>JAFEMH010002165.1:0-370554 GCA_022495995.1 Adenophora triphylla var. japonica | reverse complement strand
AATACACCAAGGAGTTGATAAAGAAGTTTGGACTAGAAAATGCCAAAGCATATGATACTCCTATGGCTACCTAGGCAATAAGCTAGATAAGGATCTAAAAGGTAAGAAGGTTGATCAAACCTTTATATCGAGATATGATTGGCTCATTACTTTATTTAACCTGGCTAGTAGGCCTGGATATCATGTTTAGTGTTCCGTGTATGTGCACGCTATCAAGCCGATCCTAGAGAAGCTACATTTGATTGCAAACAAGCGTATAATTCACTATCTATCCGGAACTACTTCAACCTTTGGACTTTGGTATTCCAAAGATTTGAATTTCGAATTTGTGAGGTTATTCAAATGCAGCATTTTGCACTTTGCACTATTGACAAAGAAAAAAAGCACTAGTGGTACTTGTCATTTCCTCGGGAATAGACTAGTTGCTTGGGCTGCAAGAAGCAAGCATCGGTTTCAAAGTGTCCAAACCACGTGAGGCCGAAAGTATATTGCTTGCCGGAAGTTGTTGGGCTTTGCCAAATCCTTTCGATGAAGCAAGTGGGTGGACTCATGGAATTGAAGAAGGAAACCGCCATTTAAATCATGTGTGACAACACTTCAACAATTTCAGTCTCCAACAATCCTTCCATGCACTCCAAGACCAAGCATATAGATATCACGTATCATTTCCTCAAAGACCATGTGGAAAAGAGGAATATCCATCTAGAGTATACGGGGACAGTACAACTAGATTTGCCGATATCCTCACCAAAGCTTTGACTCCAAGAGGTTTTCTTTCCTCAAAGCGGAGAAATGGGTATGCTAGGAACTTAAATAAGTCCATACTTCGTTTTATTTAATAACTTGTGTGTTAAGATTGTGGAAATTAGGTTGAAATTCCCTGTTGAGGTTTCAAAACCTCACTCGTTGGAAACCGCGTGTACCAAATCGTGCATGCCGGGTCAAACCACTTGCGCCCAACCGCCGCTTCTTAACCGTCTTGTTGCAACACCGACCGGCATGGATCTCCAACCGCGTTTCAACTTAGAGTATTTTTGTTGTTTCTTATCCTAAAAAAAGTTCATTTTTTATTTCGTGCATGTATGACACGTGGACCTGTGTACAAGTTTCTTTCTTATTTATTTTTTGGTCCTTTATTTTGGCTTAAGGGTATTTTTGCAAATGTTTTCCCTCTTTATTTCTTCAAATTATAATTGCATTTAATGCAAAGGGAACATTAGCATTTAAATGGCCTTCATGTCGCCCGTCATTGGCCTGATGTGTAAAAGCCGAAAAGGTGTAACATTTGCAATGATTCACTATGTGGGATAGTGTAATTGTCCTTTCAAGTTGCCTCAACCCCAAAGCTCTGCCAATAAATAGAAGACATCCTCTCGCCAATTCTTCAACTTTTTCAACTGCCTCTCTCTGATATTTGTACCCTCAAGTGTCAGCTTTCACTAAACTCATTCTCTCTCTCTCTCTCTTCAAAACCTTCATAAACCTTAATCTTGTTCAAATCTTCTTCAATGGCACCCAAGAAACCCTTCACTGATATAGTATGATTTCTGGACTTTAATCCTCTTTACTTTTTTTCTGTAAATCATTATTATCAATCACTGCCATTGTTGAAACTTGAACTTGAAAAGCTTCGAATGAACTTAACTGATTTTTACTCTTATATGCTTCATTACTCAATCATTTTTCTTAGGATTTGTTGGGTTTTGTTCGGATTACTATCTAGATTCAGTTTATGCATTTTATTTCATGATCAACACATCATTTGGGCACTGATTTTGGATAATGCAGTTTCAAGTTTTCGAAAACCCATTTGTTGTTCTTGATTATTCTGGGCAAAGTATGAATTTTTATTGTTATATTATTGATCTACTGCCCAATGTGATCATTTTGATATATTATTTGTTGATTTTGGTTAACTTTTGATAAATCTTTGTTCTTCATGTTCTTCGTGTTCTTCGTGCCTTCAAAAGGACTGTTCATATGCTTTTCTGAAAATTTCTCATGTTTTGGATTCTTTGATTATCAATGATGTTTTTCATACTTAGAAACTTTTTGAAAATTTTGGATTTGTCATTTGCATTTGAACCGCATCAGTTCCAACCGCATGCTACTCCTTTGAAACCGCAAGCTTTCAACCACTTATCTTTCTTGTTTCAAATCGCATATTCTTTTAATAGTAAACCGCATGTTGGTAACCACATGTATTCACCTTTTGAAATCGCATGCTGCTTTACACTTCAGTTTAAATTTACTTAAGTATTACTTAGTATATAAGCTGGAAACCAAGAACTTCCCCAACAGGCACTTCTTGGAAGTGTGGGATAACTTTGAATTACAATGCCACATACTAGTAATTATACTTTTGTAATTTCTTATTTATTTCCTTGCCTTATATTCACAGTTTCCTTGTGGTTTGAAATTCTTCACTTTTCTAACCGCAATATTGCTGACCACATGAGTGCTCAAACCGCTTGTGAACTGTGAATCTATAAAATGGATCTAACTTGAATGTTTTCCTTTGTAGGATACTCAATATTTTCTTCCAGGCTGGGAAATCAATGAACCAGAGTTGAGATCCGATGCTCTAGGGAGAGAGCTGATTAGGAAGATGGATGCTTCTGGAATCCTTCCACTCTTTAACAAGAAGCAATCTTATACAATTCCCTTGTTCGTGGATCAGTTATATGAAAATGCTAAGTCAGGTCAACGAGTACTTGAAGATGGACGTAAGATTAACTGCCTGACTGCAGTTGTTAAAGGCTTTGATGTCACCATAGATTATCTGGACATCCGAAGCACTTTTGGGTTCGATGTTCTAGGTGCTCCTCTATCAGTTAGCCAGGAGGTTATGGATGCAACTTGTTCTATAACAACTGGTGACCTTTCCTCTCTGACTGGATATTACAAGAAGAAACCCAGAAGAGCCTTTGGTGAGCTAATGAGCCACCTTTGTTATCTAGTAGAGATATATGTATGTGGGAAGACTGGAAACCACAACAACTTCACCTCTCAGCAGTGGATGTACTGCAGTGCTATCTATAATGGAATTAAACTCCATTGGCCCAAGATTCTTCTCAGAGAACTTGCTAGCAGCATTGATACTTACCAATCCAAGACAAAGGATCAAGATATAAGATGGAGACCTTTCTACAGGCTTCTAACTGCCATTTTTGGCAACTACCAGCATCTGGAAGAGTTGAGGATCTCCACCCCAGAATTGTCTATACATTGGGGTACTGAAGAATCCCTATGTTTAAGGGCTTGTCACAACTTCAGACACTCCTTTGGGAATAATGATTACAAATCCCTCTATGAAGCTGACACCTTTCAACCCAAGGAGTTGTACGTGGAAATGACTCCTGAGACCGTAGTTCAAGGAATAGGGAAAGCAATCAAGAAGGCTTCAAGGAAAAGAAAGCCTGCTGCTGAACCGCCCCTCAAGAAAGCCAAAACCGCACCAGCCAAACTGCGTATTGTTGCTGCTGGTCCAAGTAAGAAGGGCAAGGAAAAGATGAACCTAGCTGATGAAGATGAAGAAGAAGAAGAAGAAGAATCTGAAGATGAAGATATTCCTGATCTGGTTGCCAAGGCTAGAAAGGCCAAGCAAACCAAGGTGGTCCTTGAAAATTTGTCTGATGAAGATTTGGCTGCCTATTTTAAGGCTGAGATAGCAAGGATAGAGAGAGAAGCGACTAAAAAAATGGCTGCAAAAGGTAAGTCAAAAGAACCTGACTCTCAACCGCAACATGATCCCCAACCGCAGCCTACACCTCAACCGCCTCCACCACAAACACTTATCCAAACACCACCTCTATCACCCATTCAAAACCAACCACTTTCACCTATTCAATCCCCCAACCAATCTCACCAACCTTCACTTGCCAAATCTCCCTCACCCAAACCGCCTTCCCCCACTCAACAGCTTAGAGCTGCAACCACTCAGGGGGAGAACCCTAAGGAAAGGAGGTTCAAACAAATAGCCAAAAAGCAAACCCCTACCAAAGGGTCAAAATGTTTTCTACAACGTGTTGCCTAACAACCTCCATCTCCACCTCCTTCTCCATCTCCATCTCCTTCTCCTTCACTTTCACCCTCCCATTCTGACTACCAAACTCCTTCTGACAATGAATACTCCATAGGCCCTGCCTTCTGAGCGTGGACTCAGAAATCCTCTGTGGGACAAGCCATTTCCATGTCCCAAAACAGAACTCCAACTTCTTCAACTCCACATTCCAACCATTCCCAATCCCCTCTTCTTTCAAACCGCAATCCATCTCAAACCATTTCCAACCGCAATAGAACTCCCACTCCCACTCCTTCTCCTATTCGTAACCAAACTCCTCCTCCTGCCAAAACTCCTACCCCTCCTATCTCTCCTCATCAATAGAAAACCCCTTCTATTTCTGTCCACACCTCTAAAACCAATTCCTCCTCAGATTCAACTCCTAACCAAACCTCTGATCCTCCTAACCAAACCGCTCCCCTACCAACCGCACATACCTCCTTATCCCAAAAACTACCCATTCAACTTCCAACTACCCAATCTCACACAATTCCAACTGCCCACATATTCCAAACCATCAATACCCAACTACCCCAAACCACTCTACCCACCCAAACCCCACCCATTGTCCAAACCTCTCCTTCCACTTCGACTACAGCCAAATTCTTTCCACCCTTCAACTTATCCAAACCCAGCTCCTAGTCAACCAAGGTCATATGCTCAAACTGATAGAATCCAACAACGCCTTGGAAGCCTCTAACTTCTTGCTAGCTGAATCCAACCGCTCCTTGCATGCCAAGGTGGAATCTCAAACCACTGAAATGGCCATTCTAAAATCCCAGTTGATGGATGCCATTTAGGGGGCGAGATCACAGTCAACCACGGGAGACCAAACTGCATACATTGTGAAAGCCACTATTGAATCTACTTTGTCAAATTTCAAACAACAGCTGGCTGATAATGTAATTGAATTCATTAGTATTTCTGCCTCCAATGAAGATGTTAAGAATTTGCTTGCAATTGTTGGAGACCTGATCTGTGACACTGTTGAGCAAGACTTGGAGAAATTGAAGACTGAGCTGATTGAAGCTTTCAATGCTCGATCGCAGCAGCCAGCCTCAAGCCAAACCGCTGATCCCAAAACCGCCCTTGATGCCTTGGAAGCCAACATTCTTATTGAACTAGACTCCCTTAAAGGAAGCCTAAATGTAAATTTAAACATTGTAGGAGACAGTCTCAAGGCTCAAATCAAAGCTTTTGATGAAGAGGTCATTGATAGGTTTGAGAACCTAAAAGAAGGATTCAATTCAAAATTGTCCGCCAAGATCAGTGAGCTCCAATCCTCCTTAAAGGTAACATTTGATGTTGAGCCTATCAAAGAAGCCATTTCAACTCAGACCGCTGCAATTCAGGGGGAGATTCATACCTTCTACAACACTCTCAACTCCTTCATCGAATTGCAATCTGATGAAATCAAGGAGAGTGTTGCTACCAACACAAGAGCAGTTGATGCAAACAATTAAAACACTACACAATCTGTGACCGCATTAAAAGCAGTGGAGACAACTCTTGGAAGATCAATCGAAGAGGTCAGAGCCTTAAGGAGAATCATTCATGGAGAAAGTTCTGCATATAGACCTTTCGGACCGCAGGTGCCTAATCAAAAAGTGAACCAACCGCGCCATCAATTTTCCCAGCGACCGCATCAAAATCAACCGCGTCAACAATAAAGCCGCACTTTTTGTAATTCCTTTTTTGCTGAACTCTTATTTTGGCTTGTTGAACCGCACTCTTTTTATTTCCTTTGTTCAACTTCTTTTGCTTTTTGTAACCTTGTATTTTACTTGCCTACTATTGTAACATGTAACTGCAAAGGTAGTAATGAAAAATACATCATTGGTTCAAAACCTTGTTCATATCAAACTGTTGTTTGTAGAACAATGAAACCACAAATGTTTTATACCTCATTCAAATATTTTTCAAATTAAAATCATATTTTTGAATTAAAGTTTAAATATTCAGTTTGAACCGCACTTTAAACTTAAGCTCATATTTCTTCAAGTGCACTGAATGCATTTCTATACTTTTCAAATTATAAGTTTTTTATCCTTCAATAGTATAGAAATCTATAGCTTAAGCTAGTATGTGCATTGACTTGGGACATGACTTATCATGTTGATTCTTATGGACATGTTTTTACCAAGTACAATGTTTGCTTTTGCTATAGTAGGTAATGGCATCAATCAAATAGGGGGAGATTGTTGGGTATGCTTACTTTAACCCTCCTAGATTTAGATTAGATTTGATTGATACCATTGAAATTACCCGGATCCGAGCAGGCCTCGCGGCCCCGGCATCTGGCATTTCCCCGCTTTGCAGCATTTTCAGGTTGGAGGTGTCTCGCCGTTTGTTTTCGCATTTGTAGAGTCGCCACGCCGTTTTTATTAAGCCCAAAACATTGAAAAAGGGCATCAGTTTAAAGATAATTTTAAACTGTTTTTGTGTGATGAAGATTTTGAGTTCGGAGGTCAGATGACTCCCGGGAAGAGAATATTAGAATATTAGAGCTCACCGAGTAGCCTCGTAAAACGAGTCTTTCGGATACCCCTAATATCCTTTAAATGTTGTGTGTGTGTGTGTGTGTTTTTAAAAATGCATCTTTGTATCGGATGTCTACATTGTATGCTATGTATGGAAATGTATTGAAATAGTATAGGAAGGAAGCCTTACCAATGTTGGTTCGTGTATGTCTTCCGTGGGAATGGTGTTTGAGGCTCGGAGTAAGCGTTCGGTACGGATCGGGATTGCCGGGAGATGCCGGTTGTCCGCGCGGACGAGTTTCGGCGTGAGTTGAGGTTGCGAAGGCTGCGTTCGGGCGAGGTTCGGCGTGCGTGGGGATCGTCGGGATCACTCGGGCGAGAGGTTCGACGTGCGTTGTGGTGGCGGGGAGTCACTCGGGCGAGTTTCGGCGTGGTTTGGGATCGTCGGTTTGACTCGGAAAGAGCCGGGACAGGTGGAAAGACCGACGAGGCCTCGGAGTACCACGAGGGGCCTCGGAGTACCTCGAGAGTGCCTCGGGCGCGCGGGAGCGTCTCGGGAGCGCTCGGGGAGGCTTCCGGAGCACCACGAGGGAGCTCGGAAGGCCTCGGAAGGATCCGAAAGGGGCGGGAGTGCCTCAAGAGGACTTAGAGGGGAGGCGGAAGGCTAAGGGAGGAAGAGAGAAGAGGGAGGTGTGTGAAAATGAGGAGGGGGAGCCCTCTATTTATAGTAAAAATTTCGGAGCAAAGAGGTCCGTACGGACCTTCTTGGTTATCCAGTAATTTTGGATTTCCTCGATTTGAGGGAATGCGCAATGATGGTGAATATTACGGAATGATGGTGTCCCCCGAGCAATAAGGTCCGTACGGACCATCTTGCATGCAAAGAGGTCCGTACGGACCAACTCTGCAGGAGTAATCATTTCTTAGGGATTTGAGGGAATATTGTGGACTTTAAGGGGATTTAGTAATCATTGAAACAAAGAGGTCCGTACGGACCTTAATTGCTTACGATTTCTGAAAATTCCCAAAAGGTCCTTTTGTCCCTTTTTATCCCGGAAAGGCTCCTCCCTTGGTTTGGTTGGGGGTTTGAGAGGGTTTTGAGAGGGTTTTGAGTGAGAGAGGTCTACGAGACTACGTGGATGAGTCTGCGGTGTTTCCGTGTGCTTGAAAGGGGGTGATCCAGTTGGGGTACTTACGAAGCCCCTCGACGACGTCACTTATGAAAGAAGTGGGGTCGCCGATAAGATAAGGGTCCTAACTGGATCGCGTCTTTGGGAGAGGAAGTGGCCGTGAGGGTCAATGTGAGGACGTGGTGGTGTCCTTTTGTGTGACCGTTTAGGTCAATAGGTGGACCCCGTGATAGGATTCCTACGTATCCCTGGCGGGAATCAAGCACAGTCGTAGTTCGGGTGTGGGGTGAGTGTTTTGTGAATGCGGGCGTGGTGGTGCCACGAAGTGTCGTGTGACCGCCGAGATCGGTGGTGAGGACGTGGTGGTGTCTGGTGACCGCATAGGTCGATGGGAGAACGTGGTGGTGTCTAGGTGACCGTATAGGTCGATGTGGACTGTGATAGGATTCCTACGTATCCACTGGCGGGGAATCAAGCACAGTCGTAGTTCAGAGGTCGTGAATTTGTGAGTGCGGGGCGTGGTGGTGCCACTGAAGTGTTGTGTGACCGCAGAGTCGGTGGTAGAGCGTGGTGGTGTCTGAAATGTGGTGACCGCCGAGGTCAATTGTGAGGACGTGGTGGCGTCCTGGGATGGAAATTTTACGATTTTCCTAATCGGGTGGTTTAAGGCCTTCCGGGGCCAGAGATAGAGTGAGGACTTGAATCGTCTTCGGTGCGGTTGGTGCCACCCGGAGGACTTTGAATCGTCTCTCGGCGGCGGTTGATGCCACGCCGGAGGACTTTGAGAGGACTTTGAATCGTCTTCTAGCCGCAGTTGGTGCCACGCTGGAGGACTTTGAATCGTCTTCTGGCGGCGGTTGGTGCCACGCTGGAGGACTTTGAGTTGTCTTCTGGCGGCGGTTGGTGCCACGCTTGAGGACTTTGAATCGTCTTCTGGCGGCGGTTGATGCCACGCTGGAGGACTTTGAATCGTCATCTGGCGGCGGTTTATGCGCGAGGACTTTGAATCGTCTTCTAGCCGCAGTTGGTGCCACGCTGGAGGACTTTGAATCGTCATCTGGCGGCGGTTGGTGCCACGCTGGAGGACTTTGAATCGTCATCTGGCGGCGGTTGGATGTAATGCGCGAGGACTTTGAATCGTCTTCTAGCCGCAGTTGATGTAATGCGCGAGGACTTTGAATCGTCTTCTAGCCGCAGTTGTGGAGGCGTGGCTGCCTTGTGCTTCGAGAGGCGTAGATGCCTTTGTGTTTTTGCATGTTGAGTAGAAGATTGGACTTACGATGACTGCCGGTGCTTGCGTTGCCGTTGAAGTGGGCGAGGATGACGGCCGGTGATTGCTTCCCCATTTGGCATTTTGGAGGCGCTTCGTGCCTTGGGACTTGTACTCGGAGGTGTTGGCTCCTTCTTGTGCTTGTTTTGCCGTTGAGTGGGCAAGGATGATGGCGGTCTTGGGGATATGCAGTCTTGCATGACTTCCCTTTCGACTTGTTGGGGAGGAGCTCGGGCTTACTTTGATGGCCGGTGCTTGCGTTGCCGTTGAAGTGGGCGAAGTTCGGGCTTACATCGGATGGCCGGTGCTTGAATTGCTGGGGATGCGTGACCTTGTAGGGGCCCTTTTCTGTTGGGAAGATGACTTCGGACCTCTTTTGAGGGCCAGTGGTTGAGTTGTCGTTGAGCGTTTGGAGGCGTCTTGCGCCTTGGGATTCGTGCTGGGAGGTGTTGGCTCCTTCTTGAATTGCCGTTGAGCGGGCGGTGGTTGAATTGCCATTGGAGTGGGCGAGGACCGGTCTTACGCTGACGGCCGGTGGTTGAATTGCCGTTGAAGTGGC
Source organism: Adenophora triphylla var. japonica (assembly GCA_022495995.1). Lineage (NCBI taxonomy): Eukaryota > Viridiplantae > Streptophyta > Magnoliopsida > Asterales > Campanulaceae > Adenophora > Adenophora triphylla. The sequence continues at coordinate 361,052 of JAFEMH010002165.1, read as the reverse complement.
GAGACCGGTCTTACGCCGACGGCCGGATTGAACCGCCGTTGGAGTGGCGAGACCGGTCTTACGCACGGCCGGGGATTGAGTTGCCGTTGAAGTGGGCGAGGACCGATCTTACGCCGATGGCCGGTGGTTGAATTGCCGTTGAAGTGGGCGAGGACCGGTCTTACGCGACGGCCGGTGGTTGAATTGCCGTTGAAGTGGCGAGGACCGGTCTTACGCCGGCCGGTGGTTGAATTGCCGTTGAAGTGGCGAGACCGGTCTTACGGCCGACGGCCGGTGGTTGAATTGAAGGGTTAGGGACCATTACGCACTTGGATTTCTTTGGAAAAGGCCTTAGGACGGCCGAGGGCAAAGATTATAAGGGCGAGGAAAGTAATTTGGCCACCTTGCAAAGAGGTCCGTACGGACCAACTTTGGATGCAAAAGAGGTCCGTACGGACCACCTTTGGTTTTACGGTTCCCGAGGTTTTGACCAGGCTTAAATGCCGAGGCTCCCCACTTCTTCTTCCTCATTTTCCGGTTCGTGAACCGGGCGAGAGAGAGAGAGAAAATCCTCCATTGTTAACCAAAATCAAAATTTTTTTTTGCTTGAATTGCTTGCCATGGTGAAGGATCTCGAAGGAGTCGTCGTCAGCGATCAAGAAGTGGTCGAGCAACGGATGGAGCTTCAAAGGAATTGGATTTCGTTCGTTCCATCTTCGAAGAACCGGATGTCTTGTATCCGAATCCGGAGGTGCACAATCGTCGCTCTATGAACGTCGGGGAGGTAAGAAATCATTCCGTTTTGATTCCTGCTCGAATTTTTGAATGCTAGAACTAGGTTTTAGTTTTTCGCATTTTGAATTTTTTTTTTGTTATTATTTTATGCCTTTTTGTGAAATTCTTGATGAATTGTTGAAAATGGACATGTAAAAATTGTGGGTATGTGTATTTTGTGCAGAAATGTGTAGATTAGCTTTTATTTGTGAAAATAAAGTGCCTCTCTAATGAAATGCATGCTTTGGTGTTTTGTACCGTATGCTATTTATGTATGTACATTATGAGAAAAATTATCGTGTAGTGATAATTTTTGTGAAAAATGTGACATGTGCCGTGTTTTGTGACGGGTTTTGTCTGAAAGTGTGTGCCGTGTAGGGACGGGTTTTTTTTGAAAAATGTGTTATGCATATGTGTCGTGCCGTGTGTGCCATGTTTTTGGGTGACGGACTTTGTGGGGAAAATATGTGCAATATGTGCCATTTTTTTGTGACGGGTTATATGTGCCTTTGCCGTGTTGGGACGGATCTTTTTTTTTTTTGAAAATGTGTCGTGTAGGTTTAATCCCCCCTTTTTTTTTCTTCTGAGAAAATGTGTACAGTGGTGTGCCGTGTTTTTGTGACGGACTGCATGGGAAAAATTATATGCATAATATATGTGAAAATTATGTGCATTATAGGTGCCGTGTTTTGTGACGGGTTACATGGAAAAATTATATGTATGTGAAAATTATGTGCAATATGTGCCGTGTTTTGTGACGGGTTATATGTGCCTTTATATTAAGTACTTGTGATTGACGTACCTTTCTTTGTGTTTACTGCGGGATGCGGGGCTTATGGCCGGGAAGGCCAAGAGGATGAAGACTTCGGGGATCGCTCGAGGTCATTTGTTGAGCTATGGCGGCGGATGCCCGATATTTCGTGGACGGTAGGCCGAGTCCCGGAGGCTGGTTTACGCTTCGGCACAGGTGTGTTCGTTGAGAACTTTGGAGTTTCGACACGAGGAAGAACAAGAGCGTCTTCCTTGGCCTTTACGAGTACTGGTGGGATACCACCCACACCTTCCACCCGAGGCTGGGCGAGGTGACGGTGACGCCACTTTCTTTGCGATCAAGGGCTCTCCTTCAAAGGAGGGCCGGTGAGGTGGAGAGACATGATCTCGATGATGTGCCGACCGAGCTGCGGGCTTTGAGCCTCGTCCTCGCAGGGGCACAGGCATGTTGTATAGTGACGATGGAGGCTGAAGATCACGGCCGGTTGGGGCCTACATCCGGGACCGGCCGGGTGACGACGGAGCCGATTGGCGCGCTCCTTTTTGTGGTATGCACCGTCCGAGACTTTGTTCTCGAACCACGCGACCTGCGGCTCCCTTTGCTTTGTTGGAGAGCTTGATTGACCTGGATAAGTGTCGTGATATTGCTTGGGGCGAGCGAGGCTTAGGTGAGCTCTACTTCTCCTTGGACCGGTTTAGCGAGGGGTGTGGCCAGTTCGTTGGCTGTTTGACTTCGCTTTGGAGGTATGAGTTTATTCTTTTTTTTTGATTTAGCAACTTGTCTTTTCTCCGTTGTCTTTTGCTTGAGCCTTCTCTGTTTTTGTCACGGGTGTGGTTTTATGAGGTTTTCCAATGCTTCCCGTGGGATAGAGATCGGGGAAACATTCTGTTGCGTACCACTGCTATCTTAAGGAAATTTGGGCTCGTACGGCGAGGGAAGAGGAGGACCAGCCGGGGGAAGCTCACCATCGCCTACGGGGATGTGCAGGAGCGTCTGGAGAGGGGTAGCTCGGAGGGGTACGTCTTGTTCCCGTGGGCTCGGTATGAGGGGGATGAGTTCGAGGGGCTCCCGAGGTGACAGCGCGATGGAAGATGCTGCGGGGCTTGACTTGTGACGTCATGTACCTGGGGGAGCGGGTCTTCTGGGCAAAGATGGCCCAGGTGTGCTTCCCGTGGCTCCGAGGGACCCTCCCTTTGGGATGCTTGACTCCGGGATATGGATGTGCTTGACTTCGAGAGGTACCTTGGCGGTGTCGGCAGGAGTTCATTTTGTATGGAGAGGAGTACGGGGCCTTCGTGAGGAGGAAGCCGAGGACGCCGCAGTACCGGCGCGGGAGAGAGAGGTGGCCGCGCGAGCTCCCGAGCAGGATTCCGATGCTGGCCGGATTTCACGTACGTCCGCGGGGACGGATCGAGAGGAGGGTTATGCTGCCCAGATTCCGGAGCAGTGCTCCCGCTTGCATACCGAGCGGATCCCGACTGCATCGGTGAGTGTGCGACTCTTTTCCATCTTGGCATCTTTTACGTATTTTTCTCTTTTTGTTGTTGAGTATAACCGTATTCTTGAGCGTTTCCTTGGGCCGCTTGTTGGTGCAGGTCAGGGGAGAGCCTATGATATGCCGACTCGCCGTTACGTGGCGATGAGGTCGTTTGCGAAGAAGATGGCTTCGAAGATATCTTGCGGTCTTCGCGACGCGTGCCGGCGTACGAGCCTATGCCTTCGAGGCATTACGTGGACGTTCCTCCGCCTAGAGCCGAGCCGAGCCGCAGCAGAGGGACCTTTGAGGGCGGCATAGCATGGATGCGGGACATCTTCGGAGGCTGCAGTGGCCTTCGAGGAGCAGCCCTTTTATCGGTTCATGCCTCCGCACGGCGCACGGGTGAGGGTTCCTCAGAGCCTTCCTTCTTTGATCCTTTCGCCGGATTTGATCCTTCTGAGTATTTTTCGTGGGAGCCTCCGGCGGGTGCTCGGTATTCCGACGACGAGGATGTGACGGGCGAGTATTTGGGATGCCCGACTTTTCTTTGGAGGACCTCGGCGAGGATGATGATGCTGAGGATTCTGATTAGTATTCATTTGCTTTCCCTCTTTTCATATCCCTCCTTTTTTTTTGTTTAGCAACAGACATTTATTGGTACCTGTAATAAAACACATGTATTTGCATGGCAAACAGCATTTTATTTTAAGATTTAATGTCATTTTTGTGATTCCCGGGAATTGTCCTAGAAATTGTTGCTATTATTATTTTTTATTTTGTGCATGCCACGTGAGCTGAGAGTGTGTTTGTGGGTAGTGTTTGTTTGCCGGGAATGGCTTTGGCCAGTGTTTGGGCAGTTTGGAGCAAGGTTTTGCTGAGGACAGTGGCTTTTGTACTTGTTTCTTTGAGGAAATGGGTCTACGTTTGCAAGGAGGTCCGTACGGACATACTTAGCATGCAAAGAGGTCCGTACGGACCAACCTTGCTTTTGGGAAGGACATAAATGCTTTCCAAGGTGCACAGTTCTTCCTCATTTCCCCATTTGCAGCCATTTTCGAGCTTTCTTCCCCATTTTCTCTAGGAACCTCCATTTTTGCCATGGATTCTTCGTACGTCCCTAGAATTTTGCCGAGGCTTTCGCAGGAGAGGCAAGCACACTTCCTTGAGCAGTTGAAAACGTGGATGCGGCGCCGTATGAGGCATCAGAGACGGGCTTTCGAGGTAAGGTTTCGTCTTGGCTTGATTTGGTCTTTTAAGGAGTTGGTTCTCGATTGGGATTTGTTGCGGGCCGCCGCGAAGTTCGGGATGTTAGGAGGCACGTGTACTGTTTCTCCTACAATGAAATGGTGCCTACTTTTGAGGATTTTCGGGCTTTGATTGGAGGGACCGGAGGTGGAGACCATCTCGCTTCCTTTCGATTGGTGGTCTTTGCGGTGAGCGTGAAGCTTGCAGACTTTCTTCGTACTTCGTTGGAAGAAGTGTGGGGCATGAGCCTTGATTCGGGTCATATCGACATTTCGAGCCGCCTGGGAGCGGTTCATGGTTGATGATGAGAGTGACGTCTCTTGGGATGTATTTGCCTTGTGCGTGATGGCGACGCTTTTACAGTCGGTTCCCTTGGCATTTGTGATGGCGCTTTGCTAGATGTGGTAGGGCCGCAGCAGTGGAGAGGATATTGTCCCGTTGGTCTGGGGAGACTCTTCATGGTATCGACCGTCCGGCGACCGGGGATCGTTTTATGAGAGGGGGAAGCCCCGCTTTGCTTCACCTTGTGGGCTGCGAGAGAGACTCCAGCCATGCCCGAGGCTCCGACGTCGTTTAGCCCGTGGTCATTTGCTCGCCGACCTCTTGCGTTGGATATGGATCGGTCACTTTGGGAGAGATGGATGGCACGGCTTGGTACGCATCGATTCGCTTGGTGGGTTCCGCACTGGAGGATTGAGACCAGGAGGGTCTTGCGGGGAAGGATCCTACGTTGTCGAGTTCCGGGTTTGTCTTGGTCCTCCTTCTATATTCCGTCGCTTGTTTCCGGCGGTTTGGGATGAAGCAGGAGCCTTTGTTGGGCTGGGATGACCTTGCTACTTGCGGAGGTAGTTCCTCTTTGTATGGCAGCCTTCAGGTTCCTTCTTGTATTTTCTGAGGGTATGGAAGTATTCCGCTTTTCCTCCCGTGGTACTCCTTAGACGTCGGGGAGCGTTGTATTGACGACTCGCATCCGGCCTGGTATGAGCACGTGTTGGGCGGTCCCAAGTGGTCTTGGAGAGTGTGCGTGCAGCGATTCTGGGACCCGGTTGCCGTAGCAGCCTATTGCCTTAGGAGTTCAAGCCTGGTCTCGACCCTTTGGATGTGACGGGAGACACTTTGTTTGACTACGAGACTAGTGTTGACCGACTGACAGGAGAGGTCCTCTTTACGGACTCGCAGGGAGTGAGATCCGAGCCGAAGCACGGGCGAATGAAGCCCCGAGAGCTACCGGATTGTTTGACTCTACGGGGAGGACCCCAGATCTCTGACCGAGAGACGCAGAGTTGGTTCACGTGAAGCGAAAGAAGACTCGCCGGGACGAGGGAAGAAAGGAAAGAATGGCGAGGGGACAAGCGCGAGATGGCGCGGAATGACCTCCTAAGTATCCATTCATTGCATTTGCAAACACATTATTAGTTAAATGTATTGCCAGTTTTTTAGCATGTTGTGAACTTGAGAGTAGACCGTGCTTGAACTCATCAAGAAATGTTGTAACCGTTAGTGATTTGTGATTTACTTTTAAAGCTTTGTCGAGACGCAAGATCTTTGTTTGCCTTTGCTTCGTTGTGCACTTTGTCGGCGTCCATCTGACTTTTCTCGTTTCATTCGCTGACCGAAGCCTGGGGCCCCGACGGCAATCCCCTTTGCCGAGGCTTTGTGCTTGGCCGAGAGGTTGGATGCTCCTTGACAAGTCGTTTTGACGGTCTTTTCGTAGCTTCCTGCCTCTTGTTGGCGTCGGAGCTCTTGACTTCTTTTTTGCAGCTCTTCGCTTGAGCTTCTTTTGTTTTTTTTTTTTTTGTGAGCCCTTGCTCGAGCTCTTTTTTTTTTTTTTTTTTGAAGCGCGTGAAGGCAAAAGGCAAGCCCCTGGCTTGGAAGCGCATACATGAGTCGCCGCTTGATGCCGAGTGACCCGGATGTCCTTTCGATGTTGCCGCCGTCGCTTTGACTTGGTCAAGGTGACTCGCCGGGCGTGTTTCTTGAAAAGTGCGTAGCTTGATGGAGGTCTTGATTGACATTCAAACTTTTGACTTTTGTGTATTTTTAGACCGGACCAATTAAGGTTGCCTACGTTCCCTGGACTAGAGGGCTCAGTTCCGCGTAGTTCGACACTACATGGAGTGCCAAGAGATGCACAAACTGTTCTTCTTCGTGCGAAGTATCTCGCGAAGTTTGCTTCCGTTGACTGGATTCATGAAGGGATTGCCGTCTAGGTCTCGTCGCCTTCATGGCGCTCCGGAGAAGATCTTTTGAACCACGTAAGTGGCCGATCCATGTGGGTTCCCATTTTCCCAAAGGGGTTGGGTTCGAGTGGGAGGCTTTTCTTTGAGTACAAGGTCACCTTCCCGATGTCTCGGGATTTGACTTTCTTGTCGTAAAGCTCTAGCCATCCTCGCTTTGATAGGCTCGGACGTGTTCCATGGCCTTTAGTCGTCGCTTCGTCTAGCGTGAGCCAATTGGCGTCATGTCGGCTTCTGAGCCATTCAACTTCATTGATGTCATTTTCCAAAGAAGACTCTGGAGTGAGGGAATTTCACTCGATGGGAAGGACCGCTTCCATCCCGTATGTCGTGGCAAATGGGGTTTCTCCCGTGGTCCGTTTCGACTAATGTGCGGTAGCCCCAAAGTGCAAGGTGAAGCTTCTCGGGCCAATCTCGTCCTCGGGTGGTCATTTTTCTGATGATCCGTTCGAGGGTTTTGCTTTGCCGCTTCCACGGCGCCGGATTTGTTTGTGGCCGGTAGGGAGAAGATTTGTGACGTGTGATCTTGAATTCAGCCAGCTAGCCCGTCGAATTCCCCTTCGAAGTGTGAGCCGTTGTCATTCGATATGACCTAATTTGGGATGCCGTATCGGCAGATGATGTTTTCTTTTAAGGAAATGCGCGACCTTCTTGGAGGTGAGTACCTTGTAGGACTTGGCTTCGACCCATTTGGTGAAGTAGTCGATGACTACTAAGATGAACTCGTGACCGTTGTCGCTCGGCGGAGCGATTTTCCCGATGAGCGTCAATTCCCAAGTGGCAAAGGGCCAAGGTGTAGTCATGCAAGAGGAGATCGTGGGGTGGTAGATGATTGAGGTTGGAGAACCGTTGGCACTTGTCGCAGCTTTCGGACAAAGTGGATGCAATCTCGCTCCATGGAGATCCAAGCAGTAGCCCATCCCGAGAATGATTTGCATCGTGGCCTCGGCGTTCATGTGGGGACCGCAAGCCCCATTGTGGACTTCGCTCATGAACCGGCTTGCTTCTTCTTGACTCGATGCGCAACGTAGGAGTGGCCCATGGTAGCGTTTCTTGTATAGCATGTCCCCGAGGATGACGAAGTGAGAGGCGAGGCGTTTTAGTGGCCATGATGCTCTTGGTTTTGACCCTCCGTATGTGGGTCTTCCTTGTTCATGAAGGTGGTTTCCCGCTCTTGAGGTGTGGGAAGATCTCGGTTGTACTCATGGCTCATTGACGGGCTTGGGTTCCGGTTCGATCTCACAACAAGAGGCGGGGATTTCCTTTCGTCCGACTTCTGAAGGGTTTGATTGCTTTTCCTTCGGGATTTCCACAAGGGAAGCCAAGGTGGCTAAGGCATCTCGCAAACCGGTTTCGGTCTCTTGGCAAGTAATGGAAGGTGACCTCTTCGAATTGTGTGATGAGGTCCTCCATGCGGGCATGATATTTTTGCAAGCCCGGGTCTATGGTTTTCCACTTGTTGGAGACTTGGTTGATGATCAAGGCCGAGTCCCCATAAACTTCGAGTTTCCTCGGACATTCCTCTCGAGTGCGGCTTGTAGTCCAGCAGTCAAGCAGCTTCATATTCGGCGGCATTGTTGGTTACCTCGAAATTGAGCTTTATAGCAATTGGGGTGTGCTCGTCTCTCGGGATCTACCAAGAGCATACCGACGCCGCTTTCCCTTTTGTTGGCCGCTCCGTCGAAGAACAAGCTTGCCATCGATTTTCGCCTTCGATTGCGAAGATTCCCTCGTCCGGAAATTGTGGTTCGGGGCCCCGAGCCTCGTCGGCTGGGAAATCACCATTGTTCACCCATGGCCCGTCCCTTGATTGACTTTTGGTTTACGTACTTGATGTCAAATTCCGCTAGGAAGAAAGACCATTTGGCGAGCCTCATTGACAGAGATGGTTTGTCGAAGAGGTACTTGATCGGGTCCATTTTGGAGACCAAGTGTACTGTGTGCGACCGCATGTAGTGCCGTAGTTTCCCGACAACCCATACCGTAGCCGCGCAGTTTTCTCGAGGGCCGAGTAATTGAGTTCGCCGCCTTGAAACTTTCGACCGACGAAGTAGATGGCGTTTTCGACCCGTGACTCCTTCTTTTCTTGACAGAGCATGGCTCCAACCGCGGTGTCTGGCCACGCTTAGGTATAGCAACAAAGTGGCTTTTCCTCGTGGGGAGGACAGAGAATCGGAGGACTCACAAGGTATGCTTTTATTTTTCAAAGGCATCTTGGCATTCCGAGTTCCATTCGATGTCGGCGTTCTTCTTCATCGGTTTGAAGATTGGCTCGCACATGGAGGTCAATTGGTCGACGAAGCGGGCGATATATTGCAGCGGCCCATGAAGCTTTTCACCTCCGTCCGAGTTTGCGGTGGTCTCATTTCGATGATAGCTTTGATCTTTTGAGGATCCACCTCGATGCCTCTCTCGGTGACCATGTATCCCAAAACCTTGCCTCGGCTAACCCCAAATGTGCATTTTGCAGGTTAAGCCTCATCGAGTGTTTTCGGAGGCGATTGAAGAATTTTCTCGTGTCCGCGAGGTGTTGTCCGTCCGATCCCTTTGAGTGAACGATCATGTCATCGACGTACACTTCGATCTCTTTGTGGATCATATCGTGGAAGAGGGCGGTTCTTTGCCCGTTGGTAGGTAGCCCCGGCGTTCTTCACCCGAACGGACATCGTAGAGAGGTTCCCAGGGGTTGTGAAAAGCGTCTTTTCTTGATCTTATTCGGCCATCTTGATTTGATTGTAACCGGCAAACCCGTCCACGAAGGACTTGACTTCGAAATTGGCTGTAGTGTCCACCAACATGTCGATGTTGGGTAGTGGAAAATCGTCCTTGGGGCTTGCTTTGTTGAGATCTCGAAAGTCCACGCAATGTCGTACTTTTCCATTGGCCTTGGTGACGGTGACGATATTGGAGAGCCATGTGGGGTACTCGATCACCCCGATGAAGCCGACGCGGAGCATTTTTTCGATCTCCTCTTTGACTTGTAAAGACCATTCGCTTGATTCGGCGTAGCTTTTGCTTGATGGGCTTAGCCTCGGGATTCAAGGGGATCCGGTGCTCTACAATGTTAGGATCTAATCCGGGCATGTCTCGGTAGGACCAAGCGAACACATCTACGAACTCTTTGAGCGGTGCGATCAATGCGTCTTGCTCGTGCCGGTGAAGAAACTTCCGATTTGCGTCTCTTTTGGCTCTTCAAATAGCTCCCAAATTCACTTTGGTTAAAACCTCCTCGGCAGCTTGGGCCCGGTTTTTCTCTCGTTTGACAACATGCTTAAAGATGTGCTTAATGTATTGTTCATTTAATGGGTCTGCTTCTTTATCAAGTGAATCGTTATTAACGTTTGTGTGTTAGTTAATTTATCGCTTGTTAAAGATGCAATGAGAGGATACTCGGAAAGATCGAAGCATTCATTAAGAGCATACGGAATACATTATTGGCAATGAGTTCGTAATCTTACGGCGTGAGGCCATCGGATGACTCGAGAGACTCAAATTCAAAGCTAATGGACTCGGGATGAGTTTTGACACTAGACTCTAGGACTCGAGGGGTCGGACCAAGTTGTTCGATCATGTCCTTTGCTGGCAGTAGGTCCGGAGAATGTGGCCCAGTTATTGAGTGGCAATGAGCTTGATAGGAGATGGGGCTTGAAAGGCTTTATGTCACCGTTCCCAATCATTGCTATCACAGAGTTATCAGAAACAAAATCGATTAGATCCGGCATCTCGATTTCTTCTTTGAAGAGCAGGTGGAGCAGTGGCTCGTTCCAAGCATCGTCTGCGGAGTCTTTTGCTTTTGTCTTGGGCATTACTAGCTCGAATGCAGACTCGTCCTGTTTGTTGAAGGCAGGAGTGTTGACAGAGAGTTTTTCGAATTCTTCCACCAAAGAGAGGGTTTTCCCGAACCAAAATTCGCTGTGAATAGTGGTGGTTGTGGATCCCGGCAGGGGCGGTGTGTCGAGGAATGCTCTTCGGACAGGATTTGGCTTGAGGCCTCTGAATCTTGCCAGGTTCTGCTGGAGCTTGTCCATGGTTGTCGGCCAGCTTTGTTTGGCGCTGATCAGCTCTGTTCCCTTTTCTGAATCTTCTTCTAAGTTGCCGGCCTTCTTTGTGAAGTACTTGGTCATGTCGAAGCTGTAAGGACGAAGATCGGAGATGGTGTGCAAGCCCCTTTTGTTATCTGTGGAGCGTTTTCGTGCAGCTCGCTTGTCCTCCGCAATGTGTTCGGGAGTAGGAGAGTATCCCAGGCCATGCAAGGTATTCTGTTCTTTGATATTGATGATCTGTTGAGTGCCCTGATGGCGTTTTCCCAAACCGAGCCCCGGGATGTAGTTCATGTGCTTCATCATTTTCATCGGGGGAGGAATCTTGTCCCAAATCAAAGGCAAATCTATGTGGCACACCTGGGCCTTTGGGCTCTCGATGGTGAACCCTGTGAGCATCATGCCGTCATCATCGTGTTTGATCTCTAAAACCGGGACGCCGTTGGTGTCGGTCCTTTCAGTGACTATGCTGTCGCCGTAGATGATGGTCAGATCTGTTCCTTGGACGAACTTTACGCACTGATGGAGAGTGGATGCCACCCCATTGATCTGATGTAGCCAAGGGCGTCCCAAAATGGCAGTGAAGGTGATCGGGATGTCGATGACTTGGAAGTCTGTCGGGACCATTTGTTTTCCGAACCACAAGTTCAAGGTGGCTATTCCCAAGACTGGGCGGGATGTTGAGTCGTATGCCTTGATTGCCTGAGTCGAGGGTTTTAGATCAGTTGCTTTGATCCCTAGCAAATCCATCATTTTGGCTGGAAGGACGTTCATGGATGATCCCCGTCTACCAAGACCCGAGGGAGACGGCGCTCGTCCGGTTGAAGCTGTTATGTAGAGAGGCTAGTTGTGGTTAGCCCCAAATTTTGGAAGATCGAGCTCTGTGAAGGTGATGATATTGCCGTAATTGACGTTGCCAATCATCCGGCTGCTTCATCAGTGTCACCGTGATGGGAACCATGGTGCAGGCCGTGCTTTCTTCCAACTTGAGCTTGTGCGGGTAAGATGAAGTGAGTAAGGCCCAGAGTGAGATGTTAGCCTGAGTGCGCTTGAAGCTGTGTCAAGACAGATCTTCAACCTTTGGGTCCAAGATTTCGGCTTCTTTGGCGTAGGGTCCCTTTTCGGTTCGTGGCTCGGTATGGCTGGCCTTTTGTCCGTCCGTGGAGGATTCACCGGGATTTGACCGGAACGTGTCGAACATTCACCTCTCGGACTTATGGTTTTGCTTGTCTCTCCCGTTTACGGAGTGGGAGGAGCCCGATTGGCGTAAGGCCGATCGCGCATTTCAATTCGTTCACCGTCATGGCTTTTACCGAAGCATCAATAGTGGCTTTGAGATCTTCCCAAGACGGGGTTGGATTATCTGGACCTTCGGGCCTTCGGTGGCGGTGCGGCTTCGTCCCGGCTGATCATGGAGCGTACATTGCCATGGCCTTGTGCAGAGCTAGGCTTGCCGGAGTAGATGACGTAGTAGTCAAACTTTCTGAGGGTTCTCCAAGGGTTCCGCTGTGGGATCACCGCATTCATACCTCTTTTCAGTTTTTGTTGAGAAGATAGCTTCTTCTTTCGTCGAGACGGCCCTCATTCATTGCATCCTGGAATTCCATTTCCGAGACAAGCACTTGCAATCGCAGACGTCCCACCGAGATGTGTTCGTTGTTCGGCGGTGGTACCGGGACCTCGGGAGGCTGGATGGGCGGCTTTCCTACGGAAGGTATTGTGGTCTTACGTCATAACCGCATGGCTCGTACGAGGGTAACAGGTTGACTTCTCTCGGGAGACAATGAGAGATGTTAGAGGTCTGTAGGAGCGCCATGGCTTGGGAAGCCCTGGGTAGTTGGGTGGCTAAGGTTCCGAAGTGGTGCATGGCACCTTCGATCCGAGCTTGTTGCTCACCTTGACGTTTCTCAATAGCCATGAGGACCTCGCCAAACTTCTTCCAGTGTTGGGAAATTTCTTGGGGGTAAGGTCCCGTTCTCATCCTTGTTATCCACCGACTTGGCCATGGGAATTGACGGATCGCCTGGTGACGAGAGGTAGGGTAGGACCTGTCGTTTTGACTTTTGGGAGACGAGTTCCGGGTACTCTCGACCACTCTACGTTAGCCGTTTGGAGGGTGATGGGCAAGGTTTAGACACGGGAATGGCCTAACGGGATAAAAGGGGAAAGCTCACGTGGCATGCGGTTTCCGTTTCTTTTATTTTTGATTTTTTTTTGTTGTTTTAATTTACTTAAAGCATGTTTTCTCGTAATCCTAGGTAGGTTGGAAAAGATTGCTCTTGTTTTTCGCAACTATGCTAGATCCCGGGTCGGTGGAGACCATCTCGTGCGGCTATAAGCCCTCGTTTTGCACCCGTATTTCGACATCCCGGGGTGGACAGCCCTGTGCGAGGGTCCTATAGTGCAAGCGGTTTCCACCGGCCTAAAAGAAAAATCGAACCTAAGGACCGAGCCCGTCATGTTCGTTTTGATGCGTTAGCGCTGTGAATAGTGAACCGCGCCGGCCACCGAGTCAAGATCAGGTCAAGAGTTCGGCTTGACCTCTCTTTACCTTGCTTGCGCAAGGGATCCGTGACGTTAGGCGTGGGCCGAGTCATATTGTCATGGCCGACGTATCAAGGCGTGATGACATGGTGTCATGTGAGCATGGATGTATATCCGGACGGAACATCGTGCAGGTGTAGCTTCGGAAATCAAGATCGAGTCAAGATTTTAGCATGACCTTTCATCGCTTTGCTTGCGCAAGGGATCTTGAGTTCCGAGCCTTGACTCGAAAAATGGCCGGCATGGTATATGTATCCAGGTTGTATGACATGGACTGGGTAAAAACCAACCGAGTCGGGACAGAGTGTGACTCAAGACTCAAACGTGCAGGGTTGACGCTTGGCTAGGATGGGATGTTTGGAATGATCCCGTGCGCGCCCAAGAGGCCTAGGAAGACCAAACGGACTGCAACTGAGACCACTCCGGGTTAAGGGTTGTAGTGTGCAGTGTATCCGAGGCAGCAGTGCGCGTAGTGTGCGGTGTAACCGAGGCAGCAGTGCGAGTAGTGTGCGGTCTCTAAAATTCTTTTTTCTGAGTAAAACAGAAGTTTTTGAAGAATTTTAAATGTATGCACAGATGTATATTGATGCATTTTTTGTATTTTTATTTTTTTTTTGTAAAATAAAAACGAAGCACGTGCACACACACACACAACAGTTAAAGGAAGGGGTAAAATGAAAGTTTGACCCTCATCATCGTTTTAAAAATCTTTTGTTTTGTTTAAAAGTTTTTAAAACAAAATCTCCCCAGCGGAGTCGCCAACTGAAATTACCCGGATCCGAGCAGGCCTCGCGGCCCCGGCATCTGGCATTTCCCCGCTTTGCAGCGTTTTCAGGTTGGAGGTGTCTCGCCGTTTGTTTTCGCATTTGTAGAGTCGCCACGCCGTTTTTATTAAGCCCAAAACATTGAAAGGGCATCGCTTTAAAGATAATTTTAAACTGTTTTTGTGTGATGAGATTTTGAGTTCGGAGGTCGAGATGACTCCCGGGAAGAGAATATTAGAATATTAGAGCTCACCCGAGTAGCCTCGTAAAACGAGTCTTTCGGATACCCCTAATATCCTTTAAATGTTGTGTGTGTGTGTGTGTGCTTTTTAAAAATGCATGCTGTATCGGATGTCTACATTGTATGCTATGTATGGAAATGTATTGAAATAGTATAGGAAGGAAGCCTTACCAATGTTGGTTCGTGTCTGTCTTCCGCTGGGGAATGGTGTTTGAGGTCGGAGTAGCGTTCGGTACGGATCGGGATTGCTTCGGGAGATGCCGGTTGTCCGCGGACAGAGTTTCGGCGTGAGTTGAGGTTGCGAGGCTGCGTTCGGGCGAGAGGTTCGGCGTGCGTGGGGATCGTCGGGATCACTCGGGCAGAGGTTCGACGTGCGTTGTGGTGGCGTGGAGTCACTGGGCGCAGTTTCTGCGTGGTTTGGGATCGTCGGTTTGACTCGGAAAGAGCCGGGACACCGTGGAAAGACCAGCAAGGCCTCGGAGTACCACGAGGGGCCTCGAGTACCTCGAGAGTGCCTCGGGGCAGCGCGGGAGCCGTCTCGGGAGCGCTCGGGGAGGCTTCGGAGCACCACAAGGGAGCTCGGAAGGCCTCGGAAGGATCCGAAAGGGGCGGGAGTGCCTCAAGAGGACTTAGAGGGGAGCCAAGGCTAAGGGAGGAAGAGAGAAGAGGGAGGTGTGTGAAAATGAGGAGGGGGAGCCCTCTATTTATAGTAAAAATTTCGGAGCAAAGAGGTCCGTACGGACCTTCTTGGTTATCCGTAATTTTGGATTTCCTCGATTTGAGGGAATCTGCAATGATGGTGAATATTCTGGAATGATGGTGTCCCCTGAGCAATAAGGTCCGTACGGACCATCTTGCATGCAAAGAGGTCCGTACGGACCAACTCTGTAGGGGAGTAATCATTTCTTCCGGGATTTGAGGGAATATTGTGGACTTTAAGGGGATTTAGTAATCATTGAAACAAAGAGGTCCGTACGGACCTTAATTGCTTTTCGATTTCTGAAAATTCCCAAAAGGTCCTTTTGTCCCTTTTTATCCCGAGAAAGGCTCCTCCCTTGGTTTGGTTGGGGGTTTGAGAGGGTTTTGAGAGGGTTTTGAGTGAGAGAGGTCTCTGAGACTACGTGGATGAGTCTGCGGTGTTTCCCGTGTGCTTGAAAGGGGGTGATCCAGATTGGGGTACTTACAACCATAACCTCCCCTCGATTTTAAGGACTTTAGGATCCTATGTAATGAAGCTTAGACTTCAATTTTTTAGCTAAGTTCATTTTATAGAATAGGTTAAATTAGGCTTGAAGACTGGCACAAGACTCATTGGATATGAGGTTGCAGTTCAAAAGTTTCAAACCGCACTCAAGCAACCGCACTTGCAAATCGCATTGTGGAAAAACTTTGTTGAAACTATCCTTTGAACAAACTGCAGTAAGTCCTATTTGGTGAACCTCACTTGTGCAGTTCCAATATCTTGACCGCACTACGTAACCTCCTCTGGTGAAACCGCACTTACTCAACCGCTTCACACCAGACCGCTCCAATGATTGAAGACTTGAAATGAACCACATTTGACTGTTGGAATCCATGTAAGCAATGATAAAAGTCAACCACCAAATCTTGTCATGTGACTCAATGTCAGAGAAGATCTGTAAGGATCTTGAAAAGGTGACAGATGTCTTTACCACCTTGTTTGCAGCTGAGGTCTGATCAGCTTTATCTACAACTACTGTACCAAAGGACAAAAGTGGATTTTGTGGACCAATCAGAAAGCACCAGTACAGTACTTGCTACAGCTGTGTCCAAGGGCTAGCCCTTGGTGCTTGGGTATAAATACCTCTAATCTTCAACATTTGAAGATTGCTTGAAAAATTGAAAGTGATGTGAGTTCATACGAAGCTGAAGCTCTGCTCAGAAAATTCTAGTCCTTTGAATCTTCATCTTCCTACTTCAAGAAAAATATCCCAACCTAAAAATCAAGCCTTATACACATCAAGAATCATTGTGCTCTACATCTCATAGATTTAAAGAGCCTTGATCTTGTATACACACACACCTCACTTGTTTAATCACATAGATTATTCATTTGAGATACACCGGTTATAGTCTAGGATTTGATCTTCATAGAATAGATTTTAGATCTGAGTATTGATCTTTGTAATTTGTAATCTCTTATACTCAATATAAAATCTCTCTTAGAAAATCCAAGACTAACCATCTTGGTAGTAGACGTAGATCGTTTAAACGATTGAACTACTCCAAATATTGTGTTCTTACATTTCTGCATTTATTATTTCTTGTGCTTATTAATTATCTATCTTTATCTCTGTTTGATCTTATTTATAGTTATCCATTATTGAGAATTGTGTTTGAAGTTAACTTTGTCATACCTCACTTTTTGTTTTATAACCGCTCATAAAATCGCTTATCAAAACCGCACCTTAAACCGCTTTGTATACTCAAATATTCCGTTGTGCATTTTGCAACTCTACTTGCAGTTTCTAATACAATGCAAGCAGTTTTGTAAGCCAAGAGGTTTAGTTTTAAAAAAAGGGATAAAAATTTGTAACAGCTATTCACCCCTCCCCCTCTAGCTGTTTTTGACCCTTGTTGCCACCTTTAAGACCAACAGTTTCAAAGGCAATTAGGACCCTCCCTGAGCGTTTTAATATGAAAGTTTCATCTATAGAGGAGGATCACAATCTTTCTACTATGGATATCAATTCCTTCATGAGCATTTTGAAAAAAATTGAGTCAAATCTTGTCGCGCAAAGTGAAGCTTCTAAAGGAAAGAGTGTTGCTTTAAAAGTTCAATCCTCAAGTCTTTCAAACGATGAGGATGAAGAAACGTTTGACGAATTTGATGAGGATGCTAATGTTGCCTTACTTGCTAGGAAATATAATTCTATGTTAAGAAAGTTTAACAAAGAAAATATGCAGGTTAAAGCAAAAAAGCAACAAACCAAGTCGTACAATTCAATGCCGAAGAGGACATTTCCATCTACTCAGAAAAGTGGTCCCATATGAAGAGCATCATCGGATCAATCTAGGTCTGATCCGAAGTATCTTGAGTCAGTTTGATGTCATGCGTGCTCTGGGTGGGATCATTACTGAAACGAGTGTGCAAACACTCTAAGGAAGATGGGGAAGAACCTATTGGTATTTCTCAGTGACAATGAAGAAGAAGGAACCAATCAATATGAAGAATCAGATCAAACTGCAATGGTGGTCACCATTTGTGGCTCGGACACTGACAGTGTTATCTCGAGTGTTACCCAAGCAGGGATAACACCTGAGATATCGTCCAGCAGGTATACAAATTTTAATTTAACAAATGCTGTTTGTTTTGTGGGTTCTGTTAACATGGATGCAGGTAGTTCACAAGAGTGTGAACAAAGTAATGAGTTCAGCAAGGATGAACTCATTTGTGGTCTTAAGAACCTTTGCAAAGAATTACTTGATGAATGGAAGAAAGAGAACAAAAAGGTGTTGTTCTTGTCCAAAGAGGTTCAAGATCTGACGAATGACATGACTAAGTTGGATGTCAAACTCACAAAAAAGGATGCGAAGCTGGACAAAGTCAAGGTCAAACTGACTCTAGCCGAGACCACATTTAAAAAACTCAACACGGGTTCTTCCAAGTTGGATGAGATCCTTGGGTTAAGGAAACCACTCAAGGCAGGTATGGGTTTTCAAGAGTCTTTAAATGCTATTACTTCTACTTTGGCTAATAAGGAAGATAAAATAATTTTTGTTAAAGAAAGGGATAATGTTAAAC
Organism: Adenophora triphylla var. japonica; assembly: GCA_022495995.1. Classification (NCBI taxonomy): domain Eukaryota; kingdom Viridiplantae; phylum Streptophyta; class Magnoliopsida; order Asterales; family Campanulaceae; genus Adenophora; species Adenophora triphylla. The sequence goes on along the minus strand of JAFEMH010002165.1, from coordinate 343,213 downwards.
ATTTGTCTTCAGATAAGACTTCTGACAAAGTGAGAGTATGCAAATACTGTTACTCTACTGGACATTTTAAAAATAAATGTCAAACTCTTTTAAAGAAACAATCCCGTTCTTCAGTGCTATCTGAAGTGTTGCCTAACACTTCAGATATCACTGGCAGTCAGAAGGGAAATTATCCAAGTAGGAAAGCATGGAAACCTAAGTATAACCTAAGATGTGATGTTGTTTACACTACCTTAAAAACTAATGTTGATGGTTTATGGTATTTTGATAGTGGTTGTTCACGACATATGACGGGAACAAAAATATTTTTAAAGGAATATGAACCTATTCAAGGTTGTAGTGTAACGTATGGTGGTGGTGGCAAGAGTAATATAGTAGAAAAAGGCATTCTTAATATACCTGGATTTCCTACTTTGAAAAATGTTTTACATGTTGATGGACTTGTAACTAATTTAATTAGTATTAGCCAACTTTTTGTTGACAACCTTGAAGTGATATTCAATAATAACACTTGTGAAGTTTTTGATTGTGCCAATAATTGTGTTATGTCAGGAACTAGGTCAAGTAATAAATGTTATCTTGTTGAAGATACGAAAGTGTGTCATTCTATGAGAATTGATGATGCTACTTTGTGGCATCAAAAGTTGGGTCATGTCCATTTTCGTAACATTGTGAAACTTCTTAAGGTAGAAGCTATAAGTGGTATTCCTAACCTGGACATAAGTAAGAAAATCATATGTGAGGATTGTCTCAAAGGTAAACAGACACCTGTTGTCCATAGTGCTACCCAACACCATGAGGAGTACTCCGGAACAACACACTCTTTCCAACTTATACATACGGATTTAATGGGTCCAGTTGAGGTAGAAAGTTTAGAAGGTAAGAGATATTTTTTTTGTTGGGTTTTGGGGTTACAAACGCAGCGGAAGAATCTTTATAAAACAACAAAACCCTAGCCTTGAATCTGTCTAACATGAATAGTTAAAACCATGAAATGGATTGTACATACCTTAATACGATTTTGTTGCTTGAAAAACGGATCTTAGATTCAAACTTTTTGAATCGATGTCGAACTTTGATTTTCTCCTTGGTCAACCTTGTGATGAATCGATCTCCAAGCTTTAGGTGATAACGGAATCACCCTCTAATGGTAATCCACACGCGAACGAACCAAGATCTAATCTTGTAGGATTGCTAGATGATCCTTCGATTATTGAATCGATATTCAATAATAAATGCCCAAAACAATGGAACTTATTTGGGTGCTTTTGATATTTGATTCTCAATCAAAATCAAAACTTTAGTGTTTCATAAACTCTAAAAATAACATGTGTTTTTGGCTGAGGAGACGGTTTATATTTATACCAATTATAAACCCCTAACCCTTAGGGAGAAACCTAGTCTAAACCAAAAACCAATCCGCAAAAGGAAAACTCGTACGGAACAGATTTCGCCGCAGGCACGACTCGTGCTCCTGGGCACGACTCGTGCCATGAGTCGTTCCCAAAACCCACGAGTCGTATTTGCCTATTTTCCAGTCGTAGCATGAGTCGTGCTCCAAAAATCACTTGTGCTGATCAAGGGCACGAGTCATGACCAAGCTTCAAAAGCGTCACGAGTCGTAACCCAGAGCACGAGTCGTGCCTTAACCCAAATTTCCCAATTTTCAGCTTTTTCCAATTCGTTCTTTTGTGTGTGACCCTTTAGGAATTATATTTATGTTAGTAGTGATTCGAATCATCGACCTCAAAAGACATAAGTGGTTTCTAGCAAACCATTATATCCACCCAATCAATATAACATCAAAGCTTGATTCCTTGATAGATCAAATGTCACGATCCCTTTGTCCACGAAGTCAAATCGAACACGAGTCATGGTCCATGTCAACTCATATGTTCAATGCTTTCTCGATTCCGAATATGTTGATAATCCGAGTGCATTTGATCTCTATCAAATCTCTTGAGTGTGGCCACACATTTCATCAACACTATTCATCGAGGGGCCCAAGCAAACATCTCTCTCAACGAGAGGGACAAATCCCATGTTGACTTATCATTCTTCCCTATAAGAATCCAATTGTGCTAACATAGCCCTTATTGATATCCTATTAAAGAGAGTGTTAGACTACATCAAACACAATGTTCATCATGTGGAAGACGATGATAGTCTCAGGTACAAAGGATTCAATGACACGACTATCATGAGATTTAATCATGACATATATGATTATAGACCATGTCATAAATCTCATCGATAGGTCATGTCCATTACCTTGTTCTCTAACAAGTACCCATAAGTGTAATGTACATCTCATGCATATAATCATCACTATGATTATCCATTACCAACTTATATTAGTTATTCATAATAACTAGGGATGCATGTTATTATAATAAACATGCAAATATATAATAAGCCATATAAAATTTCTCTATAATAAATGATAAAGACGATTACATAGCGGTGTTAAGTTATAAGTCAAACATAACTAAACGCCTAGGGCATTACACCAACACTTTTGTCATAGTAGATGATTTTTCTAGATTCACTTGGGTGTATTTTTTAAAAGAAAAATAGTAAAATTTTGAAAAGTTTAAGATCTTACATACTAAAATCAAAAATATGTTTTGTGCTCTTATCATTCGAATAAGGTCTGACCATGGAAAGGAGTTTGATAATTCTTCATTTTCAACTTTTTGTGAATTGAAGGGAATTAAACATGAATTTTCGGCTCCTAAAACACCTCAACAAAATGGGGTGGCAGAGAGAAAAAATAGGACCTTGCTTGAAATGGCCCGTGTGATGTTGTTTTCAAAATGAATTTCAAAAAGGTTTTGGCCCGAAGCTTTAAGCACGGCTTGTCATACGGCCAATAGAGTTTTTCTAAGACCCGGTACTACTATGACACCATATGAAATTTTGAATCGTTGAATACCAAAAGTTCTTTATTTTCATATATTTGGGTGTGTGTGTGTGTTTTTCTAAATGATCGAGATTACTTAGCCAAGTTTGACTCTAAAAGTGATAAGGCAATATTTCTTGGGTATGCTCAGAACAGTCGAGCATATAGGGTATATAACCTTAGCTAGGTTAAAGACCATTCAAGAATCTGTGAACGTTGTTTTTGATGACTTAGCAAGCATTACAGGTGATGGAGTGCAGGAAGCTCCATTAATAGTGCTGGAAGAGCTGGAGGATCAAAGTAAAGAAAGTGATACCACGGGTGCTGACCAGAGTGTTGCCACTGATGGGATAGCACCTCAGGCAACATCTGACTCCAGTCCAGCAACTGAAGATGATGAACAGAATAATAATGATGCTAATGTGCATGGAGATTTGAGAAGAGATCCACCAGCTAGGATCAGAAGAAATCATCCTTCTTCTCAGATTATTGGAGAAGCGGATGAAGGGGTACGAACAAGGAATAAAGAGCCTATTAGTTACCGTGAAATGGTAAGGTATGTGTGCATGTCCACCACATACCATAAGGTAAAACACTCTTATTTTGTTTCCTCTTTAGAACCCAAGAATGTTATAGAAGCTTTAAAAGACAATTTTTGGATACAAGCCATGCAAGAGGAACTTGAACAATTTGCTCGTAATGAAGTTTGGTTATTAGTACCACGTCTCATTAACACTAATGTAATTGGTACAAAATGGATTTTTTAAAAATAAATCGGATGAGCAAGGCAATATTGTTCGGAACAAAGCACGTCTCGTGGCTCAAGGTTATACATAAATATAAGGTGTTGACTTTGATGAGACATTTGCTCCCATAGCTCAAATTGAGTCCATAAGACTCCTCTTAGAAATAGTTTGTTATCTAAAAATCACCTTGTTTCAAATGGATGTTAAAGTTGCCTTTTTAAATGGTTATTTAAATGAAGAAATTAATGTTGAACAACCAAAAGGTTTTGAAGATCTCATCAACCAAACCACGTATATAGACTTGATAAAGCCCTATATGGCTTGAAACAAGCTCCACGTGCGTGGTATGGTAGCTTAACCTCTTTCTTACTTGAATATGGTTTTACAAGAGGTGAAGCGGATATGACTCTATTCATTCTAAGGTATGGAAAAGAACTAGTCATTGTTCAAATATATGTTGATGACATAGTATAAGGCTCTACGTCTCAAACTTGTCTAAAAGATTTTGTAGAGGCTATGACGTCAACATTTTAAATGAGCATGATTGGTGAGTTAACATTCTTCTTAGGGTTGCAGGTGAAACAATCAAGTGAAGGAATATTCATTTCACAAAACAAGTATGCAAAAAACTTGGTGAAAAGGTTTGGGTTGGAGGGGGAAAAATCTCTAAAATTCCTGTGTGTTTGTCACTTAAACTTGGAAGGGACCAAGTAGGTGAGGATGTTGATCCAACTTTGTATCGCTCCATGATAGGTAACCTTCTCTATCTCATTTCTAATCATCCTGATATCATGTTTAGCGTGTATGTGTGCACGTTATCAAGCCAATACTAAAGTCTCCCACCTTAATTCTGTCAAAAAAATAATTAAATATGTTTCTGGAACAAGTGAGTTAGGGATTTAGTTTAGTAAGGATACTAATACCAATTTGGTAGGATTTAGCGACTCGGATTGGGCGGGGGATATGGATGATAGGAAGAGTACTAGTGGGGGTGTTTTTACTTGGGTAACAATTTAGTATCATGGTATAGTCATAAACAAAACTGTGTCACTCTTTCCACGGCTGAATCTGAGTATGTTCCAACTAGTAGTTGTTGCTCACAACTCATTTGGCTAAAACACATGATAGATGATTATAGGCTTGAGAGTAATTCCTTGACTATGTATTGTGCTAACTTGAGTGCTATCAACATTTAAAAAAACCTGTTCAACATTCTCGCACTAAGCACATAGATATTCGTCATCACTTTCTTAGAGATATGGTAGATAAAGGTCTTATTCAAATCGATCATATTGATACTAAATATCAATTGGCTGACATTTTTACTAAGCCCTTAGACCATGAGAGATTTTCAAGTTTGAAAAGATCTCTTGGCCTTTGTAATCTCTAAGTATGTTTGTCAGTGTTACCCCAAGTGCTGTTAACACTTAGGGTAACACTTGTATATTAGTGTTGTTATTTTTTTTGTTTATTTAAAAAAAATTGTAAATTATATCTTTATGTTAATCTAAACCCACCAAGAATTTATCCTTGCCTGTCCTAAGTCAGGATAAAGGGTGAGGGTTGCGGTAGGCTTGTGACAGCCAGCGTAAATTTTTTGTCACATTATCATGACATGAATCGAAATATGAATATCGTTGGGGAGTTTCCTCAGCAGCGACGCGCTACACTTCAAAGACTTGGGTGTAGTGATAAGTATGCAAAGGTTGCTAGGTCGTCGCCCGGAAGCGACGCGCCATCTCTTCGCCCGGGGTGGTGTCAAATATGCAAGGGTTCCCGCATTGCGGACGAGTGTGGGTAAAGAAGCTAGTCCATGGTAGGTGTAAGGGTAGTGGGATGCGCTTTGGAATTTGGAACATTGGATCCTTGATAGGGAGATCAGCAGAGGTGGTGGAAGTTATGAGGAGGAGGAAGATTCACATAATGTGTCTATAGGAAACTAAAAGGGTTGGAGAGAAAGCAAAAGAAATATCGCCTTGGGGTTTTAAGCTTTGGTACTCAGGAAAGGATAAGGGTAGAAATGGAGTGGGTATGATAATTGATAAGGAGTATATTAATGATGTGGTGGAAGTGTACAGGAAGAGTGATCGAATTATGGGCATTAAACTGGTGATACGTGATGAGATTATAACTATTATTTCCGCCTATGCACCACAAATAGGGTTGGATGCATCTATTAAACAAGTGTTCTGGGAAGATTTGGAGGAGGTGGTGCAACGAGTACCTAGTGGTGAGAAATTAGTGATTGGTGGTGATCTGAACGGGCATGTGGGGTCTAGTCGACATGGCTTTAAGAGCATACATGGAGGTTTTGGTTTTGGGGAGAGGAATGAAACAGGAAATAGTATCCTGGACTTTGCGTTGGCATATGACTTGAGTATAATGAACACTTGGTTCAAGAAGAGAGAATCTCACTTGGTGTCATATAGGCGTGAAGGTAATGCGAGTCGGATTGACTTCTTCCTAGTAAGAAATGCTTGTAGAAAGAGTAATAAAGATTGCAAGGTTATTCCGGGTGAGAGCACAGCAACTCAACATAGACTGGTAGTACTTGATTTTCGAAGTAAGAGAATTTCGAGGAGGAGAAAACCACAGGTAGACCCTAGAATCAAGTGGTGGAGACTTCAAGGGGAGAATCAACAAAAATTTGTAGCTAAGATGGTCGATACCGATATTTGGTCGGATAATATGGAGGATATGGATATAGATTCGACTTGGACTAAGATGGAACATACCATAAAGGAGGTGGCGAAAGAAGTCCTTGGAGAATCTAGAGGAAACGGGCCACCAAGTAAGGACACATCATGGTGGAACGAGAAAGTAAAACAAGCAATAAAGGGTAAGTGAGAATGCTAAAAATTATTGGGGAAATGTAGGAGCGACGAGAACTATGAGAAGTATAAAGAATCTAGAAGAGATGCATAGAAAGCAGTAAGAGACGCAAGAGCAAAGGTGAATCAAAAACTTTATGATAAGTTGGATACAAAAGAAGGGGAAAAGGACATCTACAGAATCGCTCGTATGAGAGATAAGAGGACACGAGATATTGGGACAGTAAAATATGTGAAAGATGTAGATCAAAGAGTTCTAGTCGGGGATAAAGAGATAAAAGATAGATGGAGTTTGTACTTTGATACCTTGTTCAATGGCGGTCATGAGCAGGATATTGGAGATTTAAATATCTCTTCGAGTATGGTTAATCGAGATTTTATGCGGAGAATTCAAAAGAGTGAAGTGGAAATGGCAATGAAAAAGATGAGATTGAAGAAAGCTGTAGGACCGGATGGTATACCAATTGAGGTTTGGAGATGTTTCGGGGAGAGGGGAATAGATTGGTTAACAACGCTATTTAACAAGATATGGAGAATTAACACAATGCCATTGAAGTGGCGGAAGAGTACTCTGATCCCTTTGTATAAGAACAAAGGTGATGTCCAAGATTGTGCCAACTATCGGGGGATCAAACTAATGAGCCATACTATGAAACTTTGGGAAAGAGTGATTGCACAAAGGCTGAGAAAAATTGTGGATATTTCGGATAACCAATTTGGGTTTATGCCGGGAAGATCGACTATGGAGGCAATATATCTTATGAGACAAATCATGGAGAAATATCGGGATCAAAAGAAAGATTTGCATATGGTTTTCATTGATTTGGAGAAGGCGTATGATAAAGTACCAAGAGAGGTACTTTGGTGGGCATTAACAAAGAAGGGTGTTTCAAAGAAATATATTGATATTATCAAGGACATGTATAATGGAGTTAGTACTTGTGTACAGACTAGTGTTGGGAAGACCGAAGAGTTATCTATAAAGATTGGAGTGCATCAAGATTCCGCACTTAGCCCCTTTCTTTTTGCTTTGATAATGGACGAATTGACGAGGTCAGTCCAAGATGATATACCAAAGTGTATGTTGTTCGCAAATGATATTGTGCTGATTGATGAGACAAGAGAGGGTGTTGAAAGTAAATTGGAGTTGTGGAGACACAATTTGGAATCTCGAGGTTTTCGACTAGGCAGAGCAAGACTGAATATTTGGAGTGTAAGTTTAGCAGAGTTGGAAGTAGGGAGACAGGGGCGATCACATTTGAAGGAAATATTGTCCAAGCTTCTGAGTTTTTTCGCTATCTTGGATCAATTATCCAAAAAGGATGGAGAATTAGATGGTGATGTGGCTCATAGGATTAAAGCAGGTTGGTTGAAGTGGAAGAGTGCCACATGGTTTCTATGTGATCGCGGCATGCCCAATAGATTAAAGGGAAAATTCTACCGCACGGCAATTAGGCCGGCATTGCTTTACGGCACCGAATGTTGGGCCGTGAAACAGTGTCACGTGCATAAGATGAATGTGGCGGAGATGCGTATGCTTCGATGGATGTGCGGTCATACAAGAAATGATCGATTGGGGAATGAGGTGATCAGAGGTAAAGTAGGAGTTGCGCCCATTGAGGATAAAATGAGGGAAAATCGTCTGAGGTGGTTTGGACATGTGAGAAGGAGACCGAGTGATGCACCGGTTAGGAGGCCGGAGCAGTGGAGAAATGATAAAATGGCGAGGGGTAGGGGAAGACCCAAACAAACTTGGATTAGAGTGATTGAAAATGATATGAGTTTACACGGAGTGGATGAAAGTATGGTGTTAAAGAGGCCGGAGTGGAGGGCAAAAATCAATGTGGGGGGCTGATTGTTTTGTTTTTTTTAATTAATTAATTAATTTATTTATTTATTTATTTTTTCCAACAACCTTTTCACACGATGACATATGATGATTCATGTTAGCCGATCCCAAATTATTTTGGGACAAAGGCTTTGTTGTTGTTGTTGTTGTATATCTTTATGTTAATATGGTTAGCTTAGTTCTTAGTGTGGCACATGCTGACCTTTTTGTTATGGTAGGTCAACACTTAGGTTATCTTGTTTGATATTATTCCCCTTCGTGTGCTTAAAAGTGACGAAGTCACTAATCACTCTATGTGATAAATGAAAAGGCAAAGAGGCAATCTTTCTTCCATACTATTCTCTCGTGCTCGGGGCATGGAGTTCGTGGTGACGATGTACTCTTTCCAATGAGAAAGTATGAGGTGATTTGTGCTTAGTATTAGGGACATGGAGCTTGTTACTACAGTGTACCCTACTTGAAAGAGATAAATAATTAAAACTTTGCACTTGAAATAAGACACGGGGCACGGAACTCGTTACTACGATGCTTCCTTGTTTAAAGACGTGTTATGAAATTTTATAACTAGAAATGCCTCATGTACTTGTAAGATAGGCTTGTTAAGCCTCAAAGTGCTTAAATGAATAGGCTTTAGTGCCTCAAGTGCCTAAAAAATGACTAAGCTTGTTATGACTTAAGTGATTGAAAATGAATATATTTATCAAGAGGTTTTTATCATATATGTTATCCTAGGTGTTACCATCATTGCCTTAACATATTAGTGTGTGCTATATTAGTTTTTTATTCCTTATTTATTCGAAAATTGTTGATTAAATTCTTAAAAATTGAAAGTCTTTTTAACAAAGGAGTTTACGATTTTGAAAACGTATTCAACAAGTTTCCTTTATTTTTGGTAAACTTTGTTGAGTAACAACTCCATTTTATCTTTATTTTTGTACTTATATTTTTCGGGTTTTGTTACAAAATTTTGTTTACTTATTTTTTTTATTTCCGTTTTACATAAAAAAAAAAAATGGCCAGATGGTTACTGTTTTGGTTATTGTAAAATAGGGTGAGTTTTTAAGATAAATTAGAAGAGGATTTATAGGAGTTGTTGTAGAGGGTTTATGTGAGAGCCTCCCCAACCCGGGACCTATAGACTCGTGCCCCAAGCTGGAGGGTCTCAAACCACCTCCTTTTAGAAAAAAAACTTTTCTTTAGATTAACTTGAAGGTATAACAACCTTTAACAAACCAACTTTAACATCTCCACTTGAAGGTGATATACAACTCTCTTTTTTAAAATAATACAACCAGTTTTAGTTACAACATAACACAACGGAAAATATTTATAAAAGTTCCATATACAACCTCCCCAAAATAATAACGTCCTCAACTACTCCCAACTCCCAAATCACATACATACCCTGACAACCCAAAAGGACTCTGTCCAAACTCCTTCCCGGCCTTACCGGTCTGGTCCACCTGTCTCAGCGGGATCTAAAACAGTAAAGGGAGAAGGGGTGAGAATAAATCTCAGCAAGCTATTATGGATGCAACAATATGCCATATATTATGCAACACATAAATAGGTTGCTCATAATCACATTGGTAAAGCGGTAAACACATTACGTTATCTCATTTTACCTTTCCCGTCTGACCAATAAGTCGTACTACGTTGGGAGTAAAATCCCACTTATTTGTGAACTGCTTAGGCATATTCACGTCTTATACGACCCATATTTCAGAGAACCATATAAGACTCACAGCTATCTGTAAGGCTTGCGACACGACACAGAAACTGTCCCGATGTCAGCAGTGGGAGTGACGGTCACAAGTATAATATAATCGAGCACCTTATGGAACAATTTCTCATAAGTGATCATATTCCATTATACCTAGATAATCGGTGATATAACCACATTCAAGCACATAATAGATACTTGAAATTAAATTCACACCTTGGGATATCAATACATAACATGGTACTATTACTCATGTTAAACCAATCACAATAGTGTAACATATATTTAAACACTATTGAATAACAATAATCCAACAACAGGGTATTAATACTCCTGTTCAAACCAATGAAGTAGTACAACATGTATTTAAACACTATGTGCACAACCAACCATGAATATGTAATCAAAGATGGCTACAATGAACAACAAGTAAGCCCTACATATCCATGTCACAATATTGAACACTTCCTATAAAGGTTCCATATCAATTTATCAAGTTTTGACAACTTTGGTTAACATTTTTACAATTGACTTTCAACCATTTTCAGGACAATATTTAAAGCCCTTTCCTATATCGTTTTGGACCATTTAAGATTCCATTGTAAAGTACTAATGTTGTACTAGAAGTATAGTTAAAGAGGAACTAAATCCATACTAGTTTTATTAGGTTTAAATGGCCGAGAAACTGACACCCTGAAACAGCACTGGGCACGACTCGTGCCCCATGGCACGACTCATTCCAATGACAAACATAAAAACCAGCACGGGTGGAACAATTTTCACGACTCGTTATCATGACTGAAAGGCATGGGAACGACTCGTGTTCCAGGGCACGAGTCGTGCCCTTCAGAAAAATCTCAACTCGTAGCCAAAACATCATTAGGCTTGGAACTTTTAACATTTCCATTCTATCCTTTATTTCAACCTTCAGTAGTGTCAACCCAAAACCAACATACCCTTTATACCTCAACTAACACTACTATATCCAACTTCAGTTTAACACTCAATAAAAATATTTCTAACCATTCTAACCTCAACTAACAATGGTCCCAAAATACCATTCAACAATTTATACTTCCTTCCTTCCCTTAAGCTAGTTCCATCTATACTCATTATACAACTCATCCCCAAACCATTTCAATCAATAACCTTTGTACATTTTGAGTTGGTAACTAAGACAGGTAGGTTCTTCCCCAGTCCTCCTCCTCCTTTAATTCTTTCTCGTTGGCAGTTTATCATACTCCGTAATATCATTATTCATAAAATTGCACATCAACAATATCGAAGGGCTACAAGCTGTCCCAAGAAAGAAGTCATTTAGCGAGTTTTGGAACTGGGAATAGTGACAGAAAGAAGATGGTCAATATCTAAATCTGATCAGGCAATGTCTAAGGATGATATGATAAGACCTTATTATACGGTACCAGCTGGGAAAAGGAATTAAAACTAATTATAAGAAGGGATAATACTATTGATGTAATCACTGACACATAAACAAGATGTGTATGGCTTAGTTTATAAACCGCAAGTGAACGGTGTAATTGTAATATAGATTAGGCAAATGCGGGTCGATCCCACGAGGACAACGTTACTATGTATAATACTTTCTTTTATGTAAGAATAATGAAATAAAAACTAATTATTGGAAGAAAGTTTACTTTGTCGTTTATATAGATAAAATATGCAAACTACTCTAATTTTGGGTGAAAAACTCTTACGATTAAGGATTTCTTGTGGTTGGAACTCAAACAACATGTATTCATCAAATAATCATGTATTAAATAAAAGTTTCATAAAAAATTAAGGATAATACATTATGTTTGTACTACTTCTCACGATCAAAAAAGTAATACTCGTATTCTTTACTAATCATGGCCTATCTCTCAATGGTCCATGCATTAGTAATAATCCATTAAGTTTATAAAAATCTTCGTATTTTCCAATTAATGATCATCACTAGGAAATTAATCTACTCTCGTGATTAATATTACCTAGTTTACTTCATATGTTTCCATTAATCGAGATTCACGGCTAAGTATATCTATCGATTAACTAGGATTCATACAAATATGGACGTTTTCATATTCATAAGCGTTTAAAAATGATATAAAGAAAATTGTTTTAAGATAAATATGAAAAGAGAAGCATGAATTAAAAGATAAATATACGAGTTTTAGTTTCCAACCCCAATAATTTGGGGGATTACTCAATAGACATGGCAATTATGATAACACAAAAATAAGAATAAGACATTATAAATAAAGAGAAGAAGTAAGGGTAATTATTCATGCAATATAGAAGACAATGGCTGGAAAATAACTTTATTTATTCAACTTCAGAATTTTTGAATAAAAGCAACAATCAATATTCAAAATCTTGAAAGTGATGTTTAAAATAAAAAAGAACTCTCATACGAGCTCCCGGCGGTTCATTCATCTGTGACATTTTGTACCCAAAACAAACGTGCATCCCCATCTACTAAAATTTTGACTTCTGGTTCCGGTGAACGAATAATCATTGAGTCATCCTCTTTCCAGACAACACATATAAAGAGACCTGCCAACAGTCAGGGATAAGCTTCACGTCGAGAGGGAAAAATCTTAGAAAAAAAAATCCTTCTCACTCTCGGTCACTAATCTAGTTTCCTATCCACGATTTTGCTATTTAAAGTAGAAATGGAGAAGTATTTAATGACAAAATAGAAGAAACATATAGTACACCCCTTAGAAAATAAACGTTACAAGTATCATTGCCTCGAAAAATTACCTTATATCTATCCACTCATATCTTTTATAACTTAAAGAATATTTAGGAAAAGATATTAGGAATATATTAGGGAGTAAATCCAAAACTATAAATTGTATAGCATGAATAAAACTTGACAAAGCAAAGGCGTAATGTAGTGAAGAAAATGAATTTTTGGATCACAAACTTGGGCGTAAAATGAAACTCACTCTTAGAGTGCTTTGTGAATAAGTGTTTCATTCTTGAAATGTACCATTAAAAATAAATTATCTTTATTCACAATCCAGAAGTACTCATAAGATTGACATGCACCTTGAATCACAAAATGGGAGCGGAGGATGATAGTCGAAAAATGTCAAGGTTAATAATTATATCATTTTTATATGTGGCATCCCGTACCTGTTATTGATGGGATTAATTGTCTATAATCATTGCACGTACGCCATTTTGGCATGCTTCCCCTATCTGGTACCTTCATTTGTTTGGTGTTTTCATTCATTGCTACATGATTAGCATTAGGATATACAGAATAGTTGAACACATCATTATTATTTCTATAATCTAAAGATTCCTCATTTATAAGATAATTTTTGAACGAATCTTTAGATTGTGATTTTTTCACCCTCCTTGATTTCATCTTTAAGGGTGTTGACATCTTGGCAAGGGTTCCCGAGATTCGATTTTTTCCTATTAAATTCAACCTTTTCGCTTCCAACATTTAGAGAGAGTACCATTTTTTACATCAATTATTGCCCCTGCGATGGCAAGAAATGGTCTGCCTAAAATGACCGGAATTAGATGGTATTCTTCTATCTCGAGTACCACAAAGTCTACAGGGATGATCATGTTTCCTATTCGACAAGGCATGTTCTCTATTATTCCAATTGGGTATTTTATGGAGCGGTCCGCCAGTTGGAGAGAAATGGTTGTAGGTTTGAGTTGGCATTATCTAACGCTAGCCCTAGATCAATCATTGCATTGTCTATGTTATACTCCCTCCGTCCCTAAATGTTTGTCCCATTTGACTTTTCAAACATTTTAATTTAGTGATTTTGAAGCTTTAATTTTGGTTATTTTTATGAACGCTTTGAAAATTATTGATAATATACACAGCCGTTATGTAATACTCCGTCCCTACATGTTACAAGTTTTGAAAATTTAGTGATTTTGAAGCTTTAATTTTGGAAATGAGACTAACTTTTTGGGACAAAGGAAAAGGGGAAATGAAACTGATGCTGCAGGAATTGTGCTTATCAATCTTCCTCCACGTGGCAGGACGAATCACCTGGCTCCTTGACCTGAAATCAGAACCCACGACTAGCCGGATGTGTCTCCGGCGAAGACGCTCGGGCGTGAGAGTAAGATCACAGTTGTATATAGCACAAGATGTATTGAATACTGAATTCCAATAACAAAATGGCAGTTACCTTTCACCGTTTAGTAGTGATGAAGTATTTATAGACAAGAGTGATGTATTTTTGGGGAGGCGACAAGTGCTCCGAGATTGTAGGCTGCGTAGTTACTTGGTCGTATGGGAACGTGCCTATAACGGTCCACGATTTGTAGGGATGTGGTTATGAGAATTGTTCGGCAAATACGACGGCAAGTGTCGGTCGTCACTTGTTATTTAGGTCGAGGTTGCCATTCGAGGGATGGTCGACACATTGTCGAGTAGAGCATGGTTCGTACCCGAATTGTAATATGGAATGCGAGGTCGGACTAAGTTAGGTTGGGACACAGTTAGGTCGGTCCATGGACTTAGTCGGCCCGATATTTGAGATGGGCCTTGGGCCTTGCTTTGATTGGGCCAGGATCATTGAGAATGTGGGAGTCAAGGCTGTATATGATTGGGCTTTACCCACTTGGCCCATCTCGACACTTTTGGTATGTTCAGAAACAAACATTTAGGGACGGAGGGAGTATCTAATAATGCTATAAGGTATCGAGAGAGTGCCGGGATCCTTAAATTTTGGGGGAAGTTTCTTTGGGCAAATTGCATTTTAGTTACCTAAGTTTGTCGAGATGTTTCAATTGGTTATCGAATTTGCAATTAGTTATTGAGTTTGTCTTTTTGTTGTAATCAGGTGTCATTTTGATGAAGCGTTAAAAATCTAACGAAAAGCATAACATGTGTCGCTCACGTGGGTTACTTATGGGCATTTCGGTATTTTCCATGGAATAAGAAGACCAGAAAGACACATTTGCAGGCATTCATGGAAAAGACCAAAATACCCCCATTCTCATTATCTTCGCCTCCTCGTCCTCCCCACACTGTCCCTGTTGTTTTCTCTCCGCCACCTACCCCACTCCATCGGCACTAAAATGTTAGTCTCCATCCAAAAAATCTAAACCTGCTTCCTCATTTCTTCCCTCCTACGCTCCCACCCCCATTCCCATCTTCTAAATCACGATGACGTTACTCAAATAATGCCTTCAACCCATCACTCCTGCCAAAGTTCAACAATGAAGTTGGACAATGTCCCATCCAGTTTTTGCAATTGTCTGGTTAGAAAATAACCTAAATATATAAGGATATACATGGTCAAAGATTGCCCCCTTGGCATTGACATTATAGTTTGCAAGTGTGCTTCTTAATATGCGTGCAAAAATGATACTTTATCCGTCCCATAATAAGGTTCTGAGTTTGACTTTGCATTAGAATTAAGAAATGTGAAATTTGACCCATTAGTACCTTTTGGGACAAATCACTTCCCCCCCCAAGTTTTTCGTTAAATTAAATTCCCCACAAACTATTATGCAGTAATATATTATATTGTATACAATATGCAATATATAAAATTATGATACAATATCATCTATACTGTCCCACCACCATCGCCGGCTGCCGCCCACGGTCACCGATTGCCGAAAACCAGTCGTCGTTTGCCATTATCCATGCAGTATTATATTCAATTATATAGTATTATACAATGTCATGTGACGCAATATGTTACAGAATAACACAACATATATAATACAACATAAGAAAGAACTTATGAGGCATTATGATACTTTTTAGAACCTATGAGACATTCTTTCTTAAAAAAAAAAGTAAATGTTGTGAGTATGAAAAGTAAAATACGGAAAAGAAAGTATGTAAACAATAGTAATCGAGTTGTTATTGTGAGTGTAGCAAGGGAGTCCAATTGTTCATTTAAAAAAATAAAGCAACTACGAACCTTACTGTAAGACATAACAAATAAGGAAAATAAGACGCTTACATTAGGACAGAGAGAGTATGAATTTTGAAATAGAGAAAATATATAAAAATCAAACATACTCTTTTCGTTCCACTTCACTTACTTGATATCTTGATATCAAAAGTTTTGGCAAAAGATTTAAGAAAAAATATGAAAGAGAGAATTAGTGAAATAAGTTAAGAGTAGAAACAATAAAATATGAGAGAGAATAAATGCAATAAATATTAATTTGATTGATGTTGTGAGTATAATTTTTTTTTTACTTTGAGTAGTATTAATGAAGTTAAACTATTAAAAATGGAAATTAGTATCGAGCGTGACAAAAATAGTATTGTATTGACCAACATGCTGTAAGTGTTCAAATCTGGGTCGTTAGTGTTTGGTCAGTCAAATTTAATGATTTATAATCATTTAGGGGCATTTCGGGCACTATTTTAGAAAATTTGGATGAGGAAGGACTTATTGGGAATAAAAAAATGGCAAGTGGCCTCGCTGGAAAGCGTAGTCTCCAAGTAAAATTGACTCATTAGATGCTGGCAAAATGTTTTTCTGCAAAATCAGGCACGCTGTCGATTTGATCCGCGCGGATGAGATTGGCATGTCAATTTCATCCACTCGGATGAAATTGCATCCCTGGCTAACCTATAAATTGAGCCCTTCTCATTCATTCTTAAGGAGGCAACAACTCACTTCCTACTCTGTCAAATTGAGCTCTCAAACAGCCTTAAACACAAAACCAAACACAAACCAAACACAAAATCACACACAAGCCTGGATACTCTTCAAGCCCAAACACAAAGCAAAGAAGATAGGGTGTAACCATTGGTAAACCCCCCTTCTCCTTACCTAAACCCTTTTTATTTATGCATCAATTCCATGTTTAAAATGATATAATCTTGTTGATCTTGCTTGTCTTTTGTTCACTTATATACTTATTATTCACCCCCTTCCTTCTTGTCCTTGGATCTAAGAGGATCTCCATAGAGTTCATCTCCATGGATGATTCTCTACAAAAGATCTACATCTTTACAATTTATGTCATCTCTCATGTCCCTTTTACTTTACAAGTATTTACTTTCTTGTTTTGACCTAAGATTGATCATCTTGGAGTCAATCTCCATGAATGATCATCTTTAATGGTTTACATGATTTACTTTCTTGTAAATGTCCCTTTCCTAGTCTAAGATGCTCACCTTGGAAACATTTCCATGGATAAATATCATCAAGACTCACATGTTGGTCAACCAAGGATGTAGTTGATACACTTGAGCCTAGATCTCAAGGATGATAACTTCTTATGACCACCTTAGAGATCTACTCTAAAAGTTGATACATCTTTGACCTAACTTTATTTTACATGTTAATCATTGTGTTTACTTTGCATATTTACTTGCTTACATGTTAATTCCCAATCCCTTTGTAAATGAAGTGCTTCAAGTCCTAATGTACCCCCATGATGGCTTGATCTGGTTTGATTCATCACTAATCACTCTTAGATGATCACTAATCAAGTCTAGGGAGAGAGAGGACAAACATGGATGCTAAAATTCAAAGATTCCTTGCCTTACTGCTTTTTCTGTTACAGTACCAGTTTGAACCTGTAAATCCAGTTAACTTTCTGGAAATTAGAGAGACAGACTGAAAAGCTGTAAAAAGGTCAAACGGCAGAGTGATCCGCGCGGATTAAATTGCACCTTCAATTTCATCCACGCGGATAAGATTGTAGTCTGCATACATTTCCAGTTTCTTATATTTTTCCAATTTCATCACTGTTTTGCACTATTTACAGTCCAGTCCAGTAAAATTATCTTATTTTGAGAAAGTCCTTTAGTCAAACCTCTTTTAAAAACATATACACACACATATTGTTTTCAAGTTTGGAAGACTCGTCTTACGAGGCATTTCGGGTGAACGCCAAACGTTCTTCCCGAAGTGTAACGTGACCTCCGAACTCATTTCTCTATTTTCGAGCATTTTTCCAAGTTTTGGCCTTAAACTAAAATGGCGTGGCGACTCTGTTTGTTTTTTAAGTCCGCTAGGATTGACCCAATTCTATAAATCGTTTGAAACTCCAAATAGTTGGCCAAATTGGATCGGGGTATATCACACATGCATGTTAATTACTTTGTTGACAAGAATGCGGAAGCTAAATGGCGTACGTAGTAATAGCTTATCCGACTATATAAGTCTTACCGTTATACCAATACAAAAATGGCTTGGCTCAAATCTACCATAAATTACCAAACAATGTCTACAAGTTACAAGTACGAATGTTATCTATATATATTAGCTAATTAGCCTCCAGTTCAGGAGGTGTACATAAAAAAAAAAACCCATCTCAACATATAAATACAAGACTCCCTAAGTTGCAAGGTATCACACTATTAACTCATCCAAATTTCATACTCTATAGTCTTTCTATCCCTACATCATATTGTTATTCTCACGTCGGAGCCTCATCGACGTAGACCATCCCCGGCTTTGGCTTTGGCTTTGAGTTAACGATTTTCTCTATTATCTCATGTGAAAAAACTTTGTTTATCATCTCGGACCCGACTATTTGTATACCCATTTTATTGGTAGAATCACTTACTTACTTTGACCCATAAATAGCAAGTTATTATATTCTTGGGGAAGGGCATCAGGACTTTGGAAATAAATGGTCAAAGTCGTGTTTTGACTTTCGGGGTAATTCATGATTTCGACTCTTTGAGAGTTTGCGGATGAACTTGTCGGAATTTTTTTATCAATATTCAGTCGGTTGTCCCTTCCCCTCTAGGTTGTTTTATTACAAACTATATCTAAAATGAAAATGTATTATTATTTTGATATTAATTAAACACACGTATTATATTCCCAATAACAATTTAATTAATATTTCCTACTCTACTTTCTCCCTCCTAATTCAATTTTTATACTTGTAACACCTACTTTACTAACAATTTTTTTAATTGCCATATAAACAGTAAGTGCGTAATACTCCCTCCGTCCCAATAGAAGCTGCCCAATTTTTGCCTTGCACGCAAATTAATAAAATGGGAGGGAAGAAAAAATGTTGTGAGTGTAATTTGAAAATAGGAGAGAGAATGAGTGGAGAGAATAGTAAATTATAATGGTGTTGTGAGTATTAAAATAATGTAGGAGAGAGAATGAGTAGAGGGAATAGTAAAGATTCATTTGCCAAAAAAGAAAAGTGGAAGCTTTTAACGGGATACCCAGAATGGCAAAATGGGAAGCTTCTATTGGGACGGAGGGAGTATATAGTAGTGAGGGGGAGTAATTTTCATTGGCCTCCCTTGACCTTTGGTCTTATATGCATTATAAGATAACGAAAAAGAAGTATCTCTTCTATTGATCGAAATATAAGGTAAATAAAGAAGCTTTTATTCCAATGAATACTCAGAATGATTACTAAGTATGTGGATGACAACACTAAAATACATAATTAAAAATTAGAGAGAATTAAAAAAAAAAATCTAAGTATAGAATTGACCGAAAGGATAAAATGGTCTAAAATTTTGATGGAAATGGAGGTATACTTTGAGGATGCCTAAAGAAATTGTCCGGATCAGCTTTACTCTTCACTTGAACAAGTCTCTCAAAATTGCCAGAAAAGTATCTAGCACCCCAACCTCTTGCATGTGCATAAGTTCTTGTACCAACTCCAAGATCAAGATCATTATAGTTCACATATGCTCTTCTTGGAGATTTCGAAACATAAGGAGCAATATACTGATAGAAACTCGTGATCCAACTAATACGTGTATTAGTGACGGATGCGAGATGTCGGATCAACCAAAACCATCTCGCCGCATCAAGTACAAGTTCCCGGCTCTATGAGGGAACGGAGTCGCAGAGTACGATATCTCATCCATCCTACCACCATAAGGATTGAGTAAGAATATGGGGAGTACGCATATCAGTTTTGAATAACATTTCCCACATCCCTTCTAGACCTTTTATCGGAATTGGCTTTACCACGTAGTCGGTTTTGACTTTTATTGGAAACCTAGGCGCAGCGATCCGGTTGAGGAATATTTGAGGTGGAGTGTCACTTGTAAAACCACCTAGTACAAGTGCCGATGGATCCGGCTAACCGGAACAATCCGATGGGACCGGACCTAATTACGGGAAACTCATTTGAATGAGCGAAATAAGTCTGTTGGATCTCCCCAAGAACAATCCGTCAAAAGTAAAGCTAACGGTTTGGTTGACGGTTGTAAATTGAGACCTAAAGTACAAGTCTTTATCAGCTCGAGGGAGCAAAAGATTGCCACTTGTGAAAAATGCTTGTTCCGTTTTGTTCAAGCGTCTTTCGACGGCAAATACGATCACAACTTCCGGAACATCAACTAGCCTTAGTTTCAATTGGAGAATGACTCCAAAACTTGAAGCACCACCACCTCTAATAGCCCAAAAAGATCTTCACCCATGGATTTTCTATTTAGAATTTGACCGTATTGGTTGACCATGCGAACATCTAGCACGTTATCAGCAGCAAGACCATACTTACGCATTAGGGTTCCATAGCCACCACCACTAATGTGACCACCAACCCCGACAGTGGGACAATCACCTGCCGGAAAGGCAAGCTTATTACTAGCCTGAGAAATTCTATAATAGAGTTCACCCAAACTTGCACCACCTTGAACCCAAGGCCGAGTCTTCTTTTGGGAACATCAATAGTTATAGATCTCATGTTAATAAGATCAAGAATGAAAAAAGGGACATTAGCCGTGTAAGAAAGTCCCTCGGAATCATGACCACCACCTCGGATTCTCATTTCAATCCCATGTTTCTTGGAACAGTAAATGACGGTTTGAACCTGGGATTCATCGTTGGGTGTAACAATGAGAAAAGGTGTAGGAGTGGAGGGGGTAGCGAATCTCGGGTTGTTTAACTTGAGTTGCAAGATGGGTGTGTAAGAAGGGTTGTTTGGGGCGTAAATTACTTGAGAAAGGGAAGAGTTTGTCGAATGAAGGCAATTGATAAAATCTTGGGTAGTCGAACGATGAACCCTAGAAGCTGCAGAAGATGCAACAAGAAGTGCCAAGAAAAGCGAAACGAAAGAAATCTTGATCATTTTGGGTTTGTTTTGTTTTGTTTTGTGAGATGAGTTTGTTTGTTTAAAACAAGGCAAGGATATGATCTATTTATAGTGGTAATGAAGTGAGCTGTGAGACGACTAAGTTCAAAACAAAGAATAGAGTTTTTGATGAAAGTCAAAGAAGATGGCTCAACATGTGAAAGTTTCCAGCAAATTCAAAACAAAGACTTGATGTAAACAGACGGATCTAATTTAATAGTGAATGTTTTACCTTGTACATATTTACATTTAATTTACTAGTACATTTAATTTAGTTGTACATGTTTTATATATTATTTTGATTAATACTTTCTCCGTTGTTAAATAAATGTCATATTTTTTTTTTTCAATTTTGCTGTTGATCAAGTGAAAATTTGAACATTTATTTGAGGAAAAAGAGAGTAGAATATTTTAGCGTTGCTCATTTTTCCCCGAAAGTTGAGTTTTTTACATTCGATGCCAATTCCTTAAAATTCCTTTTTTTTTTTTTTTTAAACCAAGATGATTTATTAAGTGAAAACACATTGAGAATACTCATTTAGTATTTTTTTAGGGTTAGGTTTTAGAAACAGTCGTTTTTTGTATTAGAGTGCTTTGAGAAGATCACTTTGGTTTATAACTAAGAGTATTAAAGTGAGTTAAGATCGACTAAGGACTGAGTCAAAGAGTAATAGCCGATGTGCAACGGCATCGCCGAGGTCAACTATTAATATACTCCTACATAATTGAAGCTTTCATTGTTTCATTAGTCAAGTCCTATGGTCAACCATATAATTGAAAGTTTCCAATATTCAGTCTTTCGTACTTTTTGTTACGAAGTCTTTGAAATTGTCATCGTTTTTTTTTAAGCAGATCACCCTATCCATATTACTCCCTTTGTTCACGTTACTAGGGCTGTTTTTCGAACCCAATTGAGCTCGAACAGAATTTTAAACTCTTTAATTTTTCAATTTGATTGAGCTTAATTCGGTTGTTCCATTATTCTCGACTCTAAATCAACTCCACCTCTAGCAACCCCCCTCCCTTCCTCCGGCCACCCTTCCCGCCCCCTCCCCGTCAAAATCCAGCAAGAACACGATCACCTGCAATTTCAATGCTCCGGCTACCCGTAAGAGTAAATGCTCTCAACATATAAAAGATTACATATCGTTTTATCTTTTGATTTTTTATTCTTTTTTTTGTACAAATCAAAGTGTAATATTAAGTTACCAAATATTTTACGGAGTCAGAATTGTTAAGATCCACAATATCTTTCCAAGATACACGGGATTCTTGAAAAATATCAAACGCTTTGTATTACTTTAACTCACAACTCTTACATACTCGACTACAAAATCTGTTAAAGGTATAGAAGATCATCTCTATCCCTTAATTACATACAATCTACCAATCAACTATCAATCAATGATTACAATCAGTTTAGCTAAAGTAGGAAAGGATGAGGACATAAAAAGTCCAAGATACGCGGGATTGTTGGAAAGATATTGTGGATCTTAACACTCCCCCTCAAGTTGGAGTGTGAAGGTTGCGAACACCCAGCTTGCCTAAGAAAAAATGGAACTTCTCCGACCCTAGTGCTTTGGTGAAAATGTCTGCGACTTGCATGGAGGTGGAGATAGCACATGGTAGTACATCCTTGCGTTCGACACGCTCACGAACAAAATAACAGTCCATTTCAACATGTTTTGTCCGTTCATGAAACACCGAATTATTTGCAATGTGTTGGGCTGCTTGATTATCACAGAACAATGGAGTTGGAGAGTTCTGCGAAGCACACAAATCATGGAGTAACCAGCGTAACCATATGACTTCACACACTGTCGTGGCCATGGCTCTATATTCGGCCTCCGCAGAAGACCTTGCAACTACAGATTGTTTCTTGGTCCGCCAAGATATTGGTGCATTGCCAAGCTTAAGAAGGTAGCCTGAACTTGACCGCCTAGTTTTGGTACAGCCACCCCAATCCGCATCACAAAAAGCTTCAAGGTTATACTCCCCTTTCGTTGGGAAGAAAATCCCTTGTACTGGTGATGATTTTAAATAACGAAGAAATCGATACGCAGCGTCAAGATGATTTTGTCGGGGCTTGCTAAGAAATTGACTTAGCACATTCACCGCAAATGTGATGTCGGGTCTTGTCACAGTGAGGTAGAGTAGCCTCCCAACGAGTCTACGATACAAGCCAGCATCAACTTCAGGTCTGTCATCATCAGGGCCAAGTTTGACATTTTGTTCCATCGGAAAACGACTCGGCCTACACCCTTGCATCCCAGTTTCTTCCAATATATCCAACGTATACTTTCTTTGGCTAAGCACCAAACCCTCTGGAGAACGAGCCACTTCTATGCCAAGAAAGTATTTAAGTTGTCCCAAGTCTTTTATACTAAACTTGGTATTGAGATAATGCTTGACCTTCTCCATGTGTGCTTCACTGTTGCCTGCCAAAATTACGTCGTCTACGTAGATGAGTGCGACAAGATAGACTGTCTCTTCTTCAAGTATAAATAAAGAATGGTCAGCCTTGGATTGCCTGAAGTCGTACATAAGGAGAGCTTCAGTAAACTTTATGTACTAATTTCGTGAGGCTTGCCGTAACCCGTACAAAGATTTGTGCAACTTGCACACACGGGTCTCTCCTTGTCGTACAAAGCCTTGTGGCATTTTCATGTAAACTTCTTCTGTCAAATCGCCGTGTAGGAACTCGTTGTTGACGTCTAGTTGATGTAGTATCCACTTCTTCTTTGTCGCGACAGCTAACAATGTTCGCACTGTGACTAATTTGGCAACTAGGGCAAAGGTCTCGTGAAAATCAATGCCCTCGACTTGTGTAAAACCCTTGGCAACGAGGCGTGCCTTGTATCGCTCTATTTCACCATTGGGTTTGTACTTTATCTTGTACACCCATTTTGAGTCGATTGCTCGTTTGCCCGGTGGTAAGTGTTCTAGAGTCCACGTACCATTTGCTTCAAGTGCTTGGATCTCCTTTTGCATTGCCTCACACCAAGCTTGCTGTGTCACTGCTTGATGAAAATATTTGGGCTCATCATATGATGTGATGGCCGTCAAGAAACATTTGTGAGCATTAGAAAATCTTTCGTAAGAGACAAAGTGAGATATAGGATGTACCGTTGAGGTTCCAGATTCGGTGGTGGGCAGCGAATGATCTATGGACTGTGGTAGATCAACCTCAAAATCTTGGAGATGAGCTGGCTTGTGGTGCCGCTCGCTACTTCGCGTATTCCATTTTCGATTCACCCGTGTTCGGTTGCTCACTTGTGGCCGTTCTGCGGCCCATTAGGCGCAAATCAGGCACTCCGTCATTCTGTACATCTTGTGGGCTGCTTTGTTTATCAACTGTTGTCTCTTCCCCTTGCTCATAATCTGATATCCACTCTTGTTCTCTTGAAACAATAATCTCATTGCTTTGTTTGCTCATCACATCTTTGTAAGGAAAGTGTGTTTCAAAAAATTTAATATCTCGGCTAGTATATATTTTGCCACTCTCAAGATCATATACCCGGTAGCCCTTTTGAGATTGTGGGTATCCCACAAAAATACATCGTCTCCCCCTATCACCAAACTTATCTTTACCCCTTTTGTTATCTTTTGCATATACTAGACATCCAAAAACACGTAGGTGCTCATAGGTGGGCATCCTTTTTAAAAGGATTTCATAAGGGGTTTTATTAGCAATAACAGGTGAAGGTAATCTATTAATGATATAGGTAGCGGTTAAAACACACTTACCCCAAAAATTAACGGGAAGTCCTGCCTCAAATCTGAGTGCCCTAGCAACTTCAAGGATGTGTCTATGTTTGCGCTCAACTACCCCATTTTGTTGTGGTGTGTCTGTGCATAAGGTCTCTAATGTGATTCCGTGTTGAAAATAATAATCCATCATGTGATTGGATTGAAATTCATCTCCATTATCTGCTCTAATTCGCCTCACCTCCTTTTGAAATTGAGTTTTAATCATATTACAAAACATGGGTAAATAGTAAGCAACATCATACTTATTCTTCATGAGGTAAACCCAAAGTGCTCTACTATGATCATCGACAATAGACAAGAAATAATGGGCTCCCGAAAAAGAGGCTGTTCTATAACCACCCCAAATATCACAATGCAATAACTCAAAGCAAGACGAAGTTTTAATAGAACTTAATGAAAATGGAAGCCGAGATTGTTTGGCTCTTAAACAAGAGTCACAAGGTTCAAAACTATTCTTAAAATTTAAAAAACGAATGTTCTTAATACTTGATGCATGTCCCAGCCTTTGATGCCAGATTTGAGGAGCTGTGTTTACCGTCATGGCCGTACGTCTCCTTCATGCTAGCTCCAGTTGATAGAGACCATTTCGCTGCCTACCCACTCCAATCAGGTTCATCGAAGGTAAGTCCTGTATAACACAAAAGTTAGGAAAGAATGTGAGGGCACAATTCATATCTTTCGTCATCCGGCTAACTGAAAGTAAATTACATTTAAAATCAGGAATGTTTAAGACATGATCCAATTTGAATTCATTTGGCAATTGTGTGCTTCCAATACCCTTAATAGGTACTTGTTCACCATTTGGAATTTGAACTGGAATACCCTCCTTGTAAACACGTTCCTTCTCAAGCATCCCTACATGACAGGTTATATGTTTCGTAGCCCCGGAATCTATTATCCAAGATTTATCTATGATTGTCTTACCAGCCATGTTGACGTTTGGAGGGTTGATAGGTGAACTGGAACTTGTTTTCTCACCGCCAAAGAACTCCAAAAACTTTGCATATTGTTCATTGTTGAGGCCTGCGATCGGACTTTGTTCCAAGGATTTGTGCTCAGTGACTTCAGCCTCTTTAACTTGGGCTGCCCTGGGTACCCGTCCGCTGTTTTGGGTGTGACGCCTCTCGCCAGTTGACTTTTGTGGTCATTTCCAATCTGACGGATAGCCCACAAGTTCGAAGCAATGCTCCTTGGCGTGTCCAATTTTCTCGCAATGACTGCATTTTGGTTTCTCACGCCGAGGTCCTCTTCTGTCGTAGGTATCTTCATGTCTTCGTGTCGTGGTCTGGAGCGCAGCAGCCTCTATGACTGGTTTCCGTGGATTGGTAATTTGTCGTTGTGCCTCATCCTGTGCCACCAAGTGATAGGCGACTCCCAAACTTACTGCAGGCTTAGTGCCCAATATTTGGGTCTTTATTGTCCAAAATGACTCATCGAGGCCCAACAAAAATTCATAGAGACGCTCCCGTTCACTCAGATCTTGCAGTTTCTTGGAGAGGCCACACGAACATTCGCCGCAGTCACACTTTGGCAATGGTGATATTGACTGGATCTCATCCCAGATTCCTCGCAGCTTTGTGTAATAGGACGAAACTGAGAGATTGTCCTGCCTTGTTAGAGTAAGGGTTCTCTTTAGTTCATACGCCCGTGGTGCACTTTTCTTCCCAAAGCGCTCTTCCAGATCGTCCCATATTTCTTTGGCCGTATCAGCAAACTTCACGCTGTTCCTTATTTCCTTGTCCATTGCGCTGTTAAGCCATCCCTTGACCATGGCATTGCAACGTTTCCATAGTGGAAGGTCCGAAGATCCTTCTGCTGGCCTCATAATTGAGCCATCAACGAACCCAATTTTGTTCTTTGCGAACAAAGCATTGCTCATCTCATTTTCCCAATCTCCATATTTACCGTCGCTGAGAATCTCGCTGACGAATATGTGACCAGGATTATCGGAAGCATGGATGTAGTACGGAGACATTACATCTACCGTAGGGTATTTCTTCTCACTGTTAGATGTTTCTGTCATCTCGAGATTTTTATTTTGCGTGATGGTGTTTTGTTAGGCGGACGGAACCAGCTCTGATACCATGAAAATATCAAACGCCTTGTATTACTTTAACTCACAACTCTTACATATATACATGTTGAGTCTTACTCGACTACAAAATTTGTTAAAGGTATAGAAGATCATCTCTATTCCTTAATTACATACAATCTACCAATCAACTATCAATCAATGATTACAATCAGTTTAGCTAAAGTAGGAAAGGATGAGGACATAAAAAGTCCAAGATACGCGGGATTCTTGGAAAGATATTGTGGATCTTAACAAGAATTTGATTACAAATATAATTTCTATGTCTGACATTGAAATTAAGACGTAATGCTAAGTTTATTATACTGAGTAGGAGTAGCATATACTCATTCCATCCTATATAAGATTTCAGCAATGGGTTTTCCATGAAAATTAAGAAAATGTATAAGTGGTGTAAGTGTTGTAAGTATGAAAAGTGATGTACGAGAGAGAAGGTGAGGTAGAGAATAGTAAGTTGATTGATATTGTGAGTGTATAACTAAAGTAAGAAAGAGAATGAATGAGAGAAATAATAAAGATTGTTTGCCAATTTAGAAAAGTAAAATCTTGTTTATATAAGATATCCAAAATATCAAAAATGAAATCTTATTATACCGGAGTAAGTATCTACGTTGGGATGATGCAATTTATGTTTGTGTGAGAGGACTAAGTTCATGGATTATCTCATAGATGGCTATTAACTCAATTTGTATAGAAAAGTTTATTATCACTTTTAAGTTTTATAATCAATTAGTATTACACCCGTGTGTTAAATGCACGGATAAAATACATAAAGATAAAAATAATAATTATTAAGACAATGATTTTTCATAAATTGATGATAATTTTAATGAATATTTTTGCATGATATAGGGGTATAAAGATACCTCCCAGTCTGCGCAAATTGGGAGAATGCGCTTCAAGTTACAATATTGAGCTGCATATATGGCTGTTTCATATTCCCACCCTCTTGCTTCGCAATTTTCTGCAGAAGGCACAAAAGAAAATGTGTATTCTAAGCTTATCACCTCGTAGTTCTAGCTGAGAGTTAGGCTCACAAATGGAAGAAAGGGAATGATGGCTTGCACAATGGCTAAAGAATGGTCCTAACACTCATAATTGGACATCAAGTTAGTTTCATATTTCCAATCCTCTTGCTCCGCAATTTTCTGCAGAAGGCACAAAAGAAAATGTGTATTGTAAGCTTATCACCCCGTAGTTCTAGCTGAGAGTTAGGCTCACAAATGGAAGAAAGTGAATGATGGCTTGCACAGCGGCTAAAGAATGGTCCAAACACTCATAATTGGACATCAAGTTAGTTGAATACTTGAATGAATAAAAGTAGTTAGATTTACGAAGAGTAGAACCCGAGAAATAGAAAGTACCTCCAAAATTCCTCATTGTTGTTGATACCCATATAATTAGGATGGTGTCTGTCTTCAGATGTGTATGATTCAAGTATTGCAGACATTATATTTGAAGCGAGCCAAACGTAACTGGAGTTTGACCAGCCCAGCTTCTATGCTCTGATAAAAAATTTTGGTTCTGGAGGGTGGGTCCTACGAGGATCCTGGGTCCCTTCCAGCGATCAGTAAAAGGATCATTAACACCTGCAAAAGAAATGAGATCATTAAATCAAGCTTTTCATGATCAAATATGATATGTTTCCATACTGGGTTCCTTTGCTATTTTAACGAAATTATATTAAAAAGCAAAAAAAACAATTTGTAAATCTAAATGTGATTGTGATGAGACACTTAAAATTCTACTTTCATCAGTATACGAGATCAATTAGGAGTTGGGGGGGGGAGGTGGACACAAAAAAATGTAGCAAACGTTCACAAGTGGCAATACTGTTATAATATAATCCATTCCTCATATATAGTTAATCAGCACCAAGAAAAATGGTTCCATTTGTTTCTATAAAAGTGAAAATCAATTTAAGTAAAGTTATTCTAAAACGTTTTTCTTCAGATAGTTTTCCCTCATTGTTTCATCATCAACCAAAGGATACACACCATGAACTTTGTGGGACGGAAAAAGTAATAAGCTCAAATTTTGTGCATATAATATATGTACACCTGCAAAACTACCACGTTTAAGATGTGCAGTAAAGCATGAAGTAATTTGCAAAGAGATACTCATTTAAAAGCCATAAATCAGAGCATAAGCATAAAAGAGTAAATCTTATTTATACGAAACAAATGCAAAGATGCTCTTACATAATGAATTATAAGTTGGGAAGGAGGGGGGGGGGAGAATGAGTTATATTACTTAACAGAGCTATCCATAAATTCCAAATCAGAGCTCTAGAGCAAAGAAGGTTAGCTTAAGATGTAGTAATTGGTCACTGTGTAAGCAAAATCAGCTCTGGAAATTTCTTCCAATAGTTATTGAGCATAAAAGATTTAGACAACTTAAGCAAGGGATACTGACGTGATAAGTATAAAATAGCTGGGAACTTTCTTTTCTTTATGGAGAGAGAGAGATTGATCATAAATCTGTCAGCTAATGTTAAGAACCTTGATGACAACTTATCTAAAGAATCTTAATAACAACTTATAATGAAGTAAATTAATAATTTTGATGTCGTACTTACGCAAAACCAACTAATTAAGTGGTCAATACCCACGTTCACCAAGAGAAATATCATTTTTTAAGCTCAACCGGATAGAACAACACATGTGTGTTTTGATCATGGTCAAAACTACGTATATTGAAGCACCGATTATATTGGGATAAGTTTATCTTGTGACCCCATGAGAAAAAATGAAGGCTCAACCAGCTGAGAGTGTCTTTACCTGAAAATGAGTAATGGTTGACTTGACAAGCCTCATATTGATCTAAAAGTCAAATATTTTGTTCCTCCTATGTACTACTAGCTTGCATTCCTGTCAGCATAACCCACAAAGCATTATACATCAGTAATCAACAAACATACTTAGAAAGACTAATGATTAATTATATTGAATGGAAAAAAATTGAGGGGTTACAATGCCTACCAAACTAATAATCCAGATCTATCACAATGTGTGAGTGTGTGTGTGTGTGTGTGAGAGAGAGAGAGAGAGAGGAGGTACGTGTGGAGGGGGATTGAAGGGTTATGGTCTGATTGAAAATACCTTAAAAGTAACTTATCTATAATTTTAATCAAACTCATAACCTGAAATTAAAAAGAAGATTATATTTCTAAGGAGTATCACCTGTCGAGAAAGTTGTAAAACCTAATTCTTTATCGCACTGATTGCTTGCGTTGAGTGTCTTATATCAAACTAATCAACAGACTTCAAGGGAGTCACACTCTCGTTTTTGATAATTTACAATGTTTCTAAATTTGTACGAAAAATCAAACTGGATTAGACGTAAGTAAATCATCTGAGTACGTCAGCGCCGGTAGAAGATTCTGATCAGCTCGAGATTTATTTTGCAATAACTTTAAAAGCACACAACTTAAACTGTGAAAGTGATGAAATTCATATAATTGTAGATCAATCACTTTCTGTAGGCAACGAACAAGCCCCATCTATGTTCTCCACCAGAACTTTGAACCAACTTTGACTTCCAACCTCCAACTATATCATTGTAGTCCTCCTACACATAGTACACATTGTTACACAACAAACATTAAACATTGACAGTTGATTTACAACACAATTTCTGAGGAGGGTGTTTAAAAGGTAAAAAAAAAGTGGACTCACTTCTGAGAAGTTTTGGATGAATTCGTCCTTATCCTTCTCAATTTGATTCAGTTCCTTCTGTAGGACCTTCAAGAACTGGAAAACATGGAATTTATAAGGTGTAGTATAATGTTGTATACTACCTCACTCCTAAAATGAATGAGCAAACTTGAAAAGTTTTTTGTCATTCATTATGGGACAGAGGTAGTAATACGCCAAAACTGAGAATCCAACAGACCTGAGCAGTTCGATCATCGGCTATGACCTCATCAAAACTAGCATCTCTGAGCATCTATGGGTTAAATGAAATAAGTATGAATAAAAAGAAGCCACTTTAATTATCAAAATAGTGCATGTTTGTGGGCGTTAAAGCTTCATGATTGAATGAATATCTGGCCATATGTTTCTACATCATGCAGATCATATCCTCTTTGCTTAATATAGGAAGCAAAGTCTTCTTATGGTTTTCCAGCTTTTCTGCAGTAATCGCTTATAAGAACTTTGCCTCCAGGCTTCAACCACTTGTAGAAGGATTTGAACAATGCAGATTTATCTTGAAAAAACGCCATTGGATTTCAATCTTTTTTTTAAAAAAAAATTATATATTTCATTTTTTTGGGGGGGGGGGATATATTTTGTATTTAGTTAAGGAAAAAGTGGTATCTAGGAGAAAGAGAAGACTTTTAAACTTCAGTCAAGCCCTAAATGATCCAAATTTGAGCTATTCATTCCATATTTCCACAAGTAGCATATCAAACCTGCTAGATCACAAAATAAATGGTTCCTGGAGCCATTTACACTTTAGATTCATCCTATTGTACCCCCCACCATCTTAAGACCAAGATGTAAGATTTGATGTTATAACTGCACACCCAAACATTAGAACTTGTTGAAAAGGAGAGCCATGAATAACCATGTTGTAATCATCATACTTTGAGTGAGAAACTTCAAAAACCATGTCTGCAAATAATGCATCACTGTCCATCCCAAGATAAAAATAATTTCAATTATACAAGACCTTTCCCCTACAAACTGACATTTCCCCTACAAACTGACAGACTAATTCGCACACACATATAGAAAGTCCTAACTGAAACATCTATTTTAAATCTAGGTTTCAATAGAGCTTAATAAAGGGAATTTTTTTTACATAAAACATGAGCTATGTTGCAACAATTAACAGAGGTGATTCTCGGTGGATTATTGGAATTCCTAGCAATTTGACGAAGCCACGACCTAGATTTATATATTGGGCTAGGAGGGTAGAGTCCTGCTGCTATGTCGGCAGGGACAAAATCTGGTGATTGAAATAGATTAGGAATGAAGAGAAAAATCAAATGAGAAGAGAGAGAGAGAGAGAGAGAGAGAGAGAGAGAGAGAGAGAGAGAGAGAGAGAGAGAGAGAGAGAGAGAGAGAGGCGGCATCCATAGAAGGAGAGAGGGGGGTGGCGGCGACTATGGAAGAAGAGAGAGACGGAAGCGACAATCGCGTTTGTAGAAGAGGGAGTAGAGAGAGATCGAAAAGATAAAAAGAGCGTGCATAGGGAATATAAACAGACTCCTTATTTTGTGAGTTAGTAAATATTTTCGGTTTTAATGGATATTTTCGGGTTATTAAAGGAGGTGTGTTTAGTAAATGACATTAGAGGTAATGAACCTAGCCTCTATTTAGTCTATATTCTAGTTTGAGCGGAAAAATGGGGGGTGTGCTGAAGTGCTTTGCACTTCAGCTTTATATAGTTATAGATTCAATCAAACTTTGATTATAATCTCGTAAAACTCTAAACAACATACGCAATGATAAAAATTGTTATTGTTCTATCGTTAGAAATATTATTAATAACAAATTTTAAAATTGTATAAACATATCTAATTTTTTATTAAATCAAAGTTAAAATTTGAATAATTGATCAAAAAATTTAAATTGAGATAAACTTTTTGAAATAGAATAAATATATTTTTATTCTTTTCACATTAGCTAAATAGACCATTCCAAAAAATAAATAAAATAGACCATTCCGCGTTAGATCCTTATATTAGAGTGTTTTGGGAAGGTCACTTTAGTTTATAAATAAGATTCTTATAGAAATTTAGTCTCTGTATCGACTGAATCAAAGAGTAGTAGACTGTGTTCAACGGCATCCCAAGTCAACTATGTAATTGAAGATTTTAATGTTCCATTAGTCAAGTCCTAGGGTAAACCATTTTATTGAAATTGTCATCTCTTTTAGGCTTCGTTTATTGAAATTGTCATCACTTTTAGGCATAGTTTTTTTTTTTTTTTTTTTTTTAGTAAAACGACTTTCGAAAAATGATTTATGTAAAATATTTTTTAGAAAATAAAAATATTCGAAAAATGACATTCGATTATTTGATAAATCTAAAGAAAATATTTTTCAACAAAAATTTTCATGTTTTTGATAAATCTAGAAAAAATATTTTTCGATAAAAATACAATATAAGATAAGTAGGGTAGGTGGATAAGTGTGGTGGGATAGGTGGTGGGGATGGAGTGGAGTGGAGTGGGGTGGGGATTAAGGATAGGGTAGGGTAGGGTATAGTGGCTAAAGTGGGGTGGGTGGGTAGGGTAGGGTGAAGGTGGGGGTGGGGTGGGGGTTAGGGTGGGGGGTGAAAAAGTCAAGATCGTGTCAACTTTTCGAACGAAATTTCGGCATAACCTTTCGTCAACTTGATTTCGAAAGGGATCTTTAACCTTGGCATTTACTTGAAAATAATTAGTATGGGGGATGCATTAATGGCTTTATGACACTAGATATACTAAAAATCAACCAAGTCTCGAACAAAAATATGTGACACGGACTGTGCATGGTTGACACGAGCTCAGATAAGGCTGGTGGGTTGGTCTCGTGCACGCAAGAGAGACATAGTACACCTTCGAGCTGCATCTGCGACTATCCCAAGACGTAGTGGGCAGTGTACAAGAGATATGGTGCGAGTAGTGTGAGGTATCTATGTACATTTTCTAAGTAAAAATAAGATTTTCAAATTGTGTTTTAAAGGTATGCGAACGAAACTTACATTGCTCAAAAGTAAACACAAGATGGAACAAAATTCTGGTTTGCAAAACCAGGGATTCTGAAACAGGATCACCAGAATGCTCAAAACCCTGTTGGAATGCCAAGGAAACACACTGAGAAACATTCTGATGGGCCACTCAAAGGCGTTGCACGACCTAGCATAAGGAGCCGCACGGTCCGAAAGGTACCACGCGGATCATTCTGTACTGCTATGCAGTTTCACTTATTAACTGATTTTGGGCAATTTACTCAATTTAGATCAAATCAAACATCACATGTGGTATACCTTCAACTGATCAAAAACCAAGAGCACAAATTTGGAGTATATTTGACCAAATACACACAAAAAACACACAAAAACCACGAGGAAACGGAAGTTTGACCCACAAAAATACTTCAAAATGACAAAAAGAAGTTTTGAATCATTAATCCCCATCAGAGTCACCACTGTGGATACCCCGATTACAAAAACTTGGGAATTTGGAAATGTGATTTAAAAGGAACCGTACATTCGGAGCGGACTCAAAATGTTTAGAGTCGCCACGCCGTTTTTTGTTAGCCAAAACATTGAAAATGATTATTTAATGAGACTAGAGTCCGGAGGTCACTTTATAGATTGTGAAGAGTATCAAGACCTCACCCAAAGTGCCTCGTATCAACGTGTCTTCCTAAAATAACTGTGTGTGTGTTTTGTTGTGAATTTGGCTCTCCCCGTT
Organism: Adenophora triphylla var. japonica; assembly: GCA_022495995.1. Taxonomy (NCBI): domain Eukaryota; kingdom Viridiplantae; phylum Streptophyta; class Magnoliopsida; order Asterales; family Campanulaceae; genus Adenophora; species Adenophora triphylla. Next base: position 308,859 of record JAFEMH010002165.1, on the reverse strand, counting down.
GCAATCAAGACAAAGAATTAAACAACCCACACACGCAATATCACAAGAAACACAAGAGTTGTTTACCCGGTTCATTCACCAACTCGTGAACTACGTCCGGGGGCAATTGCCAAGCCAATATGTATTAGTCTCCTCTCTAATATGTTGCTACAATGTGTTCTAGGCCGAAATTATGCTTATATAGTTACAAGGAAACCCTAAATCTAATTTAAGAAGAGTTGCAATCAAATAAGGAAACAAATCAAGCCCAGAAACTCGGCCAGCAATGAGGCGCCCGCCCCAAGCCCGCCATGCGCCCGCCTCGCGAGGGAAGAAACTCGGCCACTACCTCGGCCCTTAAGACGCCCGCCTCGGCCCTCCCCATGCGGCCGCCTGGCGTTGTCCCAAGCCACGTATAGACTTCTCCACTGCTTTGAACTCCTTTTGATCTCAACAAACTCCTCCGACTTAGGCCCCTTTTTCCTTGTAGTTTAGGACTCCTAAACCAACAATCTCCCACCGGAGACTAAACTAACAAACATAGAATCACCCATCAACTCCCACCACGGAGTAAAGACCTTCGAACACATTTCCCCCATCCATATTGGCTTGACACTACCGCACCTCTCCTCAAGTACTAAGGCGAGTTGAAACCAAGCGACGTTTCAACCACTCCGTGTTAGATCGTTCTTGCCTCCCCAAATCAGCTTCTACCTTGATTTCTCCCCGCAAGTCTAACTTCGCCTTCTCCCTCCAGACCCACCTTCCTCGCAATGCTTCCCCTTGAAACTCGGACACACCTTGTTTCTTGCATCGACTGTTCTTGGTCTGAATCCGCTCTCTGTTAGGGCCCTTGGACATCCACACCACGTTGATCAACTTTGTGTCCCCCCCAACATACCGTTTCTTGATGTCTCCCCTTTTCACACCAACAGGCCGGTTCTTTAGCCTCTTGCTCCCACCGGAACGAACATCGATATTGTAGGTAGAGTACAACATCTTCCCCTTAACCCCACGAGCCAACACCTTAGCCCCTTTTGTGACTTTCCAAGACCCACCAATGAAAGAAACACCATACCCTTCACTGTCAAGTTGTCCCACAGAAATCACCCTTCTCCTCAAATCCGGAACATGCATCACGTCGTGTAGTTGTAAAACAGCCCCATTAGGTGTCTTCATCATCACATCCCCCTTACCTTTGATCTTCAATGGTTGACCATCACCAAGATAGAGAACCCCAAAATCTCCAGTTTTGTACCGCTTCATTGATTCTGCATCCCCACTAGCATGACAAGAAGCTCCAGAATCCAACACCCAATCTTCACCCGACTGCTCCTCCCCTAGGATTAATACATCACCACCATCATCTACCACGTTAGCACAACCACCTTTTCCCGGACAGTCATAACTGATATGCCCCAATTCACCACAATTGTAGCACTTGACCTTTTTCCCCTTTTTCGGTCCACCCCTTTTTCTCTCCACCCTAAGTGCAGCCCCATCTACGGACGATTCTCCCCTTTTCTCTTTCCTTCGCAACTCCTCTTGAAGGATGAGATCTCTAACCTCCGTATACACCAATGTTGTTTTCGACGTACTAATCGTTGTGACAGTAACCTCCCAACTATCAGGCAATGATTTTAGAAGAAAACAAGCTAGCACTTCATCGGAGAAAGTAATATCAACACTTTTCAATTGGTCCACCATACCTTTGAAATTGCCGATATGACTTGCCGCTGTCTGCCCCTCTGACATCTTTGCATTCGCAAACCTCTTTATCAAATGCACCTTATTGATATTCGACGGCTTCTCATACATGTCCGACAGCGTTTGTAGCAACTCCACCGTTGTCTTGGCCTCCATAGCGTTCTGTGCAACGTCGTCGGTTAGGGCACTCCTTACTGCTCCTAACGCCTTCCGATCCAACGTCTCCCAATCCCCTTGTGACATGTCTTCGGGCTTCGCCTTCAAGGGTCCATGAAGATCCTTACAATAAAGGTAGTCTTCAATCCTTGTCTTCCAAAACGTGAAATTTACACCGTTGAATTTCTCGATTGAGTTCTTCATCTTGACTGCTTCACCAAAATCCCCAAGAACGCGATTCATATTAATCAACTAATGAAAGAATTTTGAATCCCCGAACCAAAGCTCTGATACCATTTGTTGTGAATTTGGCTCTCCCCGTTGCAATCAAGACAAAGAATTAAACAACCCACACACGTAATATCACAAGAAACACAAGAGTTGTTTACCCGGTTCATTCACCAACTCGTGAACTACGTCCGGGGGCAATTGCCAAGCCAATATGTATTAGTCTCCTCTCTAATATGTTGCTACAATGTGTTCTAGGCCGAAATTATGCTTATATAGTTACAAGGAAACCCTAAATCTAATTTAAGAAGAGTTGCAATCAAATAAGGAAACAAATCAAGCCCAGAAACTCGGCCAGCAATGAGGCGCCCGCCCCAAGCCCGCCATGCGCCCGCCTCGCGAGGGAAGAAACTCGGCCACTACCTCGGCCCTTGAGGCGCCCGCCTCGGCCCTCCCCATGCGGCCGCCTGGCGTTGTCCCAAGCCACGTATAGACTTCTCCACTACTTTGAACTCCTTTTGATCTCAACAAACTCCTCCGACTTAGGCCCCTTTTTCCTTGTAGTTTAGGACTCCTAAACCAACATGTTTTAGTAAAAATAAACAATTAAAAGAGATTAAAAAACTTGTGCATCTTTGAAAATCAGTTTTGAACAAGGAATAATAAAAGGGGAAGAGAATCGACACAAGACTGGTCATAGGTTGTTATTGGGCTAAGCGAGTTGCGTGGATTGCCTAATGGCGCCGCATGGTCCCAAAGGTGCCATGCGGCTCCTTTCACTTCTCAATCAAAGTGTGCCAAAATCAGAACAAGAAATAGGAAAATAAACAAAGAAATGAATCAAATCCAGATCATTTGCATAAATTGTAAATAGATTGTAACGCCCCGAGCCCGAAGACCGGGTCGGAACGCTATCAGATTTGACGGACTATCCCCACAAAGCACCACAAGTCTTTCCAGCACGTGTTGTCCTCACTTACGTGCTCACTGAGAAACTTTCCAGTGGGTCACCCATCCTAGAATTTCCCCAGGTCAAGCACGCTTAACCTTGGAGTTCTTATAGGATGAGCTTCCGAAAAGAAGATGCATCTTGGTGATATGAGTAGCACTAATCAAATCATATCAAACATATCAGGCACACACATTTTTGGGGGCGCCACAATCTCCCGTGGATCCAAGAGGGGCTCGTACGGATTCAAGAGGTGACTCCCACCGACTCCGCAGTGTGCACTTTGTTCCGCACAGCACTTTGCTCCACACTTCCGGCCGGGTCCCGCTCTGATACCATTTGTAACGCCCCGAGGAGCAGAAGGCCGGGTCAGAACGCTATCAGATTTGACGGACTATCCCCACAAACCACCACAAGTCTTTCCAGCACGTGTTGTCCTCACTTACGTGCTCACTGAGAAACTTCCCAGTGGGTCACCCATCCTAGAATTTCCCCAGGTCAAGCACGCTTAACCTTGGAGTTCTTATAGGATGAGCTTCCGAAAAGAAGATGCATCTTGGTGATATGAGTAGCACTAATCAAATCATATCAAACATATCAGGCACACACATTTTTGGGGGCGCCACATAGATCACATCAATCTCATAGCCCTTTCCCTAAATTATGCATATTTTCTAATTAAATTGTTGTATATTCTCACAAGGAAAGAGGGCTAATAGATATCACATGTAGATCCAATACAAGAGAGATAAGACTATACATAACTATATGGTTCACACTAAAAGATCAATATAAGAGATTACGATGAGAGAATCACATCAACTTCATAGACTCATCCCTCAAGCATACTTGATTTACCAAATTAATGGGTGTATGCTCTACTAGGGAGACGACCCAATTAATATCATGTGTGATCTCTCAACGGTGAATCAATAATAAGTGGCAATAAACAAGGTTAAACGAAAACATTTTAATAAATCATGATCAAGATAGTAGAATAAATTAACTAGATAGAAATAGGAAAAGGGAGAAGAGAGAAGAGAGTTTACCAATGATTTTCTTAACAAAAGTTCACTACTCTCTTCTTTGGTTTAGGGTAACTTCAGATAAGTATCCATGATATTTGATTTGGGTAAGAGAGAGAGAGAGAGAGAGAGAGAGAGAGAGAGAGAGAGAGAGAGAGAGAGATTTGGGAATTTTTGGTTTTGATTGGTAGGAGGGAGAGTGAGACTGAATTTGGGCATAGTTTCTACAAGGTCTCTAAAAGGAAGCCTAAAATGTGTAGATGATACCTCTATTTATAGATTCTGTCAGGCTCCTAAAGTTGCCGCGCGGATGGCTCTTCTAACCGCCTCTAAGCTGTCAGGATAAAATCTTTTTATCTCTTCCAGCGATGTCCTTCCGAAATGACCCTTCCTTGCATAGAATGATAAAATTAACGCCCGGAAGGCCCTTAAATATACAGTTATTGTTGAGCAGTCCTTGGATGTCTTTTTTGTGCACTTGGAGAAGTTGCGAGCCAGAATGAGATAGTTACAATAATGTCATATTCTTCTCAAATGACATTATATGGGCATAACCCAGTGCCACTATAAGTAAAATGGCACTATACAAACAATTAGTGTCATTTAGTTATATAACACCACTAATAAGATGCCAATAAAGCCCATGTTTCTTGTAGTTAACTTGTATTTTATTCATGACATTGACATATTATTAATCTTGTTTCTTATGACTTAAAACACATTAGGCTATATAGTAAAGATTACATATCACGATTTAACAAAATTTTATTAACAAATATCTATACACGTAAAATTATGTATCAAACGAATTAGCTTGTGTTTTATGCATGGCATTGACTTATGTTTAAAGTTTATGAATCTTGTTAATTATGACCGAAAAATCTTTCCCACACACTAGGCTATATAGTAAGAAAGATATATCACGATTTAATAAACTTTTAAGAATGAATATTTATACATGTAAAATTATGTATCAAACACATTAACTTGTATTTTATGATTGGCATTGACTTATATCTTAAAGTCTGTGAATCTTGTTACTTATGGTCGAAAATTATTTCTCACACAATAGTCTATATAGTAAAGATAATATAGGAAAAAAAGGTCCAAATCTAGATATAAATTTGGTCAAGAGATTCAAGTGTGAGCGGAGAGTCATTGTAGCTATGAGTGCTCAGAAAGGGATTTCAAGATGATGAATATGTAGGGATAGTATTGAAGGATATCCCTGATGCCTTAACCTTAATCTTGAGTAAAGAGGAGTCTGATCAGTCATGGGTGTTAAATTCGAGAACATAGTTTAATTCGTGCTGCGATGCCAACATGATGGAAGGATCCTAGATAATTTTGGTATGGTCTACTAAGGAGATGATCAAGCAATGAATGAAGATCTTTTAAAATGGAATATGTGGATAAATACACTAAAGGAGATTGCTTTGCAACTACGCGATTTTAGAATATTTATAGCTTAAAAAGGAGGTTGATTTTCATTTGATAGTTAGATTATTAGGGTCATGTTGTCACCTTCAACCATAGACGTGAAAGATCGATACGAAAGCAATGGTAGTAGCTCATAGAAAAAAGGAAAGCATTTTGTATGCTACCTACAATAACGTCAAGATCATCAATGCAAACGAAGTGAATGGTACAATCGATGAGCCACTTGGTAGACGCAACTCTTTCAATGAACGATATGTTAGATGGGAGGGTGAATGTTCAAAGATGGCCGACAAGGTAAACCAGAAGCCATAAGAAGACGATGTACTGCAAAAAAACAAGTGAGGAACCATGTTTGAAGGGGCATTGCTTGGAAACTGGTTCTGGAGAGAAAAAGTGAACGACAATCTTATATGTGGTGAGTGTGAGAATGCGAGTTTTACATCCTCTTTTTATTCATTTTTATTCGAGTCACTACCTATATTATTTAATGGAAATATAGAAAAATCAACTTTTTCATTAGATTAGTGGCTTCGGGGGTTAAGTTATAGGATTGGAAGGTTAATGAACACCAATCCTATCCAATCTTATGATTGCTCTTGCTTTTAGGATTTAATTGTACTACAAGAAAATTGACATACCGACGGAAATTAGCGAAGGAAATAAATCCGTCGCTATTAGCAACGGATTAGCAACGGAATAGCAGCGACCTAGAGTGAAAAACAAAAAACAAAAAACGAAATTAGGATTTAATTGCGCACTTTTTACTGATGGATTTATGACAGAATAGCGACGAATTTTACAGACGGATTTGAGTCGTTGCTAAATGATTTAAAATAATTATAAAAATAATATTTTAGGGTAGCGACGGAATAGTGACAGATTTAATTACTGACGGATTAAAAAATCTGTCGGTAAATAAATTAATTATTATTATCGACGAATTTGTGTCGTTGCTAAATGATTTAAAATAATTATTAAATTTTTATTTTAGTGTAGCGACGGAATAATGATGGATATAATTACTTACTGATTAATATCCGTCGGTAAATAAATTATATATTATTACCGACGGATTTGAGTAGTTGCTAAATGATTTAAAATAATTATTAAATTTTTATTTTATGGTAGCGACGGAATAGTGACGGATTTAATTACTGCCGGATTAAAATTCGTCGAAAAATAAATTAAATATTATTACCGACGGATTAAACTCGTCAGTAAATAAATTACATAGTATTTACTTTTTTTTTTTTTGGATAAATAAAACTATTTGAGATGTTAGTTAGCATTGAATTTTTTTTTTAAAAAAAAAGTTATCTAAAAAAAGTTAAGAATTTTTAAAGAAATAAACGTATGTAATAGAAGTGGGACGGACAATAGCATATATACTTTTTTAATTTTTTTATATTTTTCTTGGATAAATAAAACTATTTGAGATGTTGGTTAGTAGTGAAATTTTTACAAAAAGTTATATAAAAAATGTTAAGATTTTTTAAATAAATCAAAGAATATAATAGAAAAGAGACGGACAATAACATATACTCCCTCCATCCCAAATTAGTGTGGATTTATTTCCCTTTTGGTCCATCCCAGATTAGTGTGGACTGTCAAAAATGGCAAAGAATCTTTACTATTTCACCCACTCATTCTCTCTCCTACTTTACTTTTACACTCACAACATCAATCAACTTACTATTCCTCCCGCTCATTCTCTCTCCTATTTAATTTTTCATACTCACAAACACCTCCTTCCACTATTTATCTCTCTTATTTTTCCTTAATTTGTGTGCCAAAAATTTTGGTCCACACTAATAGGGACGGAGGGAGTATACTTTTTTAATTTTTTTTAAAAATTTTCTTTTGGATAAATAAAATTATTTGAGATGATGGTTAGTAGTGAATTTTTTTACAAAAAGTTATATAAAAAAAGTTAAGAATTTTTTTTAAAATAAACGTATATAATAGAAATGGGAAGGACAATAGCATATACTCCCTCCGTCCCATGTGAGTGTGAACTTATTTCCTTCTTCGTTCGTCCCAGGTGAGTGTGGATTGTCCAAAATGGCAAAGAATCTTAACTATTCCACCCCATATTCTCTCTCCTACTTTACTTTTACACTCACAACACCAACCAACTTACTATTCATCCCACTCATTCTCTCTCCTATTTAATTTTTCATACTCACAAACACCTCATTTCACTATTTATCTCTCTTACTTTTTCTTAATTTGTGTGCCAACAATTTTGGTCCACACTCACCTGGGACGGAGGGAGTATATATTTTTATTTTTTTTTATAATTTTTTTTGGATAAATAAAACTATTTGAGATGTTGGTTAGTAGTGAATTTTTTACAAAAAGTTATATAAAAAGTTAAGAAGTTTTTAAAAAATAAACAAATATAATAGAAGTGGGACAGACAATAGCATATAAACTTTTTTTAATTTTTTAATATTTTTTTTGAATAAATAAAACTATTTGAGATGTTGGTTAGTAGTGAATTTTTTTACAAAAAGTTATATAAAAAAATTAAGATTTTTTAAATAATTAAAAGTTAATAATAGAAGAGGGATGGACAATAACATATATACTTTTATATTTTTTTTATATTTTTTTGGATAAATAAAACTATTTGAGATGTTGGTTAGTAGTGAATTTTTTTACAAAAAGTTAATATAAAAAAGTTAAGAATTTTTAAAGAAATAAGCGTTTAGTAGAAGTGGGACGGACAATAGCATATATATTTTTTAAATTTTTTTTTAAAAAAAATTGGATAAATAAAACTATTTGATATATTGGTTAGTAGTGAATTTTTTACAAAAAGTTATATAAAAAAAGTTAATTTTTTTGACAAATAAAACTATATATATATATATTAATTTTTTTTTACAAATAAAACTATATATATATGTGTATATATATATATGTATATATATATATATATATATACATATATATATACATACATATATATATATATATATATATATATACATATACATATACATATATATATATACATATATATATATATATATATATATATATATATATATATATATATATATATATATATATATATATATATATATATATATATATACATGTATATATATGTATGTATATATACATATATATATATATATACATATATATACATACATATATATATACATACATATATATATACATACATATGTATACATATATATATATATATATATATATATATATATATATATATATATATATATATATATATATATATATATATATATATATATAAATTTTTTTAATTTTTTTAATTTTTTTTTGACAAATAGAACTATTTGAGATGTCAGTTAGTAGTGAAATTTTTTACAAAATGTTATGAATTTTAAATAAATGAAAATATATGAAAGAGGTTATGGTTTAGAATATAGGGTATGGGTTATGGTTTAGGGTATAGTATTGGGTATGGGTGTCTAGTGTATGGGTATATGAAATATGTTTAAGGGATTGGGTATATTAAAAATTATTTTATTTAAAAATTCTTAAAGTTTTTATGTGTATGAGTTATAAGGTGTTTAGGCATATGATTTAGGGTTTAGGGTATGGGGTGTGATTTAGGGTTTAAGATATTGGGGTATATGATTTAGGATTTAGGTATATAAATTTGTGTTTAGGCTGTGGTTTAGGACACATAACGTATTATAATTATATTTATTAATATTAGTAAATTATTTAATATTAATGAGTATTATTATTAATTAATAACATTATTATTTTTTATATTATGTATTACCACTAGTTATTATTAATATTAAGTATTATTATTAATTATATAATAATAATTATTAATAGCTATTCAATTATAAATTGATTATTAATAATAGAATTATTATTAGTATTATTATTAAGTATTATTACTAATTATATAATAATATTATTATTCTTGATATTAGGCATACTACTTTAACTAAAATTTAATATAAATCAAATAAAAGTATGTGATGTGGCATTATTTTATTGGATCTCAAATAATCACGTGGATTATAAATCAAACGTCATCTTGACCATTAAACACATAAAATTCAATCCAATGGTTATAATTCACCCCAACAAACCATTTTCTCTCTCCTAACCCTTAAATCTAACCAACTATATTCTCTCTCCCCTCAATTCCCTCATTCAACCCCTTCAATTTCGCCCCCTCCCATTCTTTTTCTTTCACTGGACCATTAATTTCAGATTCTTTTCCTCTCATTTCCATCATCATCTAGCGACCCCATCCTTGCCGGTCTCCTTTTCCTGCTCCTCCGCTGCTTCTTCTTCCTGTGAGAGTGCGTCGAGAGACGTGTCACCGGATAGAAGTAGACACCGTCGTATTTCTTCCTCATCAATGCGGCGGCGCTCGGCTCTTATGGCAGCTTTGACTCCATACCTCTCTCCAACGAGTAAGTCCCACCGGAAAATGGAATTGGATTTGGATTGGGTTTTTTCTTGGAATTTGAATTTATGGGATTGATGGTGCTCCAAGAATGTAAAGATCCTTTCTTTCTTAGCTTAAATTTGTGGGTTTTGTTTTGGTTAATTACTTAACTGACCTGTTTGTTTGATGAATGTAGGGGCCTACGTTTGGGGCTATGATGATATCGGGGCTGAAGGCTGGTCATTTGGCACTGAAGGCGTTGGGACAGCCGAATGCTTTGGATGGAACTAAGGTTGGGAGCTTCGAGCCAGAACTTATCCTTGCTGCTGTTGATGTGGCTGAGATTGTAGATGCGTAGATTGGCTTGAGATGTGGTTTCGATCCCCCGTTAAATGTCTCTTTTACTTGTACTGTAGAACTATTAATATCAATGGTAAATCAGGTTTTGTTTTGTACTTGATTTGTGGTGTTTTTTATGGTGATACTATCTTTTGTAGGTGAATGCGCAAAATTCAGGGATAATCAAGAGTGGTTGATTAAATTTGTGTTTTTGACATCTTTATATACTAGAGATGAGAAGACTTGGTCTATAAAATTCTACCAAACAATTTATAATTATATTTTTGTTGAGATTTCCCTTTTGCTAGATTGGCTAGCGGTGTCAATATCAGTGAGGGCTGCGTTGTATTGCATAATTCCCTATTTAATATTGTTAATATAAAATGCAAATTTAGCGACAGAAATATCCGTCGGGAAAGCCCTCAATAATTTGGCATATAAAAAAATTATTGAATTTTTAAAATAAATATAGTGACGGAATAATCTGTCACAAATCCGTCGCTAAAATGGTTCAAAAATAAAATGACCATTTAAATAGAGACGGACAATCTGTCGCTAATCCGTCGCAATATGCTTTAAATTCGTCGGTTATTTTACGAAATTGCCGACGAATTTTAAAACAACAACGACGGAAATATCCGTCGGTAATCAAATGGAAAATCGTCGGTATTCCGTCGAAAGTTTTACCGACGCACGTTTTAACAACGAAATTTTTCCGTCACTAATCCGTCGCTAATTGGATTTAGTGACGGAATTTGTGTATTTACCGATGGAAATCCGTCGGTATCTGCCTGTTTTCTTGTTGTGTTGGATTGCTCTTATAATCGATATTAAGCAAATATTAATAAAATATATTAGTCTTATTAGTTGGAATGTCAGATTGTATGCTTCAAGATCGTCTTCATAAATTGAAGGGCATCTAGACTAATCCTTTCGATGGTGATTACACTACTCTAAAGATAAAATAGAGAGGTTGAGAATAGAACAAAAGTCAAAGGAGGTTTACCTTGAAAGAGACCTTGAATTCTTTAATGGATAGCCTAGTCAAATGCTTGAATCTTATTGTTTGAACTTGATCAAAGTTTATGAATGAATTTGGGAGAGTTTTAAAATTTGTTTTACTAGTTCCATCAGAGAGAGAATGTGGCAAAACGTATCTAAAACGTGTATTTCGGGATCCATAATACAAATAAGTCATCTTGTATTTATAGGGTGGGAATACTTGATTACCAAGTTTAGGTTTCACAAGTTTGGAAAGAATCAATCACTTTCTAGTGAAAAATATCATCCTAGAATGTTCCAATGCGTCTATAATCAATAGAAATCCCAGATGTGAGAGAGTCGTCACTACAAGAAAAATAGTCTTTTGTGACTGCTTTCTGTGATGGCTAAAAAACAGTCTCCATAGACCAGATAAGGAGACAGAAATAAAAATCAATCACGTTACCTTAAGGAGATGGCAGTACAATCACATGTGCAATCACGTTTGGTAATTTCGTCCGGAGCGCCAACGTGGGAAACATGCGCGAATGTGAAAAATCAAACGTGACCGCTTTTTTGAAAATGTGATGACTTTTGCAATCACGTTTGATTAATTATATAATTTAATCAATTTAAATACATAAAAAAAGTAATTTTAATAAAATGTGACGGCCAATGCAATCTTGTAATACCTTAAGTAAGTGATAAAAAAAATTGACATCCCTAAATCATAAATAAAGAAATAAAGAAGAAAGAAGGCGCCTCTCTATCTATCCGCTCTCTCCCTCTCTGCTCCGCTTCGCTCCGTTTGTCTCTCCGCTCCGGTCGTCTCTCCGCTCCGGTCGTCTCTCCGCTCATCGTCTCTCTCCGCTCTTCGTCTCTCTCTCCGATCCGAAACCGATCCAGTTCAACAGGTATAATTCCCCTCATATTTTGAGTTTTTAACATGGATTTGACCATTTTGATCCGAAATTGGTCTATAAATAAACAAATATTGCGTCTTGTATGAATTTAAGATAGTTTGATTTGATTTTGAAAAGTCAAATTTCGACTGTTTTGGTATATATTGTTGGTGTATTTTTGTTGATTAGCTAAGTTCTCGATTTGGGGTTTATTTTTAACCCAAAATTATGGCTTAATTCCTAGTGCTCTTCCCCTAATTTTCATTGTTTTATTTCTTTCTAGGGTTTTCTTTAGATTATGATTAGTTTGCGAGGGTTTTGTTTTCCATAAGGCTTTGATAAATAATTTTATACTGCGTTGTGCATTGTTGGGTCAAACCACCCTAGAAGCCTATTGGCTTGTTCAAATCCTAACACCATTATTGGTTTATGTAAATAATCTCTTCGGTAGATTATTCGTTCAAGGATTTCCAATGTGATTTTCCTTTTGTGTTGATTTCCGCTGCGTCAAATATGCGCATGCTTGCCTCGTGTGCAACAAATTCAAATTGCTTTAAATGATTTGTTCTCAGCTACAAACTTGTATCACATACATACCATTTTGAAAAGTACAAAAACGACTTTCTGAGAATGAAATGTATTTTTTTCTTTTGGTATAGACCGAAAAGGTAATTGTGCCTCTCTATTGGGGCGGAGAGAGTAGCATATCAAGATCTTAATGCATTATGCAAGTTCTAATTCTGCAAATTCATCTCCTTTCTTCTTTTGCAAGTCCTAATTCTGCTGATTCTTTTCCAAAATAAATTCTCCCAAAATGTTTGTTAATTTGAAAATGGCACATCCCAGGTCACAACAAAGATCTTCTGTGAACAACGATCAAAGGTGGATAGCCAGCAATTTGGGTAAGTTCTCCATTGATTTTATTATGAGTAACAATCGCAGTTTTCATCATCATGATAATTTTATTTAGAATACTTGCTCAGATTTATCGATTGGAATGTGGAAAAGCTTTATGTCTATGTGTTATTGTGAGTGCATAAATTTCTTTCATGGTTTGCTTCTTAATATTATGTTTGTTGTGAGTGCATAAAATTTAATCTTGCTCATTATCACTCGACTATGCACAAAAAGTGTCTGGTAAAATTCCCACGCCTCTACACTTGGAACAATGCTATTTTCTGGTGATTCTGACACTGTAATGATCTCACGTTCATACGGTCCACTTGGCTCATCAAACAGTGGTTACAGGCATTTGTCTACTTGGTTGGGTACACAATTTTGTTTTTGTTTTTGCTTATGTTTATTGAGAACATAAATAACTTAATACTCATAACTCATAACTCATACTCCGTATTCAAGAGTCATCTGCTCCGGATTTTCTCTTTTGCTATCTTTTTAATGTTCGGAATGAAAAGATATCTGAACATACTTGGGCATGTGTTTGCTAGGCACCTGGTTTGCAACTTTTTAAAATTGATTCAATAATGTACATTGTGTTTTCTCATGTTAATTGTGATTGTTTTTCCTCAACACTCCCCCCCCCCCACCCCCAAATTTTTAATTTAAAAAAAAACTTCAAGCTTTTGATCAAAACAGTTCTTTATAAACCAACATGGTGCAATCTAGTTGTTGTGGCACACGTCAATCTTTTGGATCATGAGAAAGACTTATTGATTTGACAAATGAGTCTCATGTATAGTTACAATTTTATATTAAAGTTGAAGCCATTTTTCTGGGACAAGGTGGCTGCTAATCTAGACCACTCAATGGTTTGGAATGAGATTAAAGCAGGATCATTTCAGTAAGCTTCAAATTTTGTTTATCAGTCTGTCATTATTTTTGACTTGGAAAAAGAAAAATGAATTTTTGTAATTGTGGCACAATTTGCTGAGGTTTGTTCTGAATTGATGGGCTTAATGAGAAGATGATGGAAAGTCTATTTGGTTATGCTCCCACTGAGAAAAACACTAATGAGCGTGCCAAACCTTCTTCATCCTTTGAGAATCATCCACAGTATATTCAGATTATTGATCCCAGGGAAGTACAAAATCTATCAATCGGCCTTTTGAGAGCTTTAAATGTGACTACAGAAGAAGTTTGTGATTCCCTAAAAGAAGGTAATTCTCTCTCTCTCTCTCTCTCTCTCTCTCTCTCTCTCTCTCTCTCTCTCTCTCTATACTATACAACCTGCTACAAACGGGATGGTGGATTAGCAAGCACTACTAGAAACAGGGTCATTATCGACGGACTTTTACCGACGGACGAAGTCCGTCGGTAATACAGACGGAAACTTTTCATTTACCGACGGAAATTTATTTTATTTTACCGGGAATTTAATTTTTTAAAATTTCGTTTTGTCCGTCGGTAATTTTTAAATTCCGTCGGTATTTTCGTCGGTAATACCGGCGGACATAGTCCGTCGGTATTACCGACGGACTCCGTCCGTCGGTAAATAATTCATATATATACGCGTATCTTCCCCATTTTTAATTACGCATCATTTTTATTACGCCCCTTATTTCCTCAGTCCTTCGCGAACCCCAGCGCCAACGCCAAGCCGTCGCCGTCGCCGCCGAGCCTCGCCGTCGCCGGTAAGTCCTCTTTGTCTCTCTTAATCGCTTCTCTCTCTCACTTTCTCTCTCTCACTTTCTCTCTCTCTCATCAGTAAGAACATGCCGTCGCCGCCGCCGTCTCTTTCAATCGCCGTTTGCGGTCGCCGGTGCGTTCTCTCTCTCTCTCTCGCTTTCTCTCTCTCAATCGTTCTCTCTCTCACTCGATTTCTCTCTCTCATGAATGATTAATTTTAATGAGCTGAGAAACCCTAGTTTTTTATTCAAGTAATTGTCTTTCAGATTTGTATATACATGTTGTTGCTGTTAATGCAATATCATGTGGAGTTGTGTTCCAAATGTTCATTAGGAGTTGAACTAAACTACAAAAAATGTGAATAATTTCATACTTGGGTTTATTTTGGTAGCTCTTTGTTTATTGTGTGTTTGTGTGTGTGCAATTAGAAATGTAGGGTTTGAGGTATTAAAAATGTATGTTTGTGTTATCAATGTGTCTTATGTGCGAGGGGCCTACAGATTAAACAAATGTTGAAATTGCACAAGGAGTTGGTTTTTATATGAACTTGCTGTGTGTTTATTTGTGAAATAATATGTTTGATTAGAGATAAATGTTTGTAAATGCATTGTGGAGCTGAATGCAATTTTGATGTGTTTAGACTGCTTTACTAATTAATGTCTAAAGTTAAAATATAAATAAGATGAGAGCCTTTTTCACCCACAGCTATCAAAATTCGTCTTCTTTGACCAAGAAAGACAGAGCAAACAAGTTCATTGCCGTTTGAGTCAAGGATTTTTACGTTTAATAAGAGTTTTTACGGTTTCCTTTGTCCTCTTTCTCTCTAAGGATCTCTTGAGATCCTTAGAGAGAAAGAGGACAAAGAAACCGTAAAACTCTTATTAAACAGAAAATCCTTGACTCAAACGGCAATGAACTTGTTTGCTCTGTCTTTCTTGGTCTAAGATGAGATTGAATTTTGATAGTTGTGGATGAGAACGACTCTTATCTTGTTTATAAATGTTAATTTAATTCATCATTGTAAAATTTCAAATTTTACAATAAAGAATTAATATTTCAAATTATTCACAATATTAATAATTTAAAAAATATGATAGATGTGTGTGTTAATTCATTATTGTAAAATTATGCATTTTACGGTAATGAATAAAAATTAATGTTACGACGTGACGTTGTGACGGTTGAAACACAAAAGTTTAGAAACCCGTTTAAGAATCTTTAACTTATCATGTTGAGGTCAACATGTAGTCATCGATTCTTAAATTGTCCGTGTGGACAGTCTTGAAATGCACGATTATATGTTTTGTAAATATCATCATTGTCTATTAAAATTGCTTGAATAGTCGATAGTTGAGATATTTCGGTTGCATTAATCCTATTGTTCTCTCGAGTGTATACTAGACATATATGGTTGATTACACTGTCGATTATAATCGATAGTGTTTGATTGACCTAGTCTACGTCGTGCACTTGGAGACCAAGGGGTTATGCTGCCGAAATTTCTTGATTTTCGATTATAAAGCAAGTAGACAAGGTGATATTTGCAATTCATATGTGTATTTCGGGATGGGATAGAAGCCAACCCAATTCTAAACCTAATGGACATGAATTGTCCTTTCATCATAGGGAATGATATACTTTACAACAAAGAATTAAATATTAATATTTAAAATTATTCAAAATATTATGATAGATGTGTGTGTTAATTCATTATTGTAAAATTATGCATTTTACGGTAATGAATAAAAATTAATGTTACGACGTGACGTTGTGACGGTTGAAACACAAAAGCTTAGAAACCCGTTTAAGAATCTTTAACTTATCATGTTGAGGTCAACATGTAGTCATCGATTCTTAAATTGTCTCGTGTAGACGCCTTGAAATGCACGATTATATGATTTGTAAATATCATCATTGTCTATTAAAATTGCTTGAATAGTCGATAGTTGAGATATTTCGGTTGCATTAATCCTATTGTTCTCTGAGTGTATAGTAGACATATATGGTTGATTACACACTGTCGATTCTAATCGATAGTGTTTGATTGACCTAGTCTACGTCGTGCACTTGGAGACCATGGGGTTATGCTGCCGAAATTTCTTGATTTTCGATTATAAAGCAAGTAGACAAGGTGATATTTGCAATTCATACGTGTATTTCGGGATGGGATAGAAGCCAACCCCACTCTAAACCTAATGGACATGAATTGTCCTTTCATCATAGGGAATGATATACTTTACAACAAAGAATTAAATATTAATATTCAAAATATTAAGGGGTGTCAGACCTCAATTCGTTAATTACATCTAAACTGTTAATACATTATGAAATGCAGGAGTTAATTATGTCTGGAGAAGATCGTAGTTGGATGGATAATCGTAGTAATCCCGGTAGAAGGGGTGTCAGACCTCAATTCGTAGAAGGTTTAGAACATTTCGTGGAGTTTGCTAGAGCGCATCCCCAGTGCATGCGTGGTGATAAGATTAGGTGTCCTTGTAAAAAGTGTAAGAATAGAAAATATCTGAGTGTTGGATGGGTAAAGAAACATGTGTTAGAGGCAGGGTTTGTTGATGGTTACAAGGTATGGGTAGCGCACGGGGAGCGTTATGTGGTTGAAACAAGTGTTCGCAATCATCCTATCAGATCAAGTGGTCCGCCAAGGGAACCCGAACATTTGATTGATGAAGAGGAGCCGTCAGTCGGTTTGGATGATATGGTTCGAAATGCGGCTGGCCCAGAGTTTGATTGGAACCCTAATCCAACAGAGGCACCAAATCCCGTTGCAAAGAAGTTTATGGATTTAATGGACTCTGCAAATGAGAAAATTCATCCTGGTGCAAAGGCTACAGTGTTAGAGCAAGTGAGTGAGCTTCTAACTATCAAGGCTGATACAAATATGAGCCAGCATACTTACGATCGTATAATGTCATGGGGACATCGGATGCTACCCGAAGAAAATAATATGGTTCACAATTTTTATGAGACGAAAAAGTTGGTGGGGCAGATCGGTCTTGGGTATGTTAAAATTGATGCTTGCAAGAATCAGTGCATGCTTTTTTATAAAGAAAATGAGGGCCTCGATACATGTTCAATATGTGGACTTAGTAGGTATAAGCCAAAACGCCGTGGTAGTGCCAAGCACAAGAAAACGTGCCTCGGGCGCAGCTACGTTATATGCCGCTAATTCCTGGGTTGCAACGAATTTACGCATTGAAAGAAAGCTCGAAGCCATGCGTTGGCACAAAGAGTGTCCTCGTGAAGAGGGTGTGATGACTCATCCTTCTGACGGTGAAGCATGGAAACATTTTGATGCCACTTACCCTGATTTTGCTGCGGATCCTAGAAACATAAGGCTGGGGATATGTACAGATGGGTTTTCTCCATTTGGACCAGGGGCAAAATCTTATTCATGTTGGCCTGTTATAGTCACGTGTATAATCTTCCCCGTGGTTATGTATGACCGATCCTTATATGTATTTGAGTTTGTTCATTCCCGGCCCTTCGAATCCGTGCAAAAACATTGATGTGTATCTTCGACCTCGATGGATGAACTCAAACAACTGTGGAATGATGGTGTCCAGACATGGGATGCTTTCAAGTTGCAAAATTTTAACATGAGGGCTACAGTGATGTGGACAATTAATGACTTTCCTGCTTATGGTATGATGTCGGGATGGAGCACACATGGGAGATTGGCCTGTCCGTATTGTATGGAAAATACAGATGCATTCACACTTCAGCATTACAAGAAGCAGTGTTGGTTTGATTGCCACAGACGGTTTCTTCCTAGTGACCATCCATTTCGTAAACAGAGGAATGCTTTCACCAAAAATAGAGTTGAGCAACGGGGCCCCCCTCCTCGTCTGAGTGGGGAGGATATTTTTGAGCAGGTGTCTGAGGTGTCTGATGTCGGGTGGGGAAAGAAGTTTTCAAAGGATAGACCAGACGGATTTGGTAAAGACCATAACTGGATTAAAAAGAGTATATTTTGGGAGTTACCGTATTGGAAGACGAACTTGATAAGACATAACCTTGATGTCATGCATATTGAAAAAAATGTGTTTGACAATATTTTCAATACATTGATGGGTTTTAAGGCCTCAACGAAGGACACAGACAAGGGTCGGCTAGACCTTGAAGCGATTTGCAATCGTAAAGATCTGAACATTACTAAAGTTAATGGAAAAGATTTTAAACCAGCTGCGCCCTTTGTTCTGTCAGGAGAGGATAAGCAACGTGTTCTCGCAAAGTGGTTGAAAGATTTGAAACTTCCTGATGGGTATGCATCTAATATTGGCAACTGTGTGAATGTGGAAGAAGGGACGGTATATGGGTTGAAAAGTCATGATTGTCACGTATTATTGGATAGGTTGCTACCCATTGCATTTAGAGACATTCTCCCTAATGAAATATGGGTTGCCCTAACGTAATTGAGTGAATTCTTCAGAGCATTGACTTCCAAAGACTCTTCGTGTTGAGGATATGAAAAGACTCGAAGAGAGCATTGTGGTGACAATATGCAAGCTTGAAAAGATATTTCCGCCATCTTTCTTTGATTCAATGGAGCATTTACTAATTCACCTAGCTTATGAAGCTAGAGTTGGAGGACCTATTCGCATAGATGGATGTATCCATTTGAACGATTTTGGGGAGTTTGAAAAAGAAAATGAGCAATAGAGCAAAAGTTGAGGCATCTATGTCCGAATCGGTGATTGTCGACGAAATTGTGTCGTTTGTTTCAACATATTTTCACCTGCACATTGAGACAAGGTTCAATAAAGTGGGACGCAATTATGATGGGGGAGTCACCGATCCCGATGGAAAAATTTCAATTTTTTTCTTCTCCCGGTCGATTCCTTGGCAATAGAAAGTGCACGCGCATGCTAAGCAAAAAAGAATTAGATGCGGCTAAACTCTATATTCTCCTTAACTGTGCTGAGGTCGAGGACTACTTGAAGTAAGCATTCTTCATTTGTTACTAAGTAATAACTTTAATACGAACTAAGCAACTTTATGTTCTCCTTGAATGCAAAAGATGTTCGAAGAACAGCCGGGAGACATTGCGCCCGAATTGATTTCAATAAGGACAGACAACGAATTTCCCTCCTGGTTTAATAATTATGTAAATGCCAATTCATTAATTCAATGTTTTTAATAGAATTTGAAGTATGAGTTTTTTACTATCTATGTGTTTTTATTTAGATTTTGAACAACCTTGGAGATGCAAAAGCTACGAAATTACAAACATTAGCACACGGTCCGTCCTTAAGAGTGAATGTATATAAGGGATATTTTGTCAATGGCTATGTATTCCACACTGAAGAATATGGCCAAACGAAATCAACTTGGAATAGCGGGGTCAATCTCAAGGGAAATCTCGATTATTATGGCGTATTGAAAGAAGTTATTGAATTGGAGTACTTGCTTGGAAATTCTGTAGTTCTTTTCAATTGTGAGTGGCGGGACGCTGAGCGAGGCATTACAAAACATGGCACTTTTGATCTCGTTGACTTAAAGCATTCTTCTAGGCATAATGGTGATGATGTGTTCATTCTTGCATCTCAAGCACAACATGTGTATATGACCCCCTACCCCCGTCGACGAAGAGAGTCTAGCAGATGGTGGGCCGTATGGAAAACCAAAGCAAGAAGCACTTTTGATATACCATTGCGTGCAAAAATGTCTACTTCAAATATTGATTCATCATTAAATGATTGTTATCAGGAAGAGGAAATGTCTATACCTCCGATTATTCACTTGAATGATAATGTCGAGGAGGATGAAGCATTAATGGCCGAAAACACCCGTCTACTAGGGGAGGAAGTCACTTTCAATGAAATCGATTATGACAATGTGGAGGATGAGGAAGGAGAAGAGTATATATCTGGGTCCGATGATGAAGATGAGGAAGAAGACGACGACGAGGAAACTAGTGAAGAAGAAATTGAATTTTGTAGTGATAGTGATCAAGATTGTAGTGAATGAATCAGTTTAGTTTTAATTCAGATAATGTTTTGTATATAATGTTTTGTACATTTTATATCACTTATCACTGTAATATTATATCTATCTCATGATTTTCAATTTTACTTGGTTACTCTTTACATGATATGTAATATTACATCTATCTCATGATTTGGACAATAAATGATTCCTACTATTACATCTTACTCCATAATTTACTTGAACATGTAGTCATTAATTTGAATGTCATCGTGTGAAAAGGTTGTTGGAAAAAAATAAATAATTCGTAAAAAAAAAAAAAAAAAAATAATAATAATAATAATAATAATAATAATAATAATAATAATAATAATAATAATAATAATAATAATAATAATAATAATAATAATAATAAATAATAATAATAATGGACATAAATATAATAATAATAAATAAAAAATAAAATAATCAATAAAAATTAAAATAAAAATATACATATATGTATATATATAAATATCATTATTGTCTATTAAAATTGCTTGAATAGTCGATAGTTGAAATATTTCGGTTGCATTAATCCTATTGTTCTCTGAGTGTATACTAGACATATATGGTTGATTACACTGTCGATTATAATCGATAGTGTTTGATTGACCTAGTCTACGTCGTGCACTTGGAGACCATGGGGTTATGCTGTCAAAATTTCTTGATTTTCGATTATAAAGCAAGTAGACAAAGTGATATTTGCAATTCATACGTGTATTTCGGGATGGGATAGAAGCCAACCCCACTACTATCACGTACAACCACTACCATGGGGTTATGCTGGAGTGGAAAATCTCAAGTTTTTTGCACAAGCGTTAGGCCCAAAGATTGAAACTTTGATTAATTATTATAATAATAAATCTACTTTCAAAGTTTCAATCTTTGGGCCAAATGCTTGTGCAAACTTGATATTTTCCACTCCAGCTCATTATAAATGTAAACCCTCTCTCTCTATTTTAAAGAAAACAACAATATTATTTCAAATTCAAGCAGTCCAAGTGAACTTCATTATTTTGCTTCTTTTTGTTTTTAGTAAAACAACCTTATCTGAAACCACTGGTCCATGTGAACTCCATTATTTACTGTTTTCATATTGTCATTTTTATTTTAAAGCTGCAAGAAGTGCAATGCTGACAAGACACCAAGTCCAAACTGTTACCCACGTTTTGTTTACTTGGTTACTCTTTACATGCTATGTAATATTTAAATTTTGTTCTACTTGATAATATTTTCTGTCTATATATATAATATACTAGTTTAGATATGTCGGGTCGAGGTGGCAATCGTTCAAAGAGAGGAAAGGTTGCGGGTTTTGTCCATCGTCTTGTTTCACCAAGGACGGGAGGGAGGGGATCTACTTCTGGTTCTGGACGTAGTGAACCATCCGAGCGGGTTAATTTGGACGCAATTATTAATGAGGAAGGAAAAATGGAAATATCTATCTCTCCCAGTGGCCAGTAAGTATCATTTAATTGTAAATGTCATATATATAATGTTTACATTTTATTATTGTCTTTTTATTTGTATATATATTGATATATTGTTTTTTAATTAATATCTTGATAGGTTTATACATGCATGGTGGTGGTAGCGGTAGCAAGAATGGCGGCGCTCGTGGTTAAACATGAATTTTCATTGACATGTAATTAAACAAACAAACAAACAAACATATGTAGTTTCTTTTTCCCTTTCCCTTTTCCCCGGCCTTTCCCGGCCGTTTCCCCTTCCCTTTCCCCTTTCCCCGTTTCCCCGTTTCCCTTTTCCCTTTCCCCTTTCCCCCGACCGTTTCCCCTTTCCCTTTCCCTTCCCCTTTCCCCTTTCCCCCGGCCGTTTCCCCTTTCCCCTTCCCCTGTCGCTTGATTTGGACAAACATATGTATTTTATTTGATGTACAAGCGAAACAGGTTGTTTGTGTGTGTTTGTAGTTTGTAATTGGGTTGTTTGTGTGTGTTTGTAGTTTGTAGTTGTTTAAAACAGGTTGTTTGAACAGGTTAACAGGTTTACAACCTTTTACAGGTGGTTTAATAATAAAACAAATTTTTTTTTTAAATCTGGCCAGATTACCGACGGAAATTTCCGTCGGTAAATTAATACAAAAAATAAATAATTCTATTTTTCCGGCGGAAATATCCGTCGGAAAATAAAAAATTAAAAAAATAATACTCAAAATACCGACGGACATATCCGTCAGTTTAGGGTTTATATTCCGACGAACATATCCGACGGTAAATATTATGATTTCCGACGGTTATAACCGTCGGTAAAGGTTTTTATTTCCGACGGATAATTCCATCGGTAACCTCCGGCGAATGCTCCGGTTAACCGGCCGGCGGATCTCATTTTCGACGGACGTTTTCCGGCGGAATTTTAGATTTTTCGGCGGATAATCCGCCGGAAATACCGGCGGAATTTGTCCGTCGGTATTACCAACCAATTATTTCCGACGGAACCCGACGGACTAATTCTGTCGGTAATATCCATTTAGCGACGGATTTGTAGAATTACCGACGGAAATTTCCGTCGGTAAACGGCTTTTTCTAGTAGTGAAGTAGGGAAAAGAAAGAACTTTTTCCATTTGAATTTTCCGATTTCTCTCTAATTCCTTTTCCTTATAGGCCCAGGAGTCCTCTTATACACGATTCATAAAAAAGAATTCACTCATCTAAGTCTTATCTATGTGGATTCTGATGATGCACTTGCCATAGACTTTTGTACTCCCTCCGTCCCAAAATGAATGGACCATTTTGACTTCAAGAGTCATTTTGAAAATGTTGATTTTTAACCGAAAAAATCATAAAGATTCTTGCTATTCACTTTCAAAATTTTAGTATTGGAAAAATATAATCAACAATGAAAAAAAAATCGAAAAAAAATACTTTAGGGACAGTTTTTTGATGAAAAAGTTTCAAAAGGTCTTTCATTTTGGACAAAAATGGTCATTCAATTTGGGACAAAGGGAGTATTGATTTTCAATATCAGCCTCAGTCATTATGCTTATGTACTTATATTTTTGTAGAACTGTGAGGTAACTCTGTGCATTGGGCTATCTCTTGAAGTAAGAGTCCACTATTTATAACTTGACTAGGGAGAATATTTAAAGGGTCTGATTTGCTACTTAGATTTATTTATTAAGGTAAAATTAATATTGAACATAAATGGATTGAAGGCCATTAGGGTCTTGAAGGTGATTATCTTGTTTGGTTTTACATTGTCAAGGATATTATTAAACTGTTCTTGTTCATCGTATTCTTAATGTCTCCAAATTTGCGGCTTTATTGCCTTGAAGTACTCATTCTTTCTTCACTTAAGCAGGTAATGAGCTTCCAGTAGAGCTCATTAAACCTTTGCTGAAAATGGCACCAACAACAGAAGAAGAACTAAAACTTCGTTTATATAATGGGGACCTCTCGCAACTTGGCCCTGCAGAACGGTTTCTCAAAATCATGGTTGACATCCCTTTTGAAACTGTCTGATGTAAAGGGCACTGACGGAAAGACCACACTTTTACATTTTGTTGTTCAAGAAATTGTCCGAACTGAAGGAATGCGGGCGGCACAGAGATTAAAAGAGAGCCAGAGCATGTCGAGTGTGATGATGAGATGGGAGCATTAGGATTATAGTTAGTATGGTAACTTGATCTTTCTTTTGGTTTGTGCTCTAGAGGGAGTATATACCCTTAGACTATTGATTTTTGAACATAATATGGTATCTGGAATGGTTCTTGAAAAAGTTTAGTAAGACATGAATAGTTTGTTAAATGTAATGGTTGATGTTATTTTGAGACAATATATTTAGTTTTAAATGATTTAAAGTTTGTTTTCAATTAAGTTTTGGAAAAGTTTGTGGATTTATCAATATTAATTCATAATATTATGTAGTAATAATTATATTATTGTAGTGAAACATCTAAGAACTAATGTGATGACAGAACAATCACATGCTTGGCCATTTTCATCCGGGATAAGGTGATTGCATTTTCAGTCGCCTTCTCTAAGCAAAGGTGATTGCATTTTCAGTTGCCTTCTCTAAGCAATGGTGATTGCATTTTCAGTCGCCTTCTCTAAGCAAATGTGATTGCATTTTCAGTCGCCTTACAAAATCTAACGAGATTGTATACCCAGTCGCCTTATACTAGCTAACGTGATTGCATTTGTGATTTAATTAATTAAATAAATAAAATAAAAAAAACTCTTTACGTGACGGCCAAAAGCAGTCACGGAAAATAAGTCTATAAGGCGACTGCTTATCCCGTCGCTTTAATCTATTGCGACAAGGGTTTACGCGACTGCCATGGCGATTGATTTCCTAGTCGCGTTACCTTTTTGTGACTGTTTTTTTTACATATGTGATGGATTTTAGCAGTCACAAAAAGCTTTTTTTCTTGTAGTGCGTGATCAAGGAAGAAATCATCTTTAAAAAGGAAAGGACATCAACCTTCGTGAAGGAGTTGTCTCGTGCGAGACACGTAGTCTCATACGAGACAACTAATCATTTAACTATTTTGTCCCTCGTTGGTCATTCATTAGTCTATTAAGTCCGAACTAACGGAGTCAGTTAGAAACTTAGCGAAACATATTGAAACTGCAGGTCTCATTCCTAAAATCAAAAGGCGAGACTTTAGTAGTGTAATCATATATAATATTTTTAGAATGGGGTGTCTACAGAGCCCATCGGATACAAAACTTATGAAAGAAGTAATGTCGTCGATAGTAAAGACATTCATTAAGAACTTTGGGATGGTCGTGCCACACGGCTGCCTACTATCTCTATTGTAGAATCAGACTAAAACTTAGTTCGACTCCAAAAGAACTTGAAAAGGCTGTTTCAGGTATTTTAAAAATCATTTTGGGAATCAATTCTTGAAAAGGTAAACTCATATTGAGGAATCAAATCATGACCCAATTCTGAATATACATGTTTATCTGGTGGTTTGCCTGTTTTTGCTTCAAATATGTGGAAATGTTAGAAGACAAAGATTTACCTGTCTAGCCTTTGTATTCTGACGATTCACCGATTTGGGCTACGAACCATTTTCTATTGATGACGATTCGCCTATCAGGGATCCAAACCGCTTAGAAATAATTTGATCTCTGAATCAAATCCTTTGTTCAGTTTGCTATCCTCGTTCAAACTAGGAGAATGAATTGCCTATCCGGGTTCCGAATCATTGAAGGGACTTGATCTTTGAACCTTGGTCAACGTGCTATCTTCGATCATGCTGATTAAATGATTCGCCTATTTGTGTTTTGAATCATCAATTGAATTTGATATATTTATTCAAATTATGGGAAAACTTTCTATCTTCGATCAAGTTGGATGAATTGATTCGCCTATTTGGGTTCTGAATTACTGAAATGAATTTGCTATCTATGATCAAATTCTGGGACAATCTTGCAATCTTCGATCAAGTTGGGTGAATGATTTGCCTATCTGGGTTCCGAATCACTAAAGTGAATTTGCTATCTTCGAACAAATTCTAGAACAATCCTGCTATCTAAGATAAAGTTGGGTGAACAAATTCGAACAAATTCTGAAGTGAATTTGTTATATTCGATCAAATTTTGGGACAACTTTCTATCTTCGATCAAAGTGTGTAGTAGTTCTTAAAATGTGTTGACCTCCGTCATCGGTGTTATTGACCCCAAGCTTATTCTGAAAAGGGTTCAATTCGTCATGGCACAATTATAACTTTTCTGAAATTCGTGTCTGTCGTTGACTTTTCTTATCAAAGGCAAAAAAAATTGAGACTTTTCTCGTACGAGACACATTGTCTCGCGCGAGACATCTTCTCCAGAGGCTTTATATCAGGCGCCGCTTTTCACTTTTTCATTTTATTCAAACTCTTCTATCCCAAGTCTGAACCCTAGGCAATTTATTGCCCAAAAATTTCTTCAAATCTTTGTTGATTTATCCTCTCAATCCATTTCAAACCCTTTCTAGGCCTGAATCAATGGATTTCTCATCCCATAGAGAGCACCAAATGGGTGGACACCTCAATGGTAAAACCTATATTTCCAAAAATCTCCTTGCATTCTAGGAAGACAACATTTCCGACCACATTGGTCAGGGATCGGTACAAAAATTCTTCTTAAAATCAATTTCATATTTGAATTCCACTAATTCCATGCTTTAATCTGTCAATTTAATAAAAATTGGGATTTTTCCCCATTTGTTCAAAGTTAGGGTTTATGCAATGCATGCTAGTTTTTCCTTGTTTTTCATTGTATTTGGTGATGCTTGTGTGCATATATGAATATCCTAGTTGTTTAGGATTGTAGGTGGGCTTGATTTGGGTATCAAAATGCAAGTTTGTGCTTGAATACCTAGTACGCATGCTAGGTGTTTTATGAAATGACTTAATGAAAAAAATTTCTTTCTTTTCTTGAATTTCCTTTCATGAATACTTTGTAATTCACTAGTATGAGTATATGAAATGTAAATCTATGTGCTAACATGCTCGGGATGCCTATTGACATGATTTGGTAATATATGCCTAAAGTGATGTTTTTACCTCTTTTTATGTTGGTAATCTTAGGATACTCAGAAATATCAAAGTTTTCATTAACAAAGTAGGGGAACATGCGCTCGGAAACGTCTTCTATGTCCTCTTGAGTGAGTTCAATGGAAGCGGACTTAGACTCTAGGCTAAAGGTTACAAAGCCTAACTTCTTATAGGGTGAGGTGCACAACCTAGCTCTTTGATCATGAGTTCTTCGTCAACAATGGGCCCTCCGGTAGTGTGTCAGCTCTTGAGTGGTTCATCGCAAAGCTTGATTAGATTTGTATAATCTCCAGTTGGAGCATCCCCCTTAGTTATGTTATGTATCTAGCTGTTCTCTAGCTTGCACAGGTTCTTAAACTAGCGCAACTTGTCTTCTCCCAACACAAAGTCCCATTCTTCGGTCACTTCTACTTTGGTTCCCCATAAATCCATGTGAAGCCGAGGTATTGGCTCAGTTTCAAAAGAATAAGGATCACACTCTTCGAAGATTTCAAAACGTTTTCCCTTATCATCAACCCAAAGGCTCAGGAAATATAAAATATGAGACGTCTTCCCCTTCTTTGACGAAATAACCATTAAGTGTCTTTCTGTAAGGAGTGAGATCAGGAGTGTTAGGAGTTCTATAGGGAGTCCCATTCCATTGGGTCACGTTGTGAGTCCATTCATCATCTAATTCATCTTCTTTTTCAGTTAGTTTGCATCCTAAACCGTATTTAGAGTGATGTAGAACGACAGGTGGTAGTTCTAGTATCCCTTAAAGATTTTTGCCAAGCCATAAACCTTGGAATAGTCCTTCTCCTGCATCATTCTAATTACTAGTAGGTTTCCGAAAAACCTTTGTGCTTTAGAATAATCATTTTCATTGCAAACCTCTATCATATGGATAACATCTGATTTCTCGAAAAAACCGCTGAACAAGTGATCTGAAGCCCCATGTTGTTTTTCTAGGATGGGACTAGCGTTATCATTTCTCCATGAACAGTTACAACTATAAGTGCCCCAATCTGGGTCGTTAATGTTCCTTCAGCCCAAATTAATGATTTATGATCATTTAGGGGCATTTTGGACATTATTTTGACAATTTGAATGAGGAAGGACCTCTTAGGAATAAAAAAAGTGGCATAGGACCTCGCTGGAAATATGTCATTTCTCATAAAAAAAGAATATTGACCATTTGCAAACAGCCAAAACTGCTTTCTGCAACAACCAGGCACACTGTTGATCCCATCCGCGCAGATGAGATTGTGCCTACAATCTGCACAATCTCATTCACGCGGATAAGATTGTCATCTAGCCAACCTATAAATACAACCCTTCTCCCTCAGTTTAACAAGCCAGAAAATCCAAAAAACTATTGTTACTCTGTCAAAATTCACCTTCAAACAGCCATTTACACTCCCACAACTCAAATTCCACACCAAATCCAACCTCAAATCCACCCCAAAACCACTTCTAAGCCTTGAAATCTCTCAAACCTTAAACACAAACCCAAGAAAGATTGGTAAAACCTCACTCCCCTTACTCATATCTCCCTCATTCTTACATACATTTCATGTGTAAATGATGTAGTCTTACTTACTACTTTTTGTTGGGCTCCCTTTTCCCTTTTGTCCCAAGGATCCAAGAGGATCTCCAAGGAATCCATTTCCATGGATGATCTTCTAAAGGGATCCACATTCTCTTTACTTTCATGTTATCCCCCACTTCCCTTTTACATTACTTGGTACTTGCTTTTTTGACCTAAAGTATGGCCATCTTGGAGTCCATCTCCATAGATGACCACTTTAAAGGTCCATATTATTTACTTCCTTGTAAATCCCCTTCCCTATGTCTAAGATGCTCACCTTGGAACACTTTCCTTGGATGAAAATCATCTAGACTCACAATTTAGGTCACACAAGATGTATGAGATACACTTGAGTATAGGTCTCAAGGATGGTCTCCTCATGGCCACCTTAGAGATCTTCCTCTAAATTTGATACATCTTGACCTAACTCTCTTGCCTACTTACTTTTCATGTCAAAATCTCCCTTGTCCCTAGCAAATGACATGTTTTCAAAGTCTTAATATACCCCCGGGATGGCTTGGTTAAGTGGATTCATCACTTATGACCACTAATCAAAGTCTAGAAAAAGAGAGAACAAAACATGGATGCCAAAATCCAAACAATTCCTTCATTTTCTGCTTTCAGTTACATTTTCAGTTAAGTCCTGTAAATCCAGTTAAGTTTCTGGAAATTACAGTGACTATATTGGAAACTGTAAAAAATATTGACATTGCAAGCCCATCCGCGCGGATAAGATTGCACTATAGTCTCATCCACGTGGATGACATTGTCATCTGCAAACAGTTTCCCAGTTTTCTGTTATTTTCAGTTTAATAACTGTTTTCAAACTGTTTTTCAGTTCAGTCCTTAATATTTCAGTTATTTCCAGAAAACCCCTTTTTTAAAGCCCCTTTAATAAAAAAACACACACACACACACACAAAGTTTCAAATGAGGAAGACTCGTCATACGAGGCATTCCGGGTGCACGTCAAAACGCCCATCCCGAAGTGTAACGTGACCTCCGAACTCACTTCTCTAATTTTAGGCATTTTTTAGCCCTTAAACTAAAAACGGTGTGGCGACTCCGTTGATTTTTCGCAAAAGAAAATCGCGTACATCACAACAACCATGTTGTTATGTTTTAATTTCACACATTGGTGGAGAGAAGAGAGACAATAGTCTAACTATTACTGAAAATAAATAAGAAGGTTCTTGCCCACAATGTTAGCAAGTGAGTAGGTCCTTCAAAATAGAAACTGCCATCCGTTCTTAAAGCATAATTTAAAAAAAAAACTTAAGTAAGAAGTCTTTCATAATTAATTTGTTTCTCTAATTGGTCTTCCATACAACACCCCCATTTGGGACGATGGTGATTGTGTCGTTGTCGATAAGTTCTTGGACTGAATCTGTCAGGTTGTAGCAATTGTTGGTGCTATAACCACTATATTTGGGGAAGTAGCAGTATTTGTGATGTGCCTAATCTTCCCTTATATGCTTTGGATGTTACCCTTCAATGGGACGCAGTTTTCCATCCTTGAAAAGGCTCCAAAATATGCTCTCAAGTGAGCTTCCTCAGAGATCCGAATAAATTCTTCCTCCCTTCATTGGAGGCTTCAGGCGTCCTCTGAGGTCTCAGATAATGTAATCGTAGTAATATTATGTTTGATGTCGAGCTAGGAGCTCTTCTTCCATTTATCATTTGAAATCAGTATATAATGCGGTGATGCATGCCTTGACCCTTTCGTCGACTTCTTTTTCCATGTTAGATATAAGGTCATCAATCTTTTGCATTGCGCCAGCAAGTGCGGACTCTTGAGTCGCTTTAGAGGAAGAGTCTTTTTCTTGTCAGCTTTTAGTGCATGGAGTTTGTCAGTGTAATTTCTATCTTGTCAGCATAGATAATGTTTTCTAGCTCGTACCAAGCTTTGTTGTTGTCTGTCTTGTAGAGCCTGAGCGAGTTGGGCTTTGACATCTTTGAGCTCCGCTTGAAGGGTAGATTCAATTCTTCGTCATTGGAGGAAGAGAAACTTGACATGGGAATTTTCCTTGTCTCAGCATGGGGCACTTTTTCTTCGAAAGAAGTGTCGTCAATCCTTAGAGCACAGATCTCTTTAGATATGGTGGACAATGCATTAATGTTTTTTAGTAGGGCCTTGGCGTTGTTAGGAATCATAGACATTGTGTTGGGAGATTGGATATGCTTCTGATCTAGATGTGTAGCAATTGTATTAAAATCTGATCGAGTCCCAAAAAGTCGCCTGAGTGAACGCTAAAGGGTTAGGCCTAAATACAGACAATCAAGACACGTGTCTCGCACGAGACATGGATGTCTCGCACGAGACAACCACCGTAATTGAGTCATTTTAATTTTAAAAATATTTTTGGTCAGACAAAATATTCATTTAGAGGTTTCTATTTAAATCCTAGAATAGTAGATTCGTCACCCTAGATTGTGAGCCCCTTTTTACATGTATTACACTCCCTAAAACGGACAATTTTGGGTAAAGTTCCCAGTATCAGAATCCACCATTCAAAACCAAACCCAACGACCTAGTAATTACTTCATTCTTTGTAAAATAAGGCTACATGTAATGAACCAATGTAATGGATTTTTCTCATTAGGGACAAATCATAAAGGACAAACGTAGGGACATTCCGAAGGGACGTTCATATGTTCCTCACATGATCAATTTCGAATAGCCTTCTTTTGGTCAAAGACGTAAATGGATCCCAAAGGTCAAACCGACCGGTCAAAAGAGTGTCTTAAAATGCCTATCATGATGCATGGGGTTTATGCAGGCTCAAAGGCTTAGGCTCCCCGCATTATGACGGTCATATAGGAGCGAACCGCGAAGTGGGGTGCACCAACTTCGGAGAGACCGGCAACATAGGTGATCGACATCCGTCCTTAGTTTGGGTCCCCGAGTTAAAATAGGGTATGCAAGTGCAATGCAAACAATTATATATATTATGAGTGCTTGTGTGTGAGAGTCGATCTAGGTGATAGAGAAAATATGATTTTTTTTAAATCAAATGAAAACAAATAATGGTCGAATCAAGTGATTGCCTACATTTCTCCCAATTCAGAAAGATTCAGGCCAATGTAGTTTCAAATAAAAGAGAGAGGAGAGAGAGAGAGAGAGAGAGAGAGAGAGAGAGAGAGAGAGAGAGAGAGAGAGAGAGAGAGAGAGAGAATAACATTTAATTATAATTTCCGAGTCAACCAATGACCGGTATTTAATCAGAAATCTAATCACAAACATTTATTCATACAACATTCAATCAATAACTTCCTGTAAAAGAGAGTTAGTACAAGAAAATTTATAATTGATGATGAGATTCTCATCACTAGGAAGGTCCTATAATGAAGAAACTCTTCATAAACTGATTTCTAGGACTTCCTTTACGTGTTAATATCGAGTTTGTCGGACTCCGCTTAAGAACGAGAAAAACCAGAAAATAAAACTGATTTGTGAGCTTGTATCGTACGAGACAAGAGTTTCTCTCGCGCAAGACACCAGTTAAATTTTTACGATTTTATGAAATTTTGCAAATATTAAAAGCAATTCAAATATAACCTAGATCATGCAAGTCTAACCCACATTAATTTAATTCAATAACAGAGTCGCCATTATGTGAATGCGAGTTTGACATCCTTTTTTCATTCGTTTTTATTCGAATCGCCACCTATATTATTTAATGGAAATACAGAAAAACCATATTTTTCATTATATTCGTGGGTTCACAGGTTAAGTTATAGGATTAGAACGTTAAGGAGCACCAATCCTACCCAATAATATAATTGTTCTTGAGTCTATAATTTAATTGGATTGCTCTTATAATCGATATTAAGCAAATATTAATAAAATAAATTAGGCTTATTAGTTGGAACGTAGAATTGTATATTTCGTGATCGGATTCATGAATTGAAGTGAGTGTAGGCTAATCCTTTTGATGGGGATTACATTAATCTAAAGATTCAATAGAGAGGTTGAGAATAGAACAAAAGTCAATGGAGGTGTACCTTAAAAGAGATGTTGAATTTTTAAATGGATAACCTAGTAAAAGTCTTAAATATTGGTGTTTGAACTTGATTAAAGTTTATGTACGAATTTGAGAGAGTTTTAATAGTTGTTTTGCTAGCTCCGTTAGGGAGAGAACGTGGCAAAACGTATCTAAAACGTGTATGTTGGGATCCAGGATACAAAGAAATCATCTTATATTTATAGGGTAGGAATACTTGGTCATCAAGTTTGGGTTTCACAAGTTTGGTAGGAATCAATCACTTTCTGGTAAAATATATCAGTCTAGAATGTTCCAATGCATCTATAATCTATAGAAATCCCGGATGTGAGAGATTTATGATCAAGGAAGAAATCATTTTCGAAAAGGATAGGAAATCAACCTCTTGTGCGAGATACGTAGTCTCGTACGACGAGACAACTAGTCATTTGAATAATTTTTTTCCTCTTTGTTCATTCTTTAGTCAGTTAAGTACAAAATAACGGAGTCAGTCAAGAACATAGCAAAATATTACGAAACTGTAGGTCTCATTTCTAAAATTAAAAATCGAGACTAGTGTAATGTTATCATATATAATGTGTTTAGAATGGAATGTCTATGGTGAGAGAATACAAGCATGGGGAATCCAGTGTTGAGTTGTTGAATCAATGCTCAACTCTAATTTACCTTAGTACTTGAAGTAGTTTAGTTGATACAAATGTGTAGAGGGTTATCTTCGAGTGGGCGATTACGGCCAGTCACTATATTTTGTTTAGTATTCATAAGAGAGTGTTGGGATTGAAGCCAAAATCGCATTTGAGGAACTGAAAGTGCGAGGTGGGTTGTGTGCCCGAATGAAAAAGCATTTAAAATAAAAAAGATTAAATACATATTTTGAAACAGAATAATATGGCCAAAATGTTAGGAAAAAGCGTTTTCCTAAATTTTTGAAATGGGTTTTTGAACCAGGTCTAAACCGCGTAGTGGCATTTTTATATATAGTTGGAACTTTTTTAAAAAAAATATGTGGGGACAATTTTGTAAATAATCGAAATTTCTCAAAAACTCTGGACACTTTTCAACACACGAACTGACACTGTGTAACACATAGACCGACACTCTTAAACGCATGATTAACACTAAAAAACACAAGCACCGGTACCAACAATACAAATGCACCAGTTATTTTAAACAATACAACTAGTCATTTTAAACACCAAAACTTGTCATTTTAAACACTATCACTAGTTATCTTTTAACACTTTATTTATAAAACAAGTCCATAAACTCGATAAATATGCACTGACATTTCAAAACACATGAACTGATGTTAAACACATGCACTGAACATTTTTAAAATGTACTGACGATCTTCCACTCAAACGGGTTGTGATAGTGAAAGTTTTTTGTTGTGTCAGTTCATGTGTTTTAATCGTCAGTGAAAGTGTCCTTGTATTTTTTTGCGCCAGTTGTAATATTTTTGAGTGCATGTTGTAATTTTTTAGCGTTAGTTTTAGTGTTTTTAACTGTTGGTCAGGCCCGGCCCTAGTGCAAGGCGAGTGAGGCCATTGCCTAGGGCCACCAAATTTACTACTTATATTAGGGTCCCAAAATTTTGCTTATGTACTAAAGTAGCCAAGTGGGTTAGGTGGCAGCCAAGAAGTGAGTGGGCTGTGTTCAATTCCTAGTAACAACATCTCTTATGTTTATTAGTAGCTTGTTGAATTCTTTTTTCAGTACTCTTCTTCTAGAATATTAAATTATTTACAATTTTCTCTATCTTCAATTATCATCTTAATATTATCCTAATAGTTATTTGAATACTTTGTGATTATCATTATAATTTTATTACAATATTTCTTTAAATTACTTAGAATTATCTCTAATAAAAAATGTTAACCCAACCTAATTATCAATCTTAACTAGTCAAGAATCTCAATCATTTTATTAACAAAATCTAAAATCTAGGGAATGATGAGAAGAGAGACCTTGAAGAAAAAAATGCTAAAATTTAAGAGAAAATATAAAGAAAGATCCCGGACAAAAAGAACAACGTGGCAAAAATAAGGGGCAGCGAATAGAGATTTTAGAACGTCATCGCTCATCCACCATTGTGGATAAAAAAGAAAATGAGGGCTCCAACCGACTTATTAGCCTAGGGCCCCATATATCACAGGAGGATCGGCCCTGCTGTTAGTTGTGTGATTTTTGATTCTTACAAAAATATCACCATTCAGGAAATTTTATTTATTTACAAAAATGTCAATGCGTATTTAAAATAGGTTTCTTTTTAGAAAAAAAAATGCGTTTTTAAAGGGAGAAATCAGTATGACTTTAAATTCAACCACTCAACCAATGTTATTAAAAACTCCTGACCATTCATTAATACGATCAACAACTACTCCATACCGAAATAAATGAGAAAGTAGGATACATTTTGGTCTTAGAAATTGAAATTGGAACATAAAACTGCGTCAAAAAGAAGTGTAGAGTAACTAAACGCAAGACTTGAAGTAGCTAGATCGAATTCAAAAAGATTATCTTCCAACTGATGTGCCCCAATCACAATTGAAGTCGTTGGCCTTGAACCACCGTCAACCACCGCTAAACACAACACTTCACGACTTATCTCCGCCATCAAATTGTTCCCATTTAGTTCCCAAGTCACATCTTTGTTCTCAAGAACAAACGTAACATCCGGCACAGCAGCCCCTAGTCCACCAGTAAATGCCATGAACTTGGTACTAAAGCATTCTGTAAATGGTGCCACGGCCGCAACTTTTGTCACCCCCATTGCTATTAACTCCTTCACAAATGCTGTTGTCAAAGCCTTGTATATTGAGTTTTCGAGGACCATGTAGGGTGCCATGGTACTGAATTTTGTTCCTCCTATGCCCTTATTGTTGATCTTTAGCAAGGTAGGGTTGACTTGAATTGCCTTTTTATTAACTAAAATAGATGTTACTTGAACAAAGTAATCAGATGGGTAAGTTGGATTAACAATAAGCTTAGTGAAAGAAAACCTTTGTTTCATGTCAATGAGGCGAGTTTCATTGTAGCTAGGGTAAAACAAATAAGGTGTGTTACCGAAAAATAAAACACCATTATATGACGTTTTACCAGAATATGTAGCGAAAAATGAAGATGATGATGGCAAGCATATGGCAAATTTGTGACCAAAACGTGGACCTAACGAAGAAGAAATTTGGGTTGAAAGCCCAACCAACGATCTTCCTAAGCCCACGGTGCCCTTGACACCATTATTTTTGCCCTTTAGGGGCCGGTTTTGGGCACAAGTGAAAGAGAGATTTGGAATGTTTAAAGTTGGACCGGAATTTGAGCCGTTAGTAGATGGAAAAGAAATGGTATAGGAGGAAGTGGCTTGGTTAATGGGGCAAGTTAATGAAAGGGGTTTCCCGGCTAAGTCGATAAGAAAGGTTGTTTGGGCAAGAGGGGTGCCTATGGAGATTTTGGTTAGGTATTGGAGGGGTGAGAGGTGTTTGGAGATTGGGAGGAGTAAGGCTTTGGGTGGGTGAGTTGCTTGGGACTGAAAGAGAGGGGTGAAGATAGTGATGAGGAGAGTGGAAAGGTAGAGTGATGTTATGGAAGGAGACATTGGTTTGAAATCTTTGAAGCATAAGAAAAATTGTTGTTGATAATTTCTTGTGCAAGGAGATGGTTTTTATAGGAACTACAGTCCACATATATGGATGTATCACTTTAATCGAATAGTTTTTTAGAATTCGCATCTTATTTCGAGAGGATCATGTTATTCAACGATTCGGAAACGCTTATCTTTTAAATTTGATGCTGTTGCATATGAATACACTAATAAATTTAAAATTTAATTGCAAAATGTAAAATATTTGTAATGAACAAATGTAAAATTTTACTGTTAACTCATATAGTCCTTGAAATGCATGTAAAACATGGTTTATGCCATTAAAAAAATATTTTTATACGTAAACTCAAGTATAAATATTCACAAAATCTAGGGAGAAACGCGTTTCTCCATAAGTTATGGAGAAACGGGTCCCGACATGTCGCGCGACAATGAGTTAGATAGCCAGAAACCTATGAAAGTGATATCCAGAAACCTTCAATGAATATCGAGAAACCTTCAAAATGTTTCGGATATACATTTGAAGGTTTTCTGATATCCGTAAAACCTTCAATAGCAATTTCTGGATATGCCCTAACACATTTCTGGATATGTACCTAACAGTTTTCTGGATATGCACCTAACAGGTTTCGAATATACATTTCACATCCTTCCTGGCTATCAAATACAAAGCTTCGGATATCAACTGCAAAGCTTCTGGCTATCAAATGCAAAGCTTCTGGATATCCAGAAGCTTTTGGTCTTGGCCTTGGGTTTTTTTTTTTTCTGGTTATCAAATGTAAAGCTTCTGGCTATGAAAAACACGTTTTTCCATAGTTATGGAGAAACGCGTTTCTCAGCAGACGCACTCATAAATATTTTATATTTGGTAGTGGGGTTTTAATATTCCCGTGGTCCCATTTGAAAGTGTTATTTTGAATTTTCCACTTAAAATTATAAAAACATAAAATAATATATTTCCTCCGTCCCAAAATATTTGTCCGATTTGACTTTTTTTTTTTAACTTTGACCACAAATATATGACAATTTATTTATGTTCGTGAAATTCTAAAAATTCTTATTGATTCACAATTAATAATATTATCAACAATAACTTTTAGAATTTCATTAACATGATTAATCTCTCATAAATTTGTGATCAAAATTCAACAAAAAAATCAAATGAGACAAACATTTTAGGACGAAGGGAGTATCAATTAAGTGCAATGAGAAGCAAAACTTAAGAGAGGAGCGGTGCCAAATTCTTATTCAACCTTCCTGCCTATCAAGCGTGTGTGTGTGTGTGTGTGTGTGTGTGTGTGTGTGTGTGAGAGTAGATATTTGTGAAACAAATTCTTAAAGGAGAGTAGGCGGCAAATTGTACTAGACATGTCCGAATAGAATCGGGAATCGACGGAATTGATGGGTAGAATCGAAATTGGGAATCGGTGAAAACCGGGAACCGAACGTAATCGAGAACCGGATTGAAACGGTTCGAATACGAATCCACCATATTGGGAACCGGCGGAACCGGGAACCGGCGGTTCCGAAACCGGAAATCGAGAACCGGCGATTGATCAAGGTAAGTTAAATGTAATATTTAACATTTATTTAGTATTTGTACTTGTAGTGTAGAGTTGTTTTATTTAAATTAGACTAGAATTTAGATAAATGTTGTAATATTTAGCGTCTTTACTGTCTTAAGAGGTTTGGATTAAAAAAAAGGTTAGATTGTGATGGAACCGGTGGAACCGTTGGAACCGGAACCGAAACCGGCGGATAGAACCGGGAACCGGGAACCGAATTAATATGGTTCGAATACGGTTTCGGCTATTTGGAAACCGGAAACCGGCGATTCCGAAATCGGAAACCGAAACCGTTTGAACATGTCTAAATTGTACGCCACCAGAAGGCCAATCACGAAAACGACCATTAATGGAGTATTAATTAGACGACTCGTCATTGGTAAGCCAAAATCTTGTAAAAAACTAGTTTTAAAGTATCAAATCTAACTAATAAGAGTGATGAATGGTTCTGAAAACTAGTTTTTTTCTAACATTTTGAAAAAAAAAATTAATTTTTCACAAGAGTTACTCCATTGGAAAATTTTGGCTTCATATATTCAAAATTTGGATACATTATTACAATTATTTATGTTATTCAATAGTTTCGGGCTAAAGAATATCTTTCAATTATAATTACATTATTAAATTTTACTTTTTTCATACTAAAATAAATTATAATGCAGATTTTTAGTTGATAAAATTTTTTACCATTCACTTTTAAATTTCTAATTTTGCTATAATGAATTATGAAAATATATAATTGGTTTGTACTGCAAAGGTAAGGCTTTAAGGGTAACTCTGTAACGACCCTAACCCTAGGCACTAATTTTAGTATTATATTATATGCCTTTAATATTAATGTTACCTTTATATGCTTATTCTATGCCTTTAATATTTAGGTTAAGTTGAGATGGTTAGGAAATAATTCTAAAAGCCTTGGGATAAAATGGAAGTAAGCTAAAGTCTTGGTTTGGATTATAATAATTAAAAATAAATAAAGTAGTAGGGTGAAGTGGTAATAAAATAGACAACTAAAATATAATGGGTTGGGAGGATATTTTAATTGAGTGAAAGAACTTCATTTAGGAAGCTTTGGGAAGGGAGGCCATATTCCTCCCCTTAATTCCCTCATTCTTTCCCTCATAAATCAACCTTCCCCCATACCTCCCATACTCCTTCCCTTACTCTTTCACCTCCTCACTCTTTCTTCTTCATTTTCCTTACTTTCTTTTAGAAAACATTCATGGAAAACCTTCCATGAAAACTTCACCTCCCAAATCATTTCCAAGGTGAATCCTCCTCCATTTTCAAATTCAAGAGTACTTTGGTGATTGGTGCATCTAGGAGAGTTGATCAAGCCAAGAAAATTCATCTTTCCATCTTGTATTTGCTAGAGGTGAGTTGTTATGACCCTTTTCCCTTCTTTGAATGTTCATGAATATAAATGTTGTATGGTTGTTCTATTGGCTTTGATGCTTGGGGAAACTTTCTTAGATTTAAGGAATTTGTTAACTTATAGAAAATGTGGTGGTTCATGAAAGTGGTAATGATCTAGGTTTAGAGCTTGGTACTTTGGAGATTAAATGAGTTAGAAGAAAGTAACAAAGTTAGAAATTTTCCTTAGGTTCACAAATTAGAGATCACTTGGTTGGAAAAATGGATTTCTTGGAAATGTGTTGTTGATTGCTGCTGCTGTACCTGTTCTGGGCCGAGGCACGAGTCGTACCCCTTGGCACGAGTCGTTCCCTTGGCCAAGTCTTGACCACGAGTCGTACCTAAGAGGCCAAATCGTTCTGAGTACATTGAGGAAAATTGGCACGAGTCGTGCCCTGGGGCACGAGTCGTGCCCTGACCTGGTTTCTCACATCAATTTTAAAGTTGTTCAAACCCAATCAAATTAGAACCAAAATGAAATCTCTTTAACCTAGATTAAAGTTAAATACTTTGGCTACACAATGATATTTTAAGTGATCAAAATGGAATTGGGGAAATACTTTAAATGTTGCTTGGAAAACGCTAGTTAACCTAGTTTGGTAACTTGACAAATATGATCCCAACTTGGTAGATTTGTCTTAGACCTTTAAAGAGGCTATGTATTATGGTATAATTACCTTGTAGGATGGATTGATGATACTTCCTTGCCTTACTTGAGTTCATATACATTGGTTATATTATGCATAGTGTGTTGAATAACTGTTGCACTATGATGTTGGTTGGACATGAGTATATTTTACCATGTTGCTATATTGTTATCCCTTTTTGTGGATTATGTTTCAAGTAACTATTATGTGCTTGATAATGTGTTAATCAGCTGATGTTGGGGGTATAACATAATACGATCAATTATGGAAGTGTGACCTAATGTGATCCGATTATGTTATATCTGTGACCGTCCCCTCCTATGGCCACAGGTCGGGGTATAGCATCTGTAGTGAGCCAAAAGCCTTACAGAGTTGCTACTAT
Source organism: Adenophora triphylla var. japonica (assembly GCA_022495995.1). Classification (NCBI taxonomy): domain Eukaryota; kingdom Viridiplantae; phylum Streptophyta; class Magnoliopsida; order Asterales; family Campanulaceae; genus Adenophora; species Adenophora triphylla. The sequence continues at coordinate 268,487 of JAFEMH010002165.1, read as the reverse complement.
CTTATTTGGTTCCCTGAAAAACGGGTCTTATAAGATGTGAGTATTGCTTAAGCAGCTCACTTAAGATTGGAGTATTATTATACCCAATGTTGTACGACTATTGTTCAGACGAGAAAAAGGTAAACCAAGGTAATGGAAGGTGTTTACAGCTTTTCCAATGTGTTATGTGCAACTTGTTATGTGTTGCATTTTATTTGACATATTTCTGCATTCATAATAGCTTGCTGAGATTTATTATCACCCCTCTCCCTTTAATGTTTTAGATCCCGAGACAGGTGGACTGACCAAGTAAGGGCGGAAAGGAGTTTGGCAGTGAGCTTTTGGGTATTGTCGGGGTACGTTAGGTTGGCGTAGAAAGTATATTTTGTTATAATTCCTCTATGTAAGTTTGTAATTATAAACTTAAATTTCTACGTTGGAACCCCAATCTTTTGTAACAAAAACAATTTAGTGTTTTCAAAGTTAGTCCACTCTTCCTCCGGTGTGGAGAGTAGTGGAGTTGTTTTGAAATGGTTATGTTAATCTAGTTATGTTTGAAAGTTATATCAAAGTTTTAAAAGTTTAGTAATTTTGGGTTAGTTTGAGGACGCTCCAACTCGGGACACGTGTAGGTTCCGGGTCGGGGTCCTCACAAACTCCGATGGGAGGTACCAAAATCAAATTTTGATACCTTCCAAGGGAGTTAGCAACTCAATTAATAGGTAAAATTTGAGATATCAAAATTAGATAAGGTGTTAATCAAGGTACCAAATTTAATATCTTGGCTAACTCTTTCCAAAATTAATTTTTTTCCATATTTTAAATTTTATTTCACATTTAAAATATTTTATTTAATTGAAAAGACATTTTAATAATTAAAATAAATAATTTTAAATATTTATAAAAAAATTCTCTTTTTTTAAAAAAAATAATTATTTAATTTCAATTATCATCTTATCATATACTCCCTCCGTCCCACACCAAGGTTCCACCTTGGTGTGGACACGCTTTTTAAGAAATTTAATTAAAATGTGTAGAAAATTTGAGGAGAGAGAATGTAAAAGTTAAATGTGTGGTAGGAAATAGGAGAGAGAATGTAAAAGTTAAAAATATTTAATAGGAGAGAGAATGAGTGGGAGGAATAGTAAGTTAATACTCCCTCCGTCCCAATAGTAGCTTCCCATTTTGCCGTTTTGGGTGTCCCGTTAATAGCTTCCACTTTTCTTTTTTGGCAAAGGAATCTTTACTATTCCCTCTACTCATTCTCTCTCCTACATTATTTTAATACTCACAACACCATTATAATTTACTATTCCCTCCACTCATTCTCTCTCCTATTTTCAAATTACACTCACAACATTTTTTTTTCCCACCCATTTTATTAATTTGCGTGCAAGACAAAAAAGGGACAGCTTCTATTGGGACGGAGGGAGTATATGAAATGTGTGGTAGGGAATAGGAGAGAGAATGGTTTTTTTTTGTAAATATAAGGAGATGATAAGGGTATAAATATATGAAAACTTTCCATTTAAGGAAGGGAACCTTGAAGTGGGACGGACCAAAAAGAAAAGGTGGAACCTTGAAGTGGGACGGAGGGAGTATAATATAGGTAGCAAATGAAAATAGAGGCTTTGACCAATTAGTCCCCCACCCAAAGAAAAACTACCTTTAAGGACTAACATTATCAAAATAGCCAAAAAGTCCCTCAATTTTTTCTAGACCAAATTGCCCCTCAAATCCCCCCCCCCTTTCTCTCTCTCCGTGACGCACGACACAGACGTTTTGCCTTACCACCAGCTTTCTTTCTCTCTCCTTTTCTCTCTCTTCCTTTTTTTCTCTTAAATTTTTAAAATGCAATATCTCAAAATTTAAAAGTCGAAAAAATTATCTGAAATCACTGTTTTAATCTCATTGCCAAGACGAATCAAACAAGTTTACTCATCATATATTTCAAATTTTATAAATAAAACAAAATTATTTTTCAACAACTGTAAAATAGACCTCACTGTTGTTCTATAAAAGAATGACATAAAAACAGAAAAATCTATCACACATTTATGCACAATAACTGAGAAAGTGACCTCAAGAATCATAACTGAGAAATCGACCTCACAGTTGTGTACAAACAATCATGAATAACAGATAAATAACGGGTAAATCACACATACTAAGTACCAAAATAATTGTGAAATTGACCTCACAGTTCTCAGTTTAGAAAAGTCAAAAACCAAACCATTTCACATTCATAAATAAATGTGAAACTGACGTAGCGGAAGACTTGGATAAAGATTAATCGATGAATTTCACTCGAGAAATTCAACAATCAATCAACAATTTTCGCTCGAGAAAATTGATAGAGAATGAATTCATTCATAAAATGGTAAAAACTGTCTTTCAAACCCTAAAACAAGGTATAAATAAGTCGACCCAAACCCTAATTTGAAAAAAAACCCTAAAATAATTCAAAAGACGAAAATGTCCAAAAACTAGGAAAAACTGATAGAAAACTTCGCCGGGCCTTTTGAGGCCTTTAGAAGCGTTTTTCGGCCTTTTTTGGCCTGCTCATGGGGCCACGCCCATGAATCTTGTTCCTCTCGAAAAGACGGTCGTTTTGATATGTTGTGCGTCCCGTAACTCCTCCGGAATCAAAAGTTACGCCCGTTTCCGCGTTGACGCTCAAACGACTCCAAAAATGACTCCGCAATTGTGTCCCCATCAGAAACTGACCCCACAGTTTTAGAAGTGTGAAAAACATTTCACAGTTATTCACATCACAACCAACAACTGTGAAATAGACCTCACTGTTGTTCAATAAAAGAATGACATAAAAACAGAGTAATCTATCACACAGTTATGCACAATAACTGAGAAATTGACCTCACAGTTGTGCACAAACAATCATGAATAACAGATAAATAACAGGTAAACCACACATACTAAGTACGAAAATAACTGTGAAATTGACCTCACAGTTCTTATTTTAGAAAAGTCAAAATCCAAACCATTTCACATTCATAAATAACTGTGAAACTGACCTCACAGTTTTAGAAGTGTGAAAAACATTTCACAGTTATTCATATCACAACCAACAACTGTGAAATAGACCTCACCGTTGTTCTATAAATAAATGACATAAAAATAGTGAAATCTATCACACAGTTATGCACAATAACCGAGAAATTGATCTCAACAATCATAACTGAGAAATTGACCTCACAGTTGTGCACAAACAATCATGAATAACAGATAAATAACCGGTAAACCACACATACTAAGTAGTAATTATGTATGTCAAAAACTGTGGGGCGCAAATGACTTGGACCAACATTCCGAAAAACCCCACTCTTACAACAGATGGACTAACAAAAATGTTGCTGATTTGCAGCATCTAAACTTAGAACCTAGGCTTCCGCTGAAATGACTGAACTCATCATTGAAGACATTACATTGACTTTCTTATCATTCCCCGCCTTTCCTGATTTCCTTTTCATTTTCTGTTTCCTAGCAGAAATATCCTTTGCTGGTTCTTTAGTTTCCTCTTTCTTCTCATCTGCTACTGTTTCTGCACCCAAAGAAATTTCGGCATACTTGTCCTTGGAGGACTTAATCTCCTCCAACTTGCTTGACTTCCGTTTCTTAGAAGGAATTTCCTTTGTGTCTTCTTTGGTTTTTTCTTCTGAGAATTGCTCGTGATCAGCACCCCAAGAATTCTCCACATGCTTGTCTTTGGAGGACTCTATTTCGCTTGTTTCTGGTTCAATAACAGACATTCCTTCTAGAGTGTAATCCAACAAGTATGCACTTCTTTGCAGCCTGTCTATCCTACTGAAGTGCCTCTGGGAATATGGGATAAGTCCTTCCAATATCTCTCCAACACCTTTCACCTGATAGAACCATTAAATTTCACAAATCATTATTCAAATATTCATCAGCGCACACAATATTGACTAATTTCTCTTTTTTGGACATAAGTTTCGTTTAAATTTACTATCGCACAAATAAAGCGCAATCCTTAAAAATACCGACAAATCAACTGCCAAGTTCACTCCTATACTTAATATAGGACATAGAAAGTATTCTAAAAGGGGTGCTATTTGCACCACCTGTTGTCAATAGACAGAAACTGAAGGTTTATTGAATTTACGGTCGGTGATTTTGAGGATGTCTTGTCACCAAGCTCCGGGAGAACCTTATAAGAGGACATGTTAACTTAAAAGATGATGTTATTGTAGTATATTGCATTACAATTAGACCCACATAGAAGAAGCATCACATGCTGATTTCTATCCACCAATCCATCACAATTGTACATAAAGAGCAAGACAAGTCACAAAAACCAACTCCAAAGGTCAATAAGCTACAAGAAAATACAGTAATCCATAATCCTACTTGTCTCCTATTCTTCAACTGTTGTTTCTTCCACTTCACAGTTTTTTTAATAACAATGCCATTAGCAATTGCCCTCCTATAAACACTATGTTTTTCCTTTTTCTCCTTCAATAACTCAGAAGTACGTAATAATGGAGACTCATCCGCAGACCTTATCCAACTCAAATTCCGAAACATAGTTGTAAAACGATCAAGTTCTTGATAGTAAAACCCTAAAGTAATAATCCTCTCAATAACATCCCTGCAAGTCATTAGCACCACCACATACATATATTCAGAACCAACTCACATAGCTCATTGTAACTCAAGTAAAAAGCAGTTATCATATCATCATATATAGCGTTAAAGGAGTAATAATTTGACTTTTTAAGGTCAATCTAACGTTTTTTTGAATTGATAGTCAACATACATTTATGATAAACTACAATTACAGCACCAGATCAGCAGGTTTTATAAATTCGAAAAAGCAACTATAACAATAACGAATACTGAACTGAAAACAGACAAATTGACTTTACAAAATCAAAATTTCTGAGTGCATAAATAGTAACTAACATTCTAATTTGGTCAAGGTAGTAATTCGGTTTAGGTTGTTGAAATTGAAAGGCCTTACCAACAGTAGAATGATGGAATTATAAGTTGAAGAATTGAGTGCGTAATTACCTTTCGCTCGGCTCTAGGAAGGAGATATCGGGGGCAAGCTTGAAGAATTGATGGTCGGAAATGGGGGCGTCTGGGGAGAGATGAACGCCGAGAGATTTTTCATGCTCTCTGACGTCGATGATGAGATCGCCGGTGTACCCTAAAAGCGCCAGTAGTAATTCGCGCAACATATTGAGCTACCAATTTGACATTAAACAGTGAAAGCCAACTGCGGCATCGTCAATTGCGCATTTGGAACACCCGCCGGAGCTCCTCAATTCGTCAATTGAATTGCAGAGAAGGCCAATTGCGGAGAGAGAGAGAGAGAGCGCATAGAGAGAGAAAGAGAATGAGGGCAGAATGAGGGCAGTTTAGCCATTTATTTATTATGAAATATTTTTTTTTAAAAAGCTAGGGGTTTATTGGTAAAATGAATTTCACCATATGGACCCTAAGGTAGAATATGAAAAGTGGTGTTTTTTTTTTATAAACTCTACCTTCTAATAGGGGCTTATTGGTAAAAATTCTATGAAAATATGACACGGGTGAAAATAATTTTTTTTTTTAAATTATATAATTTTTTTTTTTAAAAAAAAAGTGAATTTTTTTATAAATATTTAAAATTATTTATTTTAATTATTAAAATTTATTTTCAATTAAATAAAATATTTAAATGTGAAATAAAATTTAAAATATGGAAAAAAAATTAATTTTAATACCTTTGCTCCTTCCATTGAAGATGGCCAAATTCTTGTGAAAAACTAGTTTTTCGATAACATAAGAAAAAACTAGTTTTTAAACACTAAGCCTAACTAATAAGAGGGATGAACAACGATGAAAACTAATTTTTCCATAATATTTTGAGAAAACTAGTTTTTCACAAGACCTACTCTTGAAGATGAAAATGTAATATCCTATTAATAGTGCTTGAAATGTGCCTTCCACTAACTCCTCCCATCGGATAAGAATCGGATAAGAGTAAGAGAAAAATTAGGTAAAAAGAATGGCTATTGGCCGCCGTTGACAGAATGGACCAGTCAAATTTAATATTCCGTTGCTTGTTTATTTAAAAAAAATATAAAAATATTTAATTTTTACCGACGGAATTATTCCGTCGCTGATTAATAAAAAATAATTAAAAATTATAATCACCGACGGAATAATTTCGTCGCTGATAAATAAAAAAAATAATAATTTTTCACCGACGGAATAATTTCGTCGCTGAGAAAGAACTAGCGACGGAATATTCCGTCGGTAAATCAGGCGCCAATTTAGTGGCGGTAAAGAAACGAATATTCGAGGAATATTCGTTTTTAGCGACGGATGTTAGCGACGGAATTCAATTTCGTCGGTAAAGTTGACGCCAAAATCATTCCATCGATGTTGATTCCGTCGCTAAAGCCTCAGGGCCCGTTTGGTTCGCATGAAAGTGAGGGAATGGAATGCCAAATTCCCTTTGACCAATTCCTTTGCCCCGTTTGGTTCAAGATTTTCTTAAAATTTCATTCCTATGGAATGACTAATTCCTTCCAATTTAGGAATTCCTCATTCCCTTCAAAATAGGAAGGAATGATAAATTCCATCATTTTCATTCCTTTGGAATTAATATGAAATTACTATTATGCCCCCAACTCTTTCATATACACAAATCACAGTGATATACGTTTCTCAAATCCAAATCCCAAAACCCACGATTCTTCTATCGCTCTTCGTCGCCGGTCTCTGCCTTCGCCGGTCTCCGCTATCGCCGGTCTCCGCCATCGCCGCCGGTAAGATCCTCTCTCCTCTCCTCTCCTCTCCTCTCCTCTCCTGTCTCCTCTCTCGTCTCTCGTCTCTCTTATATCATATCTCTCTGAATTGAATGTTGTTTATTGTAATTAGGGTTTGTTCTAGAACAGGATCTGATTCACCCGGGTTAATATGAGTTTCACATTTCTTAATAGGCCCATTTTCTATCCTTTTTTCTAATCCCTCTTTGTTCTTCAATCTGCCCTAATTTTTCTATCATTTTTTCTAATTCCTCTTTGGACCTGGGACATGCCTAATTAATTTCAAATGCAAATATTGATAAACCTGTGTGTATATGTGTATTTTTCTTTTTGTATATATGTCTCTGTATGTATGAAGCTTTGTTTTTTAATGTATTTGTCCAATCTTTTTCTTCTTCAATTTGGGTATAGCTTTAATCAAACTGATGTTTCTTTATAATTTATATGGTCGAATTGGCAGGAAATATGGCCCGACTTAGTTTAACAACAAGGAAACGTAAGATGAAGAGAAATGCGTTGATCTTTCTATTTTGGATTGAAATCATGTCAGTTGTTGGGTGGTTTTTTGAGGTGGCATGTGCGTTCATACTCAAACACAAGATGAATAGACCATGTATTAGATACTCATTGAATAATATCGATCGAGATTTAATATTGCATAGGTATATTTATGAGAGTGACTCTCTTTGCCTATCTCAACTAAGGATGACTCGAAGGTGCTTCTTCAAGTTGTGTGACATGCTTGAAACGTTAGGAGGATTAAAAGCTACTAGGAACATGAAAATTGAGGAACAAGTTGCTATGTTTCTTCACATTATTGCTCATAACATAAAAAATCGGGTCATAATATGTAACTTTTATCGTTCGGGAGAAACCATTAGTAGACACTTCACTCGGGTTTGCAACGCGGTTTTAAGATTACATCCAACATTGCTTAAGAAACCTGAACCTGTGCCCGAAGACTCTACAGATAGTAGATGGAAATGGTTTAAGGTATATTTTACATAATTTAAATAAATAGTCAATAATTTATATAATTTTTTTATCAATATATGTAATGATTATTCTTTTTTCTTTTTGTGTATTTGTGTTTTTTGGTGCTAGAATTGCTTAGGAGCTTTAGATGGGACGTACATAAAGTGTATAGTTCCATTGGAAGACAAGCCTAGGTACAGAACAAGAAAGAATGAGATTGCGACAAATGTGTTAGGGGTGTGTTCACAAGATATGCAATTTATATATGTTTTACCTGGATGGGAGGGTTCAGCGGCCGACGGTAGGGTGCTTCGAGATGCCCTTCTTAGATTGCATGGATTGAAGGTTCCAAGGCCATGTATGTAATTATCTAGACTAATAAAAGGTTAATTATATATAATGCATTTTAATAATAATGGTCATTAATAAGATAGTTATTTATATGTTCTCATTAGGTTATTACTTGGTTGATGCTGGATACACCAATGGGGAGGGTTTCCTTGCCCCATATAGAGGACAAAGGTATCATTTGAATGATTGGCGTGAAGGACACCAACCGACTACATCCAGAGAATTATTCAACATGAAACATTCGTCCGCAAGAAATGTGATAGAAAGATGTTTTGGTATTTTGAAGGCAAGATGGGGAATTTTAAGGGACCACTCGTACTATCCCGTTGAGTTAAAAAATAGGATTATAATGGCATGTTGTCTGCTCCATAATTTTATAAGGCAAGAAATGCCAATTGATCCTTTTGAGGATGATTGTGTGCCTGACAAGGGAACGGGAGACAGTGGAGGAGATGAGGATTATGTTGAGACCGTAGGGACGTCCGCCGCTTGGACTACATTTAGAAATAATCTAGCACAAACTATGTTCGCTTCTTGGAGTGCTAGAGATGACTGAAGTTGTTTTTCTATCCCTTTTTTGTTTTAAAATCTCATTTTGAAGTATGATGCTGAAGGAACAAACATGTGTGAATTATGTGGCATTTTCTATCTATTGGAATTCAATGGCATTTTCTATCTATTGGAACAAACATGTGTGAATTCTGTCGAGTTATTTTTGTAGGATATATGCTTGGAGTTTGAGATTTTTTTATTGTTCATTGGTTTAGTTTATTGGTCTTAAGATTTGTGCAAGCAAATAGCTTCATTATATCTGAGTTCTTTTTTGGTTAGAATATATGCTTGGAGTTTGAGAATGTGCTGTAACTGCTGAAGTTTGTTGGTTTGAGATGTATTAAAGTTTTTTAACCATTATTAGCTTTTTGTTTTGTCTATTGGAGAGGAGACATTTTCCTTGTTTTAGGTGAGTAATTATTCAGTTTGTTGCAAATGAATCTTCTGCCAATTGAAACCTCTTTTCTTCTTTCCTGCATGGGTTATCTCTTTTCTTCTCCTCCCCCTCCCTTGCTTTGTACTTTTATTTATGCATTCTCTCTCTCTCTCTCTCTCTCTCCCTCCATCCCCTCCACTGTTTACTGATGATTATAATCCTCATGTAGGAATGATTCTGGTGGAGAGTCACCATATGAACCCTGACTTAAATGCCAAACTTAATTGAAAAGCCTACACCAGTTATAGCAGAAAGAATAATTATAATGGGTAGCCTGTTTTAGTTGCTTGATTTAAACTGTGATGCTGAAAATAGGCCAAACTGCATTTTGGTGCCCAAAACGTTCATTACAATCTCACTAAAGCTTGTTAAATCTGATTGTTGTTTTATCATAATATGTATAACATGTTTCCAATATTATGTATGAAACTTTAGGCATGGCTTCTAGACAAAACTATCGGCACTGGACAGAAGAAGAAGATGCCAAGCTCGTAGAGGCTATGGTGGATTTAGTAAATGCAGGAAATGGCTTTAAGGCTGATAATGGTTTTAAAGCGGGTTATTTAAAAGAAGTTGAAGCTGTTTTTAAAAAAACACTCCCAGATTCTGGACTACTGGGTAAACCACACATTGAGTCAAGGTTGAAAACATTGAAAAAGGATTGGCAAGTTGTATATGACATGATTTATGGTTATAATACTAGGGGCTTTGGCTACGACAGTGAAAAACATTGTGTGACTGCTGAACCTACAGTTTGGGATGCTTACCTCAAGGTAATGTTTGCTTTTATTTATTTTGTGATATTTATTTTATATAGTCGTAGATTATTTTGTGTTTTTTTATTTTTATTTCTATTGGTGTATCTCTTTTGAAGTTTGATAATATTTATGTGTATTTATGAATGAATAGGTTCATAAACAGGCGGCTAAATGGAAAAACAAATCATTTCCTCTATTTGAAGATTTATGTATTGTATTTGGCAAAGATCGAGCTAAAGGGAATAGGGCTAGAGATTTTGTTGAAATGGAGGCGGAGGCTAACAAAGAAGAAGAAGACGAAGATGGTAACGATTTCAATGAGGGGAGGGAAGATAGTCTTACCGCACCTACCGATACAGGATCTAATGTCACTAGTGAAGAGTGTACCAGTGCACCTCGAAAACGAAAAAGGGCTAGGAGTCAAGATTCTTTGCTTGAAGGTTTATCTGGTGCTGCTACTTTGCTCGGGAACAAGATTGAGGAAGCATCCTCAAAACTTGGTGAAGCAATACAAAGTGACTTGGATATACAAAAGAAAACAAGCCTTGTTTTTTCTGAGTTGTCCAAATTCGCTTCATTGTCTATGACAGATAGGTTCAAAGCAACAAATATGATCACGTCTGAACCAGAAAAAGTGTTGGTTTTTTTTTCTATTGAAAAAGAAGAAGAGCGAGAGGCTTGGGTCAGGTATCTTTTGGGTAATTGAAATTAAGTGGGGTTTTTATTTTGATTCTCTTTTGTAATATTATGTATGACGCAATAATGTTTTTGAGACTAGGTTGAAACTCGTAACGTTATGCAACCGTGTTGCTGGTATTGTAATATTATGTATGACATGTACATTATTAATGACTTGCTGGTGCTTGGTTTATGAATGCCAAGGCTTCAGTTTTGGTGTTGGTTTCTTTGCGGTTTGATGTTGTTTGGCTTCTCTGCTGGTGTTTGGCTTCTCTGCTGGTGCTTGTCTTCTCTGCTGGTGCTTGGTTTATTAATGATTTTTAGTTGCATACCCCCCACCCCTACCCTTATCCCCTACCCCCCACCCCCACCCCCACCCCCACCCCCACCCCCACCAGTATGATCTAATATGGCTATGCCTAAGCTGTCTTGCTAGTTGGTATTCAAGTTATTTTTACTTGCATACCCCCCACCCCCTACCCCCACCCCCCACCCCCTACCCCCACCCCACCCACCCCCTCCAATTTTTATTTTTTTTTTGCATACCCCTGTCTACCCCCCCCCACCATCCAGCCCCTGCCCTACCCCCCACCCCCCACCCCCTACTCCCCACCCCCTAAAAAAATAATTTTTTCTCATTTCTCATACCCCTGCCTACCCCACCCCACTCCCCTTCCAAAAAAAAAAATTTTTTTTTACTCATTAAATTTTTTAAAAGAAGGGTAAAATGGACATTTTATATGTTTTCATTCCATTCCTATAATTTGAATTTTCAAACCAAACATGATTTGCCAAGGAATTGAATGACAATTCCATTCCATTCCGTGTCAACCAAACGGAGGGCTTTGACCAATTTTTTTCCATTCCAATTCCTTAAGGAATTCAATTCCATTGACCATTCCATTCCTTCACTTTTTTTCCACCGAACCAAACGGCCCCTCAGTTTCTGGTAGTGCGACACAGAGCTGTGCATAACATAAAATTGTTTCATGATGAAGCAACAGTGAAGAATTATATACAAGTAGAGGAAAAACATTGTAATGTCGATGCAAGTGAACATAAAAATTGAAGAAAACACAGGTAGTGGCTTTCACAGAACTGATACTGATGTGATTTTAGTTGAATATATCAGTTATCCATTTTTGGTGGTGCATGTTGTTTCTGTCACTTATTTTTTTAGTGCTGGGGGTAGGATGGGAAAGGAGTAGTTGTTAAAGGCACACCCAGAGGTCTAGATCAAGAAAACATGTAATTTCGTAATTGACCATACTAAGGGTCTCTCCAATATTATTCTCGAAAGTAGTCAATTTTTTGGTTTGGACTTCTTAATTTACCTTTTTAATTTGAGGGGGTTTATCTTCAAAGATGTTTAACTTCTTAGTGAAGGATTCATACAAATATTTGGTGATTTTTTGGGGAAGTATATTGTCTTGATGTTGATCGAAAAGATGGTACCAAAGGTGATCTGATCAACCCGTCGTGTGGAAATAGTGGTTGTACGACTATCAAGAAGAGACAAGCCAAGGAGGCTTCAAAATGTGAAAGACCTAGCAGTAGAATTGAAGCGTAAAACTTTAACCCCAATTTAAGCAATCGACTTCTCTCTAATCTTTTCATCACAAAGCGTACATTTTTATAGAACCAATCATTTTCATACTGTCATCGTGTCATTGGCACGGGCTAAGAGTACTATCTTAAACAATACAACTAGTCATCTTAAACACCAAAACTTGTCATTTTAAACACTATCACTAGTCATCTTTTAACACTTCATTTATAAAACAAGTCCATAAACTCGATTAAATATGCCCTGACATTTCAAAACACATGCGCTGATGTTTTTAAACACATGCACCGACATTTTCTGACGATCTTCCACTCAAACTGGTTGTGCTAGTGCAAGTTTTTTGTTGTGCCAGTACATGTGTTTTTATCGTAAGTAAGTGAGAGTGTCCTTGTACTTTTTAGCGCCAGTTGTAATATTTTTGAGTGTCTGTTGTAATTTTTTAGCGCTAGTTTTAGTGTTTTTAACTGTTAGTTGTGTGATTTTTGATTCTTACAAAAATGATGTAAAGTAACGCAGCGGAATAGTAATCAAGGCCTGATCGAAATCAAAACCTTCTGCAAGGAATCGCAATTTCTTAGATAAGTAAGAACTTCTAAGGAAGATCTTCTGCAAACCAAGAATGACTTAAAGGTTTAAAACCCCAAATTGCAAAGCAATTAATTTTATTAATCAAAAATAGTCTAAATTCGGATTACAATTTAGGCCTATTTTATAATGCCCATAAAACTTGAAAAACACTCCTAAACCTTCTAGAATTACTCCTAACCTATATGGTAACTTAATAGGACTCAAAAACTAGTAAATCAACTCAAAATCTATTCTAAAACCATCTCTAATCAACCTACTAAAAATAATGACGAAAATAAAAAATAAAATAAAAACTAACACAAATTAAATCCTAAAATACTAATTAAAATACAAAGATAATTAATATATACGGGGTCAAATATCCGTCCGACATCAAAAAATATCACCATCCATGATATTTCATTTATTTACAAAAATGTCAATGTGTATTTGAAACATGTGTCTTTTTAGAAAAAAAATGCATTTTTAAAGGGAGAAATCAATATGCCTTTAAATTCAACCACTGTTATTAAAAACTCCTGACTATTCATTAATACGATCAACAACCACTCCATACCGAAATAAATGAGAAAGTAGGATACATTTTGGTCTTAGAAATTGAAATTGGAACATAAAACTTCGTCATAAAGAAGTGTAGAGTAACTAAATGCAAGACTTGAAGTAGCTAGATCGAATTCAAAAAGATTATCTTCCAACTGATGTGCCCCAATCACAATTGAAGTCGTCGGCCTTGTACCACCGTCAACCACCGCTAAACACAACACTTCACGACTTATCTCCGCCATCAAATTGTTCCCATTTAGTTCCCAAGTCACATCTTTGCTCTCAAGAACAAACGTAACATCCGGCACACCAGCCCCTAGTCCAGTAAATGGCATGAACTTGGTACTAAAGCATTCTGTAAATGGTGCCACGGCTGCAACTTTTGTCACCCTCATTGCTATTAACTCCTTCACAAATGCTGTTGTCAAAGCCTTGTATATTGAGTTTTCGAGGACCATGTAGGGTGCCATGGTACTGAATTTTGTTCCTCCTATGCCCTTATTGTTGATCTTTAGCAAGGTAGGGTTGACTTGAATTGCCTTTTTGTTAACTAAAATAGATGTTACTTGAACAAAGTAATCAGATGGGTAAGTTGGATTAACAATAAGCTTAGTGAAAGAAAATCTCTGTTTCATGTCGATGAGGCGGGTTTCATTGTAGCTAGGGTAAAACAAATAAGGTGTGTTACCGAAAAATAAAACACCATTATATGACGTTTTACCAGAATATGTAGCGAAGAATGAAGATGATGATGGCAAGCATATGGCAAATTTGTGACCAAAACGTGGACCTAACGAAGAAGAAATTTGGGTTGAAAGCCCAACCAACGATCTTCCTAAGCCCACGGTGCCCTTGACACCATTATTTTTGCCCTTTAGGGGCCGGTTTTGGGCACATGTGAAAGAGAGATTTGGAATGTTTAAAGTTGGACCGGAATTTGAGCCGTTAGTAGATGGAAAAGAAATGGTATAGGAGGAAGTGGCTTGGTTAATGGGGCAAGTAAATGAAAGGGGTTTCCCGGCTAAGTCGAGAAGAAAGGTTGTTTGGGCAAGAGGGGTGCCTATGGAGATTTTGGTTAGGTATTGGAGGGGTGAGAGGTGTTTGGAGATTGGGAGGAGTAAGGCATTGGGTGGGTGAGTTGCTTGGGACTGAAAGAGAGGGGTGAAGATAGTGATGAGGAGAGTGGAAAGGTAGAGTGATGTTATCGAAGGAGACATTGGTTTGAATTCTTTGAAGCTAAAGAAAAATTGCCGTTGATAATTTCTTGTGTAAGGAGATGGTTTTTATAGGAAGTACAGTCCACATATATATATGGATGTATCACTGTAATCGAATCATTTTTTAGAATTCGCATCTTATTTCGAGATGATCACGTTATTCAACGATTCAAAAACGCTTATGTCTTAAATTTGATGCTTTTAAATTTGATGCTGTTGCATATGAATTCACTAATAATATTTAAAAATTAATTGCAAAATGTAAAATATTTGTAATGAACAAATGTAAAATTTTACTGTTAACTCATATAGTCCTTGAAATGCATGTAAAACATGGTTTATGCCATTAAAAAAAATATTTTTTTACGTAAACTCAAGTATAAATATTTTATATTTGGTAGTGGGGTTTTAATATTCCCATGGTCCCATTTGAAATTGTTATTTTGAATTTTCCAATTAAAATTATAAAAACATAAAATAATATTTTTTTTTAAATAATGATGCACACTTGATACTCACAACAATTACCTATTTACTATTTCCTATCATATTTTATCTTTCCTATCTCATTATCCACACTTACATCACCTTAATATTATTGTTTTGGTCAAATTTCGACAAGTGATTGTAAATAACCAAATATTTCAAGGAAAGAATTGGGTGCAATGGAATATAGATTTGTGTATGTGATAATCAACGAACAAAGGAATTTTTACGAGGAAAGCCCTTGAACAACTTGTTCGCCGGCATAAAACCTCGGGAGGATTTGGGACCTACCTTGACCAAAGTTTTACTATGATCAGTGAGTTACAAGCTCGGAAGTATGGAGAGAGATTACAGGAGCGTCAGTGTGTGAGAATACATGTGTTTTTCATAATCTCCATACCCCTATTTATAATAAAGGTAAAATAAAAAGATAATAATCAAATCCCTAAAAACTCGGTATGATGGAGTTGCTGAGGAGAAGATTCCGGGCATGACTGTTGATGGTGGTTGGTGAAGAGTCGTGGTTGAACTGGTATGCGCATATGGCTCCTAAAAAATAGCAACCGCAAAACTGCTCCCAAGTTGGTCCGATTTCAAGATGTTGATGAAGACGTCGAGCCAAGATGTGAAATCAACATGTAAAGTCAACTTGTAAAAAGTCAACTTGTGGAGGTCAAGTTGTAGAGGTCAAGTTGTGGAGGTCAAGTTGTGGAGGTCAAGTTGTAGATGTCAAGTTGTAGAGGCGTCTTGACATGTTGACCTGCTTAAGGTGCCAATCATATACATATAGTGAAAAATCCGTCCCCAACAATTACCCCCAAAATTTATTGAATCGGAGAAAACTTGGAGATTCAAGGAATTTTAAAACTGCTACTCCCCTCATCGGCATTAAGGAAGCGGTTGATTACGCCAAAGAGTTGTCTAACGCATTGAGAACTTATAAACGAAGCTTGATAGAAACCAAGATAAAGCTTTAAGTAACTTTAGTTAAGGTGTTTGAAATTTGGTATGTTAGATGAGGGTTGGTCCTCAAATTTTTTATATTTGATTTGGCATGTCTTTGCTTGACATGTTTACTTTGGATCGCGTGAGTCATGTTTGTGTTGTCATGACTTACTTTTGTGTGTTGAACTTGATTTTCGGTGAAGATGTTAATCTTCACTCCTTAGTTGATTGGAAGATGATTTCATCTTTTTCGGGTGTTCATATTGGTAACATGTTAATGTTACAACCAGTGGTCACAACTTGAATAAGTGTGAAATCGTGCGCCCAGGCGAAGGTGTCAAAACCTTAATTCGTTTGAAAAGATGTATAATCTTTTAACCATATGTAAATTGTACCTTTGATCAGAGGTAACCGTTTGAAGAGATAGAACAAGTATCAGCCGTCCTGGCGTGTCAACAAGTTCTATCCCTCTCCAGCTAGAGTTTCAACATGTATCAGCCGTACTGGCGTGTCAACATGTTGAAATTCTTCTTCCTAGGTCTAAACATGTTGAAGCCGTACTGGCGTGTTAACATGCTTAGACCTACTCCGACTTTAGGTCCCAACAAGTATCAGCCGTACTGGCGTGTCAACATGTTGAGCCTACTCTGTTTGTTCAAGTTGTATACCTTGCAAAACAAATTCATGTTAGGATTGGGTGTTAGCTTAGCTAACACCCCTCCGATGCTTAAGTCAGTGAGAATTTTTAGCATAACATAAGAATTGACAAACATAAATAAATGACTTGACAAAATTTAAATCATACCTATTTTTGGAATTTGCTTTTATGAAAAAATGACAACTTACATGAAATACAACTTGAGGTACTTTTTTTTTTTTGCTAACATTTTGACATGTTGAAGATAGGCGGTCATCTCTTCTTATTTTGTCAGCCTCAGTGTGGTTATTTTAGGACTATGAGCTTATCTTCTTCCAGTCTGATGAATTTAACAGCTCTCGTCCTGACATCTTCAAGTCTCTTGCATGGAGTCATGACCAATTCGTCATAATAAGGTGATCCCTTCTTCAAGCCCAATCTGAATGCCTCGGTGGCTGTGGACATGTTCAAGTTGGGGATGGTCACTGCCTCTTTGTTGAACCTGTTCAAATAGTCTTTCAAGCTTTCGTCAGGTCGTTGCACCACCCTGTAGAGGTCACTAGTTAGTTTCTCAAAAGCTCTATTACATGAAAATTGATTCAAAAATATATTGACTAATTGAGAATAAGGTGATATAGAGTTTAGAGATAGGCCGGTTAGCCATTTCAAAGCTGGTCCAGACAAGGTGGAACCAAAGCCCCTACAAAGACAGGCCTCTTTGAAGATTGAAGGAATGCTGATAATGTCCATTAATTCTTGGTATAGCAACACATGCTCTACTGGATCTGTGCTCCCATCATACTTCTTCATGTGGGGCACTGCAAATCTCTTCGGGATCTCCATGTTGGCTATTGCTGGAACAAAGCGAGACTCATTATAACAAGTTGGAGAAGCTTGATGATAAGGCAAGGTAACTCCAGGCACATTCCTAATCATCTCTTTGATCTGCTGCAACTCTATAGCAACTTGACTTTCTGCAAAAGTGTTAGCATAAAATTGAGAAGCAGAATGACCGAATGCATTATAAAAACTCCCTGGTTGTCCTAAAGATGGAGCGGCATAAGTATAGCAAGATGTTGGCACATGTTGGCTGAATGGAAATGTGTGACCATGTTGGGCAACTTGACTAGTAGTCACAGTTGAACTATCAGTCTGTACTGCACTCGCCATGGGGATGTCTCCAAGATTGCCCCCAGTACCTGCACCAAAAAGAGTTCTAGGAAATAAAGGTGATAATGGAGTTACAACTTGAGGCTCAACTTGATTCCCTTTTCGCAGATTCTCAATTGCATTGAAAATCATAGTATTGGTATCCTGCTGAGCATCCATTCGCTTATTCAGTTCATTCAACATGGTTGCCATATTAGTCACGAAACCAAGATTGATTTCAGACGCGGCCATCTCTCGAGGTGCATCTAGCTGCCCCCCAGTCGCCCTGCCCCCAGCCGCGGAGGTTACTGAGGTTACCTGACCGGAAGTTGGATTGATCATTTTGATGTTCTAAACAAATCTAAAAAAACCAAAGTTCCCACAGACGGCGCCAAATTGTTTTGGTCAAATTTCGACAAGTGATTGTAAATAACCAAATATTTCAAGGAAAGAATTGGGTGCAATGGAATATAGATTTGTGTATGTGATAATCAACGAACAAAGGAATTTTTACGAGGAAAGCCCTTGAACAATTTGTTCGCCGACATAAAACCTCGGGAGGATTTGGGACCTACCTTGATCAAAGTTTTACTATGATCAGTGAGTTACAAGCTCGGAAGTATGGAGAGAGATTACAGGAGCGTCAGTGTGTGAGAATACATGTGTTTTTTATAATCTCCATACCCCTATTTATAATAAAGATAAAATAAAAAGATAATAATCAAATCCCTAAAAACTCGGCATGATGGAGTTGCTGAGGAGAAGATTTCGGGCATGACTGTTGATGGTGGTTGGTGAAGAGTCGTGGTTGAACTGGTATGCGCATATGGCTCCTAAAAAATAGCAACCGCAAAACTGCTCCCAAGTTGGTCCGGTTTCAAGATGTTGATGAAGACGTCGAGCCAAGATGTCGGTCCAAGATGTGAAATCAACATGTAAAGTCAACTTGTAAAAAGTCAACTTGTGGAGGTCAAGTTGTAGAGGTCAAGTTGTAGAGGCGTCTTGACATGTTGACCTGCTTAAGGTGCCAATCATATACATATAGTGAAAAATCCGTCCCCAACAATTATATTCTTCCGTCTTAATCTGTAATTACAACCATTTGTTTACAATTTTAAATAGGACGAAGGAATTATATATCAATGAAGTGTTACCGCTGCCATGAATGAGAAGCAAAACTTAAGAGAGAAGCGGTGCCAAATTCTAATTTAACCTTCCTGCCTATCAAGCATATGAGAGAGAGAGAAAGAGAGTAGATATTTGTGAAACAAATTCGTAAAGGAGGGTAGGCGGCAGCTTGTACGCCACCAGATCAAGGCCAATCACGAAAACGACCATTAATGGAGTATAAATTAGAAGACTCGTCATTGGAAATGTTTGGCTTCATATATTCAAAATTTGGATACATTATTACAATTATTTATGTTATTCAATAGTTTCGGGTTAAAGAATATCTTTCAACTAGGCTACTACCCGTGCGATGCACGATTTTTTAAATTTTGCCATTTGAAATATAAAATATTTATTTTAATGGATATTTAAGTGATTTCAATAAAATAAATACTTAAATTCTTTTATGATCTTATTATACTGAGTTTAAATATGAATTAGAACTTGTTGTTTGAAAATAAGATATATTAATTTCTCAAAAAATGAGCAATTATCATGTATTTTTTAACAATAAAGATACGTTCATATAGAATGAATGCGTATTAAAAAGTCATATCTAAGAAAAAATATAAAAAAGTCTTACCGTAAATATAACAACAAAAATGAAATTTTGTTTGTTTCGTAATAAAAGAAAAAAAGTAGGTCTGCTGAGAAATGCGTTTCTCCATAACTATGGAGAAACGTGTTTTTAATAGCCAGAAGCTATGCGTTTGATAATCAGAAAAAAATTTCTGGATATCAGTCTCAAAGGGTTCTGGATATCCAGAAGCTTTGGAGCGGATATCCAGAAGCCTTTGGGCGGATATCCAGAAAAAATAGATTTGAAGTCAAATCCAAGGCCAAGACCAGAAATGAAGGTTTCTGGATATCCAGAAACCTTCAAATGTATATCCAGAAACCATCAAATGAATATCCAGAAACATTTTGAAAGTTTCTGGATATTCAATTTGAAGGTTTCTGGATATCCAAACCTTCAAATGTATATCCAGAAACCATCAAATGAATATCCAGAAACATTTTGAAAGTTTCTGGTTATCATTTTGAAGGTTTCTGGATATCACTTTCATAAGCTTCTGGATATCCAGAAGCCTTGGCCTGCATTGTTGCGCGACAAGTCGGGCCCCGTTTCTCCATAAGTTACGGAGAAACGCGTTTCTCCCCAGATTTTGTGAAAGAAAAATATTGGATAAGTTATTTTAACATAAAAATAAGATGCCAATAGAAAAATGGTTAAATAGGGAGTTTTGATGTTTGGTGAGGTAAATATGTAATTTAAACCGGAATATAAAAAGTAGCATTTTCAAATTGAAAAAATAACAGATTATTCATGAATATTAAAAATGAGAAATTTTATTTTAAATGTTAAATATTTAATGAACACCACATTAACCTCTAAAATTGATTTTTTTAGAATTGAATATTATTAGGTGTATGTAAATTGGTTAAATTGAATAATTAAAAGAAAATAACTGAAATTAATTAATTATTCAATGTGCAATTATATTTATTTGAGCATGAAATTAGTTAAATTGAATAACTTAAGTAAAGTGAGAGGGAGTATTTGTATGAGAAACAATAATTAATATGGATGTATAAATATTTTAAAATAATTAATTAAACTTGATTAATTAATTGAATTAATGAGTGATGATGTCAACATCTGTTTTGGAGGGAAATTTTTTCACCAGAAACAGCCAAGTGTCCAATAATGACATCAGCGGTTATTGTTTTAGTAGAATAGTATAGATTATAATTACATTAATAAATTTTACTTTTTTCATACTAAAATAAATTATAAAGCTGATTTTTAGTTGATAAAAATTTTTACCAATCACTTTTAAATTTCTAATTTTGCTATAATGAATTATGAAAATATATACTCCCTCCGTCCAGTTACATACTTCACACTTTCTATTTTGGGCGTTCAATTACATACTTCACACTTTGTCTCCTACATTATTTTAATACTCACAACACCATTATAATTTACTATTCCCTCCACTCATTCTCTCTCCTATTTTACTTTTACACTCACAACATTATATCATTATTTTTTTCTTTAATCCATGCGTGAACAGTAACCGTGAAGTATGTACTTGGACGGAGGGAGTAATTAGTTTGTACTACAAAGGTAAGGCTTTAAGGGTAACTCCAATGGGAGGTATCAGAATCAAATTTTGGTACCTTTCAAGGGAGTAAGCAACTCCATTAATAGGTAAAATTTGAGGTACCAAAATTAGATAAGGAGTTAATCAAGGCACCAAATTTGATATCTTGGCTATCTCTTTTCAAAATTAATTTTTTTCAATATTTTAAATTTTATTTCACATTTAAAATATTTTATTTAATTGAAAAGACATTTTAATAATTAAATTAAATAATTTTAAATATTTATAAAAAATTCTCTTTTAAAAAAAATAATTATTTAATTTCAATTATCATCTTATCATATACTCCCTCCGTCTCACGTTAGTTGAGACTAACTTTTTGGGCACACCAATTAAGGAAAAGTAAGTGAGAGAAAAAGTGAAAGAAAATGTTGTGAGTATGAAGAATTAAATAGGAGAGAGAATGAGTGGGAGGAATAGTTAGGAGAGAGAATGTTGTGAGTGTAAAAGTGAAATAAGAGAGAGAATGAGTGGGGTAAATAGTGAAGATTTCTTTGCCATTTTAGGCAGTCTCAACTAACGTGGGACGGCCCAAAAGGGAAAGAAGTCTCAACTAACGTGGGACGGAGGGAGTATAATATAGGTAGCAAATGAAAATATGACACAGGTGAAAATAATTTTTTTTAAAAATTAAATAATTATTTAAAAAAAGAGAGAATTTTTTTTTATAAATATTTAAAATTATTTATTTTAATTATTAAAATGTCTTTTTAATTAAATAAAATATTTAAATGTGAAATAAAATTTAAAATATAAAAAAAAATCAATTTTGATACTTTTGCTAACTCCTTCCATTTCCATTGAAGATGAAAATGTAATATCCTATTAATAGGGCTTGAAAGGTACCTTCTACTAACTCTTCCCATCGGATAAATTGGATAAGAGCAAGAGAACAAGTGGGTAAAAAGAATGGCTAATGGCCGCCGTTGACATAATGGACCAGTCAAATTTAATATGGTGGGGGTGTGCTTTAATGTTTCTCTTTTATTATTATTTGTGTGTCAAGGGTGTGATATGGGTAGACAATGATTTGAGTTTATTAGTATGAACACCGGATGAAAGAAAAAAAAAAAAAACTTTCTAACGGACTACAAAAGGGTAGATATGAAAAAAAGCAACGTAATAAAATATTTGATGTTTATGAAGATTATATATATATATATATATATATATATATATATATATATATATATATATATATATATATATATATATATATATATATATATTTTCATACCGTTAAAACTAAAAAATGTACTAAAAATAAACCTGAATCAAAATCGGCAAGAATTGGAGTGGCGGAAATCGTTGTCTAATGGTTTGATTTCGGTTTAGTCTTTCTCCGGACCTTGACCAACAGTTCTAATCGTGAAACTAAAACGGTGGTTCGCAGTTCAACAGACACTTTTTGAATTTTCAAAAATCTGACGATTTGTTTTTAATGAATTCTCTTAGTTCTGTAATGGAATCTGTTCAAAATATAAATTTGTCTACATTTTCATCCAAAATCATTAAATTTTAACAATTTCTCTAAAAAAAAATTTGGTAAATCTATTAAAAATGTAATAATAATTAAAATTATGTTATTCTTCTGAAGAAAAAAAGTGGATAAACCACTAGAACCTGACTAACATAACTGAAATCGGGAATCGATATTTCACGATTCACTTTCGGTCCTCTTAGTCCCTGGAACAGGAACCCATGATTCATTTGAAATCGGGAGGCGAAATTGTTTGTCCATTTCTAAAATAAACTACTACAAATTAATTAGATAGAATCAATATGAAATAATTTTTCTACTATAAATGTAACGACCCAAACCCAAAATTCGATCCGCTGCATAAACATCACTCACTAGCCCATTGTGGACAAATAACTTAAATTCACTTGGCTTATCACAAACCCACTCAAATTTTCGTGAATATTATTGTTACCCAGAGGTAGTGGAGTAAGAGAACTTATATAACACAATCAAAATCCACATATTTCCAATATAGCATGGGATATCACAATCTCCCCCACACAAATTCTTAACGTCCTTGCAAGGTCAAATCAATACAAGATCGTACCCTTTGGCGAGCTTGCAAGCCTTACCTGTGGGGTTCCGCTCTGATACCACTCTATCACGATTCAATGAAATCGAGTCTGACGATGTGGAGGATGATGATGAGGAAGGAGAAGGGTATGTATCTGGGTCTGATGATGAAGATGATGAAGATGGGGAAGAAGACGACGACGAGAAAACTAGTGAATAAGAAATTAAATTTTGTAGTGATAATGATCAAGATTGATAGTGAATGTATTAGTTTAGTCTTAATTCAGATAATGTTTTATATATGATGTTTATATTTTATTATTGTAATCTAAATGAATGCTTGCTACTATTTAAATTTTGTTCTACTTGATTCTTTTTTTGTTTACATATTTTATATTCTAGTTTAGATATGTCTGGTCGAGGTAGCAATCGTTTAAAGAGAGTAAAATTTGTGATTTTTGTGCATGGTATTTGTCCATCGGGGAGAGGAGTGAGGGGCACTAGTTCTGGACCTAGTGCAGAGCATCCAGGCTTTACGAATGAGGATGTGACCAGTCCAGGTAATGTGAGCTTTAGTGTTGCTGTTAGGGAGACTAGTGAACCATCGGGGACGACGGTTCACTTTGACGCAGATATTGATGCGGAAGGAAAATGGAAAATTTCTATCTCTTGCAGTGGCGAGTAATTATTTCATTGTAAATGTCATATATTTAAATGTCAGCTCATTATTTATATTATTTCTAAATTACATTTAAAAGTTATACATTGATTCTATTATTTTTTTATTTGTATATATATTGATATATATTTTTTTAATCAATATCTTAATAGGTTTGTACATGATTGATAAGACTATGAAAAATGGAGTTGGGCCCGAATAAGAAATTAGGCCCAATAGATACAAATGGGCCCAATACGCTTAGAACGAGTATTAAAATTGACTCAGGGTAGTGAGGCGACATGGGTGATAAGGCGACATCCTAGGAGGCGACATGTGAAAGTAAGGGTAGCGGGATATAGACCTTGGGGAATTGTAAATCGAAGACGGCGTGGCCGATGGCGAGACACCCGCTGACGAGGGGGCTGGAACTGGCGGCATTTCGAGTATTGCCGCCTATCCTTCAATTGTCGCCTGGCGGCTTGTGTGAAAGACAATCCCGAGCGACGTTAGCCTGACGGTTGGGCCCACTATCAACCGTCAACTGTAGAGTGATTTGACAAGGTGAATAGTAAAATTTCACTAACTTTGGAGGTGGTTGAGGACCCTTGGTGGATGGTTGACAAGTATCCCCCATGTGCAAGGCACATGAGGAATTTTATCACACTCCAAAACGATATCAAAAGATGTGTACAATATTTGGTATAGCCAGTTTCGGATAAAAATTACTCAATTCTCTTTCCTTTTCTTTTCTATTGATTTCTCACTCTTTAAGTAATGATCTTTATTTTGGGACACTGCTGATTGCACTTTTCAATAAGTAATGTTCTTTATTTTCTCAAATGCTACTGATGAACTCCAGTTTTGAACACAAAATCACTAAGTGATCGCTTTCTGATTCTAGAGGTTAATAAGGTTAATCATATCCAATCCACAGTTTGAGTTGTACCTGCCAAGTTTTATCACAGAAATGAATGATTAGAGATCAATAATTGAGATAAAGAGGTATGTTAGGCCAGTATTGTTGCTTTAATTAGCATGATTCTAACCTTTTAAGGTAAAAGCTAATAATAGATTAAGGATAAAAAAGAGAGTAGGGAGTACAAATTAGTTTGTCTTAAACTCAAAATACTCGCTGGGTGACACTTCTCTAATTGGTTCCATGCCAACTTCTCTCTGCATTCATCTTTGTGTCAGATATTTCTGACAGAAATAAGCATGGATTCCATAAATAAAAATAAGTCAGACAAAATATAACAGTTAAATATATTAAGACAAAGCTCAATAATATTCAGTATGAAGACATTCACTGGTTGGTTAGTATATTTTCGTTTCGTAGAAACAGTAATAATATAAACATTTAGTCTGCATTCATCTTGGTGAACTCTGTAATTATAGCTTTCACCTCTTCCTTTCCGTGAGATAGATCCACGTCAAAGTGGGCCCCTACGCTACAAGGAAAATCGAAAATAGAGACGGAAAATTAGAGACGGACGGAGTCTGTAGCTAATTTGGCGACAGATTAGAGACAGATCCAAAAAATAGAGACGGATTCAGATTTCGTCTCTAATTTATAGACGGATGTTTTAGAGACGGATTCTGATTCCGTCTATAAATTAGGGACGAAATCTGATTCCGCCTCTAAATTAGATTTAGGGACGGATTCAGATTCCGTCTCTAATTTAGAGACGGATTCAACATCCGTCTCTAATTTAGATTTAGGGACGGATTCAGATTCCGTCTCTAATTTAGAGACGGATTCAACATCCGTCTCTAATTTAGAGACGGATTCTGAATCCGTTTCTAAATTAGAGACGAATTCAGAATCCGTCTCTAAATTTTAGAGACGAATTTTGTATCTGTCTCTAAATTAGAGACAGATTCAAAATCTGTCTCTAAATTAGAGACAGATACAGAATCTGTCTCTAAACTTTAGAGACAGGTGTTGAATCTGTCTCTAAATTAGAGACAGATTTTAAACCGTCTCTAATTTAGTGACAGATTCAACATTTGTTTCTAAAATTTAGAGACAGATTTAGTATCTGTCTCTAAATTTGACTTTTCTTCTATATACTTTTAATTGTTTAATTTTTTTCTATCTTTTTTATATAACTTTTTATAAAAATAACCACTAATTAACAAAGGCTAAAATATTATTTTTTAGTCAATAAAAAATTTAAAAAAAAATAAAAAATATAGGGTAGTCCGTCCCTCTTTTGACTTTTCTTCTATATACTTTCATTTGTTTAATTTTTTCTATCTTTTTATATACCTTTCTTTAAAAAAAAATACTAATTAAAAAAGTCTGAAATATTATTTTCTAGTCAATAAAAAATTTTAGAAAATAGAAAATAAATATAGGTTAGTCCGTCGTCCCTCTTTTGACTTTTCTTCTATATACTTTCATTTGTTTAGTTTTTTTCTATCTTTTTTTATAATTTTTTTTCTAAAAAAAAACCACTAATTAACAATGGCTAAAATATTATTTCCTAGTCAATAAAAAATTAAAAAAAAATAAAAAAAAAATATAGGATAGTCCGTCCCTCTTTTGACTTTTCTTCTATATACTTTCATTTGTTTAATTTTTTCCTATCTTTTTTTATATAACTTTTTCTATAAAAAAAACCACTAATTAACAAAGGCTAAAATATTATTTTCTAGCCAATAAAAAGTTTAAAAAAATAAAAAATAAATATAGGGTAGTCCGTCCCTCTTTTGACTTTTCTTCTATATACTTTCATTTGTTTAGTTTTTTTCTATCTTTTTTTATATAAATTTTTCTGAAAAAACCACTAATTAAAAAGTCTAAAATATTATTTTCTAGTCAATAAAAAATTTACAAAAAAATAAAAAATAAATATAGGGTAGTCCGTCCCTCTTTTGACTTTTCTTCTATATACTTTCATTTGTTTAGTTTTTTTCTATCTTTTTTTATGTAACTTTTTCTAAAAAAAATATCTAATTAACAAAGGCTAAAATATTATTTTCTATTCAATAAAAAATTAAAAAAAAATAAAAAATAAATATAGGGTAGTCCGTCCCTCTTTTGACTTTTCTTCTATATACTTTCATTTGTTTAATTTTTTTTTCTAACTTTTTTTATATAACTTTTTTCTAAAAAAAAAACCACTAATTAAAAAAGGCTAAAATATTATTTTCTAGACAATAAAAAATTTTAAAAAATAAAAAATAAATATAAGATAGTCAGTCCCTCTTTTGACTTTTCTTCTATATACTTTCATTTGTTTAGTTTTTTTGTATCTTTTTTTATATAAATTTTTCTAAAAAAAAACCACTAATTAACAAAGGCTAAAATATTATTTTCTAGTCAATGAAAAATTTTAAAAAAATAAAAAATAAATATAGGGTAATCCGTCCCTCTATTGACTTTTCTTCTATATACTTTCATTTGTTTAGTTTTTTTTCTATCTTTTTTTATATAACTTTTTCTAAAAAAAATCACTAATTAACAAAGGCTAAAATATTATTTTCTAGTCCATAAAAAATTAAAAAAAAATAAAAAAATAAATATAGGGTAGTCCGTCCCTCTTTTGACTTTTCTTCTATATACTTTTATTTGTTTTGTTTTTTTCAGTCTTTTTTTATATAACTTTTTTAAAAAAAAAACACTAATTAACAAAGGCTAAAATATTATTTTCTAGTCAATAAAAAATTTTTAAAAAAATAAAAAATAAATACTCCCTCCGTCCCAGCGAAAGAGCCATTTATTTCCTTTTTGGGCGTCCCATTTAAAAAGCCACTTTCCCAAAAAGGAAACCTTAAATCACTATTCTCTCCACTCATTCTCTCTCCTACTTTACTTTTACACTCACAACATTATCTTTCTTACATCACCTCCCACTCATTCTCTCTCCTATTTAATTTTTCATACTCACAACATTTAAACTTTTTCTCTTTCCTACATCACATTTCTTATTTTGCGTGTCGGACAAATTTACCGACTCTTTCGCTGGGACGGAGGGAGTATAGGGTAGTCCGTCCCTCTTTTGACTTTTCTTCTATATACTTTCATTTGTTTAGTTTTTTTCTATCTTTTTTTATATTACTTTTTTAAAAAAATCACTAATTAACAAAGGCTAAAATATTATTTTCTAGGGTTTATGGTTTAGGGTTTAGGGTATAGGGTACAAGGTTTAGGGCTCATGGGTTAGGGTATAGAGTTTAGGGTTTAGGGTATAATGTATAAGGGTTAGGGTATTTTTTAATTTTTTTTTTTAGGAGAATCAGGACGTCACCTGGGAGCTTTTATTGATGAAAAAAATTACATCAATGAGCGAGAATGAAAATGCCCAACTCTAAAACCAACGTTATTAAAATAACACAAAATATCCCAAGCCAACAAAAAGGCCAAGACACACATCCTTTTGGCCCAAAAATCCTCCCGGGCGGCCTAGAATGCTGCTATGCGAGCCATCCCACCAGGCCAACCCATCCCACAACAAGGCCAAACCCAGCCCAAACTCCAAACCGCCAGGCCCAATCCACCATGGAGCGGACGCTCCCACGATTTTGGAGCGGACGCTCCCACGATTTTGGAGCGGACGCTCCCTACGGCCAGAAACTCCAGGCATGAAAATAAATCATGTTGCACGGCCATGTCCCCAAAATGAGCACGGGCGTGCCTTGTATTGCATGGCCATGCTGCATACATGGTCGTGCCCTGTACCAAAATCAGCAACAACTCCACCAAATGCCAAGAAATCTGTCCCAAAATTTGCAGCAAATGAACGTCAAAATTGCAGCCAAATCTGTTCCAAACTTCAGCAAACTCACGGCATACATTTACACCAGCACTTTCATATCCAAATCCCAAATACAGCATGGTTAAACTTGACAAAATCAGCACCAAAAACCAGGAAATTTGTACCTTAATAATTACAATCCACCGACATAAAAGGCCATAGAATTTGCAGCAAACAAACTTTTTACTGCATGAAGAACAACACACCAGCAAACAAACTTGGCTTTCCATTTCTAACATCTTCAAAACATTCCACCAACCAACCATTGAATCCCAATCAAATGACCCATTTCAATGACGATCGACATAAGTACCCCCCCTCATCAAACCTTAAAGCATCTATCACCTCCCTCGGCAACTCACTAGCCATGGCATATCTCATATTTTTTCGATGAACATGAGCATATGCCGCAAGCCTATCCGCCACCCCATTAGCTTCCCTTAACACGTGTCTAATGCTGAAACCACCCATAAGGCCACTACATTCCCTTAGCTCGTACGAATATCGCCAAGGCCCAGTCAAATGACCTCTCAATATCCCCACAGCCACAAGGGAATCAGATTCCACCTGCACCGAAGTTAATTGAAGATCCCTACATAACCTTAGACCATCACGAAGGGCAAAAATCTTTGCCTGCATATTAGTACCCATCCCGTAAAAAATGGAATAAGCACTAATAAAACCACCCCTCCAATCTTTAATGACTCCTCCTCCTAAACACTCGCCATGAATGGAAGAACCATCCGTATTGATTGTATAGAAATAATCACGCGCCAGCTCCCATCGTAATGTTCTAACCTTAGGGTTTAGGGTATAGGGTACAAGGGTTAGGGTTTAGGGTTTAAGGTTTAGGGTTTAAGGTTTAGGGTATAGGGTTTAGGGTTAGGGTTTAGGGTTTAGGGTTTAGGGGTTAGGATTTAGGGTATAGAATTTAGGGTTTAGGATTTATGGTTTAGGGTTTAGGGTATAGGGTTTAGGGTTAGGGTTTAGGGTATAGGGTATAGGGTTTAGGGTAAAAGGTTTAGGGTTTAGGGGTTATGGGTTAGGGTATAGGGTTTAGGGTTTAGGGTTTAGGGTATAGGGTATAATGTATAAGGGCTAGGGTTTAGGATTTAGGGTATAGGGTTTAGGGTATATAGGGTACAAGGTTTAGGGTTTAGGGTTTAGGGGTTAGGGGATAGGGTTTAGGGTTTAGGGTTTAGGGTTTAGGGTTTAGGGGTTAGGGGATAGGGTTTAGGGTTTAGGGTTTAGGGTATAGGGTATAATGTATAAGGGTTAGGGTTTAGGGTTTAGGGTTTAAGGTTTAGGGTTTAGGGGTTAGGGGTTAGGGGTTAGGATATAGGGTTTAGGGTTTAGGGTATAGGGTATAATATATAAGGGTTAGGGTATAGGGTTTAGGGTTTAGGGTATAGGGTACAAGGTTTAGGGTTTAGGGGTTAGAGTATAGGGTTTAGGGTATAGGGTATAATGTGTAAGGGTTAGGGTTTAGGGTTTAGGGTATAGGGTATAATGTATAAGGATTAGGGTATAGGGTTTAGGATATAGGGTACAAGGTTTAGGGTTTAGGGGTTAGGGGTTAGGGTTTTTTTTTTTTTTTTTAGGGAACCAGGATGGTACCTGGGAGGATTTTATTAATATCAAAACTGATTACACGAGGGGGACAACCAATCACCTCTATGAGTGAGATGGAGCCGGACCTCAACTCTATACTATTACAACAGCTTATGAAAAGCTTAAACCTTTCTATATCCCTATAACAACTATCCACATTTTTATCTCTATATTTATCAATCTCCATACCTCTTTGCCAACCACCCCAAATGCTATATCCAACTCTACATATAAACTTGCAATAGATTTCTATACAATTATACTCCCTGTTTCCACCAACTACAAACCATTTATACCTCCTATTCATAACATTTACTATGCAACCGCAAACAACCAACAAAACCGCCTCAAACAATATCGCCGTTAGCATGACCACGCCTAAAACCGCTTCCAAAAGAAATTGCAACAGGCCAACTATGATCACAACCGCTGCCAAACAACATGGCTCTAAAACCGCAATCACAATTGAATATTTCTGATGATGCAACCAAATGAATTGATGCCACAAACCTGTAAACTGAAGCCCACTTTTCTTCATCACTTCAGCTAGAATTAACAGCACCTTAATCACAATTGCCAAAGTAACCACCATAGGACCAGCCATCTCTACAGATTGAATAACATGACTGAAATTCCAAAAATTCATCATTACAGCCAACAATGGAACTGATTCAATGTAAAACTCCAAAACAGGCACCATCCATCTCAGATCATGAAACCTATCTCCATCAGACCATATATACCAACAACCAACAACATTAAACCAACAATTGATCCAGAACAGCAACCAACAAGGAATATACTGCTGTCTCAACAAAACTGATTGGATCAGCAACAAACTGGTGGCATGAAACTGAGCCATGGCAACCATTAAACACCCCTATTCTCTATAAAAATTCCACCAGCTTCAACAAACAACCAAGATAAAACTTTGAAAAAGAAGCAGCTATGAACTTGCTCCCTATCTGTTTGAAGCAACAGCAATCTAAAAACACCTAACTGATGCCAAAAATACCAATTGTTGTCCACAAAACAGTAACCTAAACAAAAAGCAAACTGTTGCCCATTTGCATTATCTGGATCACTCAGCAACCAGGAATTACAGCAGACAACATACTGATGATGCCAGCACTTAACCAACAACAAACAGAATCTGTAAACTTGCTTCCTTACTGATAGAATCAACAACAACCTGAAAAAATCAGTCTGCATCAACACTGAATGGATCAACAGCAACCTGGAGGCATGAAACTGAACATTGGGCACAGCAAATTGAGCTACAGCAGCCACTAGATCACCTCTATACTCTATTATCCAACTAACCAAACAACCAAGCATAAACCAACAATCTTCCATTGGGAAATTCATGTTAAAAAGCTCCAGCAAGAACCAAAACTGAACCATTGGACCAAATTTAGAATCCTTGATTCCTCTTGCTTCCACCTCTTTTTCTACCATTTCCATTTCCTTTCTTTTTTCGATTATTCTTCCCCACATAAAGTTGATATTCTTCATCACTTCCTTCTTTTGAAATTTCATTGTTCTTATCCTCTATTTTCCTTTCATCAAGAGGACTATCAAAGTCATTGCTTTTTCCCTCTTTTCCTTTCTCATCATATGGAGTACCAAAGTCATTACTAGAATGACAAGAATTTTCTTTATTCAAAGTACAAGGCCCTAAATACTCAACCTCCTCCTTGTTCTGATTTTCAGATCTGATTTCATCTTCCATTAAACTTTTATATCGTATTTCTTCCTCACTAAAGCCTATTGAATCTTTCTCATTTAGGATCCGATGTTGTTCTTCAGTAGTTGGCTTCAAAAACTGGTTTTCAATAACATCCTCAACTTTCTTTGCTTCACTGTTTGTCTTTTTATTTTCATCAGCAACAGAATCAATAGCAACAACAGAAACAATAGCAGCAATAGTATCAGCAACACCATCATTTTGTTTATTTTCACCTTCAATGTCCTTCCTCAACTGTTCAACATGCCTTGGATTTCCAGCTTCTATATTATTTCCATCTTTCTGTCCATCAACATTTACTACTTCCACAGTAATTACATTATCTTGAATTGTCTTCTCTACCAAATTAATACTTCCTTTCTTTCCTTTTCCTGATTTGCTTCTCATTTCTTCCTCATGCATTTGATCATCAGTAAGGATTTCCTCTGTACCATTATCTAACTCACTTTTTGAATCCATAATTTTGCTAGTAGCTGCCTCCCTATCATTCTTCTTTTCTGTGTGTACCCATGTTTTCTTAGGTCTGTATTCCACCCTATTTTCTCCTTCACCTTGCATTGGTTTCTTCCCATCAGCTTTCTCTTGTTGCTCCCTTGACCATTTTTTTTTGCCATAGCCACTGTTCCCTCTTGCTTTCCTACAAATCCCAATCGAATGTCCAAGCAATCCACAACCATTACAATATGCAATGTTTCCTTCATATTGTATTTTTTGCCAAAAACCATTATCCTTGGAATCACCTATCCACACTTCAGTTTCAAGAGGTTTTGATACATCTATTTCCACATAATGTATAAGGGTTAGGGTATAGGGTATAGGGTTTAGGGTATAGGGTATAGGGTACAAGGTTTAGGGTTTAGGGGTTAGGGTATAGGGTTTAGGGTTTAGGGTATTTTTTTTAGAGAACCAGGACGATACCTGGGATGATTTTATTAGTAACAAAAACTATAGAAATTACAAGAGGGGGACAACCAATCACTTCATGAGTGAATTGGAGCCTAAACCTCAACCTCACTATAACCTCAACACCACATATTAACCTAGGGTCTATCTCTCCTATCCCAACCAATTTACTTTCCAACATACTTAGAAATTGACATTCACTTTCTATACAATTACAAGAATTTATCCATCTATACCATTCTATATACCACATATCAATATTTCCTCTATACACAACAATACAATCTGTGCCATCTCTGTATCCATGAAATAAAGACCCCAACTGATGAAGAAGCTGATACCAAATTTTAGCTACAACCAACTGAATTGTCAAGCCTTTATGCATCGCCTTAAACATGATACCAGCCATCAATATGGATTGTAACATTGCTGGTGAAAGAATTGCATCATAACAAACACCAGAACAATTGTTATGTTGCCAACAATTAACCAACAACAAGCAGAATTTGTGAATTTGCTTTATAGCTGATAGAAACAACAGCAATCTGGAAATAGCAACCTGCTTCAAAGTTGTCATATCTGAGATAGAAACATCCAAACTGACCACCCAAACAGAATACCACCAAACCTGACTGAACAACACTCTAAAGGCAGCAAGCTGAATCTCAGAATGAGCCACAGAACAAACAAGCACATTGACCAAGGCTGTCAAAAACTCTCCCTTATCCATCTTTAAACAACCATCAGGACAACCAAGCAGAAAACCAATCAAACCAGCCCACACTACATAACTAGAAACAGCTAAAAACCATTTACCAACTCTGATTACAAGCATTAGATGTATACCTGAATCATGTTTATGATGCCAGCGCTGAACCAACCATAAACAGAAACTGTAAACTTGCTTCTTTGTTGATAGAATCAACAACAACATGAAAAAATCAGATTGCATCAACACTGATTGGATCACCATCAACCTGGAAGCATGAACCTGAACATTGGGCATAGCAAACTGAGCCACATCAGTCACTAAACCCCTATTCTTTTTTATTCAACAAGCCAAACAACCAAGCATATACCAAAAATCTTCCATTGGGAAGTTCAAGATAAAAAGCCCCAGCAAGAACCAAATTTGAACCATTGGACCAAGATTAGAATCCTTGATTCCTCTTGCTTCCTCCTCTTGTTCTACCATTTCCATTTCCTTTCTTTTTTCGATTATTTTTCCCCACATAAAGTTGATAATCTTCATCACTTCCTTCTTTTTGAAATTTCATTGCTCTTATCCTCTATTTTCCTTTCATTGCTCTTATCCTCTATTTTCCTCATTTTCCATATCCTGTGTTTGATGCTTCTATTGTTCTTGTTGCTTCAGAATTCCATCTTCAATCTCATTAGTTTGCTCAGCTTTCTTTCCTCTGTCTTCACTGTCAGTAAAGTTGTTTGCTTTTCCATTTCCTTGCTCTGAACACTGCTTTTTCTTTTCTTTTTTCCATGAAATATTCCCATTCAAATCATCAGTAGCCTTCTCAGAAACATCATCAACTGGATTTTTATTCCCATCATCAGTAGTCTTCTCAGCAACATCATCAGCTGGATTCTCCTTTCTACATTCCTCAATATTAACACCATGATTACTAGTTGAAGCTTTAGAAATTCCTTTCTTTTCCACTCTATTCCATCTTTGTTTCATTGTATCATCAACTTTGTATCCATCTTCTTCATTCATTGGTTTTTTCCTTCTTTTTTTCCTTGTTGTTCAATTGACCACTTAGTTTTCACCAAAGGATTCCTTCCATTTATCTTTCTACAGATCCCCACAGAGTGTCCCAAGAAACCACAGTTAGTACAATATGCAATGTTGCCTTCGAATTGCACCTTCTGCCAAAATCCAACTTCTTTTGACTATCCTATCCATATTTCTGATTCCAATGGTTTTGAAACATCCACTTCTACACAAATTCGAGCATACATTTGATTTGTAAGACCTAAAGTCCTATTATCCACCCTCAAAAAATTTCCCAATTCATTCCTAATACATTCCAACAAACCTCCATTATAGTAAGTCCATGGAATTCCTGGTAAACGAATCCATACGGCAACAATAGGATTTTCTACATCTAGATTAAAATCTGGAGTCCATCTAAAAGCTCTATACATGCAATTATGAATCATATGAGACTCCTTGGACAAAGCCAACCGAAGATCATCCTCACAACCAATAAAAATTCCAACATGTCTAGGATTGATCAAACTTACCACGAATTCTCCTTTCAGTTGCCAATTTTGCTTTATATGATCTTGAACCTGTTTCAAAGTTGGACGTCCTGCTGAGAATTTGAGAACCATTGAATGCCGCAATTTATTGTTCGTTGCTGCTAACTCCAGGTTTGAAAAGATCACCGCCGGCTTGTTCTCGACTTTCATCTTCCTCCTAGGAGGTAGTCTGTCATATCCTAGAACTCCTTTGACGCCATTGAAGGCTTGAATTGGACCTTTAACCACTCGAGCGTATGTTTGCCCCGAAATTCGATTTTGCTCAAATTGACCTTTCAAATCTGTGAATTGATGGGTTTAGGGTATAGGGTTTAGGGTATAGGGTATAAGGTATATAATGTATACGTATACGACTTAGGGGTTAGGGTATAGAGTTTAGGGTATAAGGGATAAGGTATAGGTATACGACTTAGGTATATTAATATTTCTTAGAAGTTTAAATTATTAAATTATTAATGATAAATTTAAAATAATTAAATTAATGAGTATTATTATTAATTAATAACATTATTATTTTTGATATTATGTATTATTACTAGTTATTATTAATATTATTATTAATTATATAATAATAATTACTAATATATTATATAATTGAATAATTAACAATAACATCATTATTAGTCTTATTATTAAGTATTATTACTAATTACAATTTTCTTTAAAGATTAAATTATTGTTATTGTTAATAAGTATTTTTTTTATAATTTATTACTATCAATTATTACTTAGGTATATTAATATTTTTAGAAGTTTAAATTATTAAATTATTATTAATAAATTTAAAATAATTAAATTAATGATTATTATTATTAATTAATAACACTATTATTTTTGATATTATGTATTATTACTAGTTATTATTAATATTATTATTAATTATATATTAATAATTATTAATATATTCAATTATATAATTGAATAATTAACAATAACATCATTATTAGTCTTATTATTAAGTATTATTACTAATTATATGATAATGTTATTATTCTTGATATTAGGCATATTACTTTAACTAAAATTTTGGGAAAATCAAATAAAAAACATGTAAATATTTTAGATAACTTTTTATAAATTTCAGTTATAAAAAAATCTAAAATATTTTTTCTATTCAATAAAATGTAATAAAAATTACTAATTATTATTAATACTATTATTAATATTATTATTGTTTATATAATTAATATTAATATTAATTAATTAATTAATTAATTATATAATTAATAATTTATTAATAAATATTATTAATAATAAATATTATTATTCTTAATATTAGGCATAAATATTTTAGTTAGTATATAATATAGTGTGAAATAAATATAAGTATGTGATGTGGCATTATTTGATTGGATTTTTAAATTTCACGCGGATCATGAGCCAAGCAAGATCTGGCCATTCAATACATTCAATCCAACAACCCACAATAATTCAAACAAAACCAATTAAAAACCCTCTTCCTATTTCACTCCTCCTTTCTCTCTCTCTCTCTCTTCATTTTACCACCGTCTCTCTCATTTCCTCAGCAGCTCCCTCACCGTCTCTCACCCCAAGCTCCCCACCGTCTCCCTCTTATTCGCCTCCCCCCGTCACGCCTCACCCTCTCCTTCTACCACCCCTCTTCCATTTCGTCGCCTCACCTTCACCAACCTCCTCCAACGCCATTGACGTCGCCGCCGACACCACCGCTACCTCTGCCATCTCCGCAACCACCGACGATCTCTGCCTCTGCTCTACCCTTAATCACCCCTTCACCGCCTCCCTCATTCTCTCTTAAAACCGTACGCCGTCAACCCCCTCATCTCGTTCTGTCTTTGTCTCTCTCTCTCTCTCTCTCTCTCTCTCTCTCTCTCTCTCTCTCTCTCTCTCTCTCTCTCTCTCTCTCTCTCTCTCTCTCTCTCTCTCTCTCTCTCTCTCTCAGTTTCTCTCCAAATCTGGGTCGGAATGGATAATTGGAACGTTGAATTCTGGGTTTGTCTCCCTCTCTCTCTCTCTCTCTGATTGTGTTTCATGTGTGTGATTTTCTAGATCTGCATTTTCTTGGTGGTGGTGGTGGGCGGCGCCGCGGTAGTGTGGACAGCAGTGACTGGCGGTTTTAGTGGCAGTGATGGTGGTGATCCGTAAAGTGGTTGATATGTATTATTTTTTTGTGTTTTGAAAGATTTGTAATTT
Source organism: Adenophora triphylla var. japonica (assembly GCA_022495995.1). Lineage (NCBI taxonomy): Eukaryota > Viridiplantae > Streptophyta > Magnoliopsida > Asterales > Campanulaceae > Adenophora > Adenophora triphylla. Next base: position 231,322 of record JAFEMH010002165.1, on the reverse strand, counting down.
ATTTTGAAAATGTAATTGTAATTAATGTATTTTAATTGATGTATTTTGACATTTCAATTGATGTATTTTGACATTTTCAATTGATGTATTTTGACATTTTTCAATATACTAGATTATTTTTACCTTTAATTTTATATTAGTTTAATTATTATTGTATTAATTTTAAGTAACATTATAAATTAATTTATATAAAAAAATTATTCAGCATTTATTATATACTTAAAAATATATTAAAATATATTTTTAAATATATATTTTAATATATTTTTAAATATATATTTGTGCTGAATATATTTTTTTAAAAAAAATTGGCAAATTAGCGACAGATAATTTTTCGTCTCTAAATTTAAATAAGTGACATACTAATTCTGTAGCTAATTCGTGGGTGCATGTTTGTCGCTAATATATTTGTAGCTATTCAGTAGCTGAATTTAGAGACAGAATTGCCTATCTCTAATTTAGAGACGGATATGTCCGTCTCTAATTTAGAGACGGATATGTCCGTCTCTAATTTAGCTATAAAATAGCGACGCCCAATTTAGCGACGAACCTGCATCCACGGAATAGCTACGGAACAAATCCGTCTCTAAACACGATTTAGTTACGAAATCTTCATTTTAACTACGGAATTTGCCGTAGCTAAAATCGATTTTCCTTGTACACTACTAGAAAATGTATGTTAGGTGACAAATCTAAGGTGACAAATATTATTTTGTCACCTAAGATGACTTTAGGCGTCAAATAATAAATTGGTCACTTAAAATAACTCTTTCGTGACCATTCTTAGGTGATCAGCATATTTGTCGCCTTACTTAGGTTTTACGTCACTAAGTGCACATTTAGTCACCTCACGTTATCTTTTGTAACGAAATCTTTGGTGACTAACAAAATAGTCACCTTAAATATAATTTACGTGACCACTTTAATTTTGTCACCTAAGGATAGTTTTAGGTGACAATTCTAAGGTGACAAATATTATTTCGTCACCTAAGACGACTTTAGGCATCAAATAATAAATTGGTCACTTAAAATAACTCTTTCGTGACCATTCTTAGGTGACAAAAAATAGTTAGTCACCTTACACAAACTTTAGGTGACTAACTATGTTTTGTCACCTAAAAGGTTTATAGGTGACCAATTCTTAGGCAATAGTCACCTTATATTTAAGGTGTCTATATTTAGGTGACAAAATGTTGGTCACCTAAAGTTTACTCAATTTTACGTGTGGTATTTGAGTGGTATTTGAAAAAGTAGATTTTTTTTGTCATGAGATTCTCCTGGAAAGTTGCTCTCATAAATAGTGTAGTGTTCCTCATGTGATTAATAATGTAGTCAAATTAGTCATCATGTCACTAAAAAATAGTCTAGTCATGTCATTGCTTTGGCATATAAACCAAAATATTCTCTGTAAAAGTAGCTATGTGTAGTTATATCAAATGTAAATCTGGCCTCAATAATTTTGTCAAAATCTTCTTCACAAATGATGAAGGAATATATTTTTTTGGTGACAAATATTTAAAATTTTTATTTTGTCACCTAAAGTATTGCATAGTCTATAAATGATCTCTTAGAAGACACCATTCTTATATCCATCATTTTCTGTCTATTTGTTTTTCATCACCCATTTATATCAATATTTTCTTCTCATTTTTCATATTTTATCACTCTCTCTTATAATGGATAAAAGTTGGATGCATCTTTCCAACAAATTTTCTAGGGAACATATAGATGGGGTTGATAGCTTTCTTGAGTTTGCAATAGCTCATACTCATAATTTTTCTGGCATGATCCCTTGTCCGTGCCTTAACTGCAACAACATCCTCTTTCAGTCTATCCCTGATGTAAAAATTCACTTGTTACAGCGGGGGATTATGCATAATTATACGACGTGGACCCTTCATGGTGAACGGTACGATGGTGCTTCGACGTCATCCCAATCTCAACCGCAAGAGCAGCATTTTTTTGATGACAATGACCAAGTGATGGGCATAATAAATGATGCATATCCATTTGCATCAATGCATCATAATATTGTTGATGAGGGGCCAAGCGATACTTATAGTCAAGAGATTTTGGACTATGAAGAACTTTTGCAACAAGCCTTGCAAGAGTTGTACCCAGGTTGCACAAAATTTTCTTCACTTACTGCCCTTGTAGAGTTACTACATTACAAAGTCAAATCTCGTACAGCTAATTGCCAGTTTGATGATTTGCTTGATATGATGAGGCGTATGCTTCCAGACGGAAATACACTGCCTCATGATACACGCAGAGCATTCAAGTTATTAAAGAGGTTGGGGTTGGGTTATAAAAAAATTCATGCATGTCCAAATGATTGTGTATTGTATTATAAGGAATATGAGTTTTTGGATATATGTCCCATATGTGATCACCCAAGATACAAACCTAGTTCCAGTTACATGAAGAAGAAAGTTCCACACAAGGCCATGTTTTACTTTCCACTAACACCAAGGTTGCAACGGTTATACATGTCTTCGCACACTGCAAAAGACATGAGATGGCACAAGGAAGAAAGGGTGGATGATGATTTTTTGAGGCATCCTGCAGATGGAGATGCGTGGAAATCATTTGACGTTGACTACCCCGGTTTCGCATCAGAACCTCGAAACATAAGGTTAGGTCTTGCTACTGACGGATTCAATCCATTTGGAGATATGAATTCAAATCATAGCACCTGGCCTGTTGTTATGGTTCCATACAACCTACCTCCTTGGAGGTGTATGCGGAAAGAGTTTACAATGCTAACTTTGCTTATTCCTGGTTATCCTGGCAAAGAGATAGATGTCTATTTGCGACCATTGATTGATGAGCTCAAAGAGTTATGGGTGAATGGTGTGCGCACTTTTGATAAGTATTCTGGCACACAATTTACTTTGCGGGCCATGCTTATGTGGACTATACACGATTTCCCTGCTTATGGTCTTACTTCAGGTTGGAGCACTGGTGGTTATCATGCATGTCCGGTTTGCAAGGATGAGGTAACTTCAAGTTGGGCTGCTGGAAAGGTTTGTTTTATGGGCCACCGTAGATGGTTACCTGCTGATCATCATTTACGGTATAACACTTCCAAAGATGATTTTGATGGCAAAAGAGAGCTCCGTGCACCTCCTTTTGAATGGTCTGGACAGCAAATTTTAGATCAACTAAATGAGCTACAATTTCCTCCATTTGGAAAAAATCATAGCTCTAATGTACAAAGATCAGAGGAAAATAGCAATTGGACAAAGAAGAGTATATTTTTTGATCTCCGATCGGTCAAAGTTGAAACCCAGGCATAATCTTGATGTAATGCATATTGAGAAGAATGTGTGTGATACTCTTGTCAACACTATTCTTGGCATAGAAGGAAAGTCAAAAGACACGCCCAATGCGAGGAAGGATTGCATGGAGCGGGGCATAAAGAAACGCTTGTGGTTGCAATTAAGACGTGGTAAGTGGATAAAACCCCATCCTATTTTTACGGTTAAACCAACACATAAGAAAGAAATTTCTCAATTTCTTTCTTCTGTTAAGTTTCCTGATGGGTACGCGTCAAATATATCACGATGTGTAAGGAGAAATGATGGAAAATTATTAGGCTTGAAGAGTCATGATTGTCATGTGTTATTGCAACGTTTGGTCCCAGTTGCTCTACGAGGTTTTCTTCCTCATGCGGTGTTAGAACCCATTACAGAATTGTCGCGGTTCTTCCAACAATTATGTGCTAAGACGCTGCGTAAATCAGATGTTGAAAAATTACAGCATGAGATTGTGTTAATCTTGTGCAAGTTTGAGCAGATTTTCCCCCCGGCATTTTTCACGGTCATGATCCACCTTACAGTTCACTTGCCGTCTGAAGCCTTGCTGCGTGGGCCAAATCAATATGGCTGGATGTATCCTTTTGAAAGGTAATAAACTTTATTAGTGTTTTTCAACATTTTCATTTTACTAGTGTTCTAAATAATCTTGGATAAATTTGCAGAACAATGGGCACATATAAAGGGTATGTTCAAAACAGGTTTCGACCAGAAGCATCCATAGCCCAAGCTTATATTGCAGTTGAATCACTTACCTTTTGTTCCATGTATCTCCGTAATGTTAGTACCGCCTTTAATCAAGTACCAAGGCATGACGATGGTGGTACACGGACAACAATTATCTCTGTCTTCTCACAAATCGCCCGACCATTTGGAAAAGCAAGTAAATCCACAACTTTTACATTTGAGGACATGCAGGTTGCACATTGGTTTTGTCTAAACAACTGTGCAGAAGTTGCCCCGTTCATGGCTGAGCATATAGAGTTGATGAAAAGTATGTACCATGCTGACTCTTATTACGATCAACACCGTCAACAATTTACCAAATGGTTTCATAAACGTGTAAGTAAATTGTTCACTTTAAACCTTACATATGAATAACTATAAAATTATTTAAAATGCCAATTAATAATATTGTTTTGATTTGTAGATTTCAACGATGAGTGGAACATTCTATGATGAATTAAAGGCATTGGCAAGAGGTCCTCTAGAATATAATCTTTATTCTGGTTGTTACGTTAATGGCGTCAAGTTCTTGGTTGTTGACCGTGATGACCGTTTAAGCACTCAAAATAGTGGTGTGTGGGTACCGGGGGACGACGGTTGGGAATTTTATGGAAAGTTGACTACGGTTGTCCAACTTCTCTATAGGGATCGTTTGGAAGTTATCTTCTTCAAGTGCCGATGGTTTGATACAAACCCAACAAGAAATGGGAGCACTAAAAAAGAATACGGTCTTCTGTCGGTTAATATCGAAAAACTTTGGTTCGAAGATGATCCTTTCATTTTTGCCACTATGGCAAAACAAGTTATATATTTAGATGATCCCAAGGCAAGTGATTGTTGGAAAGTTGTTCAAATTATCACTCATAGGAATATATGGGACATTCCTACAATGTCTAGTGCTGAGAACGAAGATGCCAATGAAGTTCCTAATGAAGCCGATCAAGTGGGTTCATCCTCACCCCAACCTATTGTTCAACCAAATTTTGATATTAGTATCCATCTTCCTATTTACCCACTTGATCCCAACCTTGATATTGAGGTGTATCCTGATGATGACGATGATATTGATGCTAATGACAATGGGATACCTTCATCCGAAAGCGATAACGCCAATGATGATGATGAAGGATATACAACTACCACATCTCCCGAACAAGATGACGAAAATGATAGTGATTACGGATCATAGATTAAACTTGTATCTATTGGTATCCATTGTTGTAATTTGATCGGGATGTAGTCATTAATTTGAACTATTTATTTTAATGTTATTTCAACCTTGAAAAGTAGAAAAATAAATCATAATGAAAAGAGGGTTGACTCTACATATTTATATTAGGGCAAAAGGGAGGTCAAATTTTGAAAAAAAAAAGAGGTCAAATTTTGAAAAAAAAAAAAGTAGAATCCAACTACACAAAATTGGGGCCAAATTGGGGCAAAAGTAGAATCCAACTACCTTGAGCGGCCGCCCTTGCCTCCTTCAGCGATCGCCCAAGCAAGCAGCTCGGCCCTCTTCAGCAGCGCCCTTCCTCCTTCAGTTACCGCCAAGTTTAACCCAAATTTCCCTTTCTTCTTTTTCATTTCCCCCTTTTTTTTCCCTCCACCAATTCAGCGAAAAGTTAAAATTTTTTCCTATTACCACAGCTTTTTGATCTTTCTTTTTCATTCCCAAATCTTCTCTTTCATTCCCAAAACAGGGGCACTCTCATCTCCCCCTTTCCCCAAAATCTGTACTCACAAAAGCATAAATCCACATAAACACACACACACACACAGTCCCACCCCTTAAGCTAAATCATACCCTTATTCTCTCAAGCTCGGCCGGAATTGCGTTGAAGGAAGAGCAGGCTCCGGACCATTCCATTTGGTGGCGGCCTTGGTGGATTTGGTGGCGGTTCTCCAAGAAGGTAAGAAGGTACTGAGTGGTTAATTTGGTATGATTTCTTTGTTTAATGGATTCTTATAGAGTTTGCATTTTTAATTGTGTTATGGATTCGGGTATATTGCGATTATGAAGTATTTGATTGTTTGGGCTGCAGTGCATCTGGTATAGCTTTATAATGTGTATGGTCTCTTGTGTTCTTTTTCTAAATAAAGTCAGGTGGTAGAATGTAAATGGTCTCTTGTGTTCTTAGCCAGATGTGGTTTTCTAAATATCATTCATTGGGTGCAATTTATGGGTTTTCCTACAATGCTGGCTGGTTGTTAGGTTATAAATCTTTCAATCTGCTTGAGCATCTAATTTCTCATGTGGGTTTGTGATTAAATTTCATTTTGAGGAAATTTTGTATGGGGTTTTCTACAATGCTGATTGGTTGTTTGGTTTGAAAGCTTTGAAAATTCTTGTGTATGTTTTGCATTCTGATTAACTCCAATTTCTTATGTGGGTTTGTGATTTTATTTTATTTTTGCATTCTACTTGAGCTAGTTGGTCTTAGCTGGGTGACTGAATTTACAGACTTGGTAGATCTGGGCTTCTCTCTTAATGTGAATATGAAGATTCAAGCACAGCCCTTTGATAGTCTGTATAAAACTGCTCATTTGACTGATTTCATCATAATTTAATGCATTATTTTCACAATTTAGATGGAGCCTCGTCGTCGAATGATTTCGATGTGTAGATCCTCCCAGCAAGCTCCCAGTGTGACTCATTCGATAACAAGGCCGGTTCCCTCACCTCCAGCTACATCACCTTTGGCTCCCTCACCTCCAGCTACGTCATCTTTGGTTGTCTCACCTCCAATAGCTGCACCCGTGGCTGAAAATGCTCCAAGATCAGCTCGGCGTAAACATAGTAAAGTAGTGAACCCTCTCACTGATGTGAACAATACATCTAATGAGGAACCATCATCAGGTATGTGACTTGACATTCTTCTTTAGTTTTTCTAGGTAAATTGGTTTTTTTTTGAAATTATATTGTTTTTATTTCGTAGTGCGCCCACGTAAAAATGTGCGTGGTGTATGTCGAAGGATCAAAAGTTCAATGATTGTGAAAGCGAGTAGAAGAATCAAATTAATTTATGATGAAATATTTCGTGGAGCTAAAAAGAGTGAAGTGCATAGCTTGATTGTACATGATATTGGTGCAATTGTTAGAATGCATTGCCCAATGAATGTGCCATCTTTTAATAAACTTCCAGAGGAAGACAAAAGTGCGTGACGTGATTTCCTATCGGTTAGTAGTTGAATTAAGCTTGACTTTCTTAAATGAGTTTAATAATTTATTTTTACTTCTTTTTATAATAAAGTATTCATTTAATGTTTTTTTTTTTAAAGGTTCATTTTGACATTGATTATGTTGATGGGGCAACATCAGCATACATTGATGAAATGTTCATAAAAGCATTTAAGGGATGGAAACATGTGTGTCATAAGTACTTTAAAGATTTTGACTCAGCTGAAGAAGCCCGTGCTTCCCCTCCTGTTGAGTTTTTACAATCATCCGACAAAGATAAACTGAGTTTTTGGCATTCATTATGTGACCACTTCATGACCCCAAAATTTCAAGTAAGGTTTTTTTTTTTTTTTGCAATGAACAAATAAATGCTTGCACTTATACATATTTATATTAACAGAATAAATCAGCTGCCAACACAAAGAATCGCGAAATGAACACTCTAAATCATCATGGTGGAGCTAAATTGTTTGTATACCGGATCGAAGACCTTCGAGAGGTATATGATGCTTGTCCTTTAATTTTCTATGATTTTGAATGCTTTATAATTTTTCTTTTCCTTTGTTTCATAGCAAAAAGGTTCAAAATTTCCAGCGGTCGATAATTTCAAGGATGTTTATGTCAGACCAAAAAGTCCAGATGCAACCCTTTTATATGTAAGTGGTATAAATTTTTTAGTAACTTATTTACTCTGTCTCAGTTAATTAATTGACTTTGAATCTCAGTATCCACATGATACTCCATTGGAAAATTGTTAGCTCTACTCTGTATTGGGTCTACTTGGATTTTTGATGCTTGATTTAAAAGGGTGTTGAACCTGGACAAAACCATTCAAAATCCGAACCAAAAACACGTTGCAGCAGAATGTAGTCAGCAACGCGCGCCTTGACCAAAACTGCCATAACTATGTGCACGAACCATATTTTTGCGAACTGTTTTTTTTATTAGAAAGTAGACTCACATAGCTTTCTAAGCATGTATGGCACTCCTCCTAGAACCTTCCGAGCTGATACAGACAAATCAGCAAAGTAGACTGAACCAAAAACACGTTGCAGCAGAATGTAGTCTGCAACGCGTGCCTTGACCAAAACTGCCATAACTATGTGCACGAACCATATTTTTGCGAACTGTTTTTTTTATTAGAAAGTAGACTCACATAGCTTTCTAAGCATGTATGGCACTCCTCCTAGAACCTTCCGAGCTGATACAGACAAATCAGCAAAGTAGACTGAATTTCTTGAACTGCACATTTTGGACACTTAATTCACCTCTGTTTTCTTGGTCCTTTGACAACATAACTAGTTCACAATAACCTGCTATTACTCCAGTATCATAGCAGAAAGCATAGATTCAGACTTGCAGTAAGTAGATATGCTGCAAGTTGCATGAATTGTATTGATTTTTGGGCTTCAGAATTCACTCAGTGAGTGTCTGATGAGTTTAGAGGAGCAGATCTGTGCTCTTAAGGACATTGGCCCTAAATAGATTTTGTTGAATCCATCTACTTATATTATTTCACAATAATTCTGTTTCACTTGCACCATACTTATCTATGTGTCTACATAAACAAAACTGGAATTTCTTGGTGTATCTTTTTTACTTGGTTCTTATTCATCCTAATAGATTGAGTGTCTGATGAGTTTCAAGTTCCATGAATTGCATAGATGCTGACTTGCAGGTTCTTCTTAAGAGTATCCCCATATATTGTTTTTTTCTTAAACTTTTCTGCATGATATCAACCCCTTTGTTGCAAATGTTCATTCATTGACCATGATATCAACCCCTCTGTTAGCTTGCCTTCATTCTAAAATAAAAATTGTTAGCTCTAATTAAAATAAGTTTATTTATGTAGGAGAAGATGCAAGAGAAGATAACTGAGTTCAACCATGACAATGAATCTCAGTGTCCAGCCGATACTCCATTGGAAAATATTCCACTCCCTAATCCATCTGTAGTAGTGAAGATATTGACGGAGACCCTCGAAGAATTCCGTCCAAGTGCTGGGAGTTATGTGAGGGGTATGGGCCGAGGGATACGCAATGTTAAACGTCGATTGTCTCCTTCAACATCTCAAGCACCAATGGATTCAACCAATGAAGTTAATGAGCTAAAAGAAGAATTGGGAAATTCGCGAGAAGAAGTCAAAGAGTTGAAAGAAGAACTAACATCTCAATCAACCAAGCTTAATCGGCTTGTTGAGATGTTGACTGCTAAGGGCATAACATCTCTTGATGATTTTATGATTCCTCAACCTACTGCCACCACCAACACTCATTCGGATTCTAATCCGACTTAATTTAGTTTTATGTGATTTTATGTTAATTTGGATGATAGTATAGTCCCTTTCTTTTTTGAAACCAACCCGTTGACTTACTTGCTAAGGCCTCACCATTAGAACTCTATTTTGAAGATCCTCCTTTTTTGCTTTACATTTTGAGGGAGGAAAAAATTGGCTGTCAAGTATTGGAAGTACTAGTATTGTAAAATAACTCTTTAAGTTTGTACTCTTTTACTTTTATATATCTAAGTGACTTGGTTTGGCTTGTAATATGATTTCTGTTATGGCTTACTATTAAATTTCAATATTTAATTGTATTTAAAATATATATTACAATATTAAAAGAATTAAATGGCACTTTAGGCAACCACTTTTTTCAGTCACTTAGAGGTCATTTTAGGTGACCAACTAATATATGGTAACCTTAAGTATACTTGAGACAACAATATTTAATATACTTAGGTGACAACGTTTTAATCACCTAAAATATACTTTTAGGTCACTAACAAATACTTAGTCACCTAAATTTAGTATTAAGTGACTAATCGTTTGGTTGCTAAAGAGCAAACTTAAGTGACTAGGACAAACCGACACCTTAAAATTGTCACGCAAGGTTGAGGTGACCAAGCCAAATTTGTCCCAAACAATTACTGGTGACAAAAATTTGGTTGCCAAATGATTGGTCGCCTTGGATATCTTAGATGACCAAACTTAAAATTAGTCACCAGAACCGAAATCTTAGGTGACTAATTCTAAATTTGGTCACCAAAAACCTAAGGCTTCAGGCTTTGCGCCACAATTCTTTGGCGACCAAAATTTGTCACCTTAATTTAATAATGACCAAGAGGGTGACTTAGGTGACCATTTTTCTTTGTCACCTAAAGATTGATTTCTACTAGTGGTAGTGCTAGATAATTTTATAACCATGTTGAACATGTTAGTCAGAAACTGGACAGCAAATTGAAGGAAAAGGGCAACACATATACTCCCTAGTCCCATAATAAATGTAGCATTTTACTAACATTTTTAATGAGAGTAATTTACTTGTTTGTACATTGCATGTGCAATGGAAACATTGCACTGAGACTATTTCCTAATTTAGAAACGCAATATTTATTTTGTAAATATCTTTCTTTTTATTATTTTTATTTATTGACATGTCAATTAGTTTCTTTAGTTTGGTGTATACCTGTTTATATTTTTGTAGATATTCTTTCACTTGGATTTAGGAGTAAAAAGTTAGGAAATGATCTTGTACAAGCCAATCTTTTCACACGATTTTGGAAGGAGATAAACATGTTTTTGCTGAATACTTCCATGGACTATATATATTTTAGGAAGAGGTGTAGTAGATATTCTTGAAGAAAACTCCAAAATCTATATGAATTGCTTGAGTCTTCATTTTCTATAAAAAGGACTCTAGCCGTCTTTTTTCTTTAGGTATTCTGAGCTCCTCAAGCGAATATTACTATTCATCTTTGAGTGTTTTTATTTTGTGAGAGAAATCTTTTATAACACAAGTTTTTCATATGACTTGTTTTTGAGTGTTTTGTGTTTTAATCTTTGGTTGCTTCTCTTGATTTCTTGTATAATCACTCATAATAGTTTTTATAAGGGAAGTTTATTATCTACAACAAGTTGATGTAAATAAGTGGTGAAATCGATTTCTTCATAGTTTTTAAGTATATTAAATTACGTTGCAATTATGTTTAGTGCAGTCCTTGGTGTAATCACATCAGGAATAACATTGTTACTCTGTGTTATTGTCCGACTGCCCTAGCTACCAAATTTTTTAGAGAATATAAAGGTTGGGCCTGTTGGAAATGGGTTTAAGAAACTAGATTTGACCAAGTTTTGACTTAATTTTCAAATGGATTTCATTTATTGTTTAATAAAATAAGTTACAAAATTATAATCTACATTTGTTGTAGATTAAGAAAATACATTTATTTAATCAAAACCATTTCCGGGTGAATGAGAAATTAATGGCTAAAGATTGTAACTTGAAATGAGAAAATGAAGAGGTTATGGGATATGAAAGAGTTATCCCACATTGCTTTGAGATGTAAAGTAATGCTAGTTTATAAGTGGATGCAAACAAGGAGGAGTCAACAAGTTGTTCCTCCTTGGGACAACCTAGGTGGACCATTGGGCTAACCATGCAAGGAATAACCCAATTGTGCCAGTTTTGTACCGGCTCAATTTGGACCACACCCGTGAAGCGCACGAAGGGCGCATTGGGCGCACTTTGTACGTGTGAATCGTCGCTAGGAGCTATAGGAGCCTTTAATTTTTAGAAAATCAATCAAGGTTCGGGTGTCCAGTCTCTGGCTCGCGTGGGTTAGACATCTTGGGCTTGGTCCAGGTGTGTGTGGTGGTCAAATGGCATTGGGCACTGATGGGCCTAGGCCCAGTTGAAAGGTCTGGGAGTCAGGATCGCTGAACTTGGAGAGTGTCCGTTCAGGGAGTCATGGGTCAGAGACCAAGATGGATAAAGGCACGACCCGTGCCCCTTAGGAATGGGCGGGTCCGATCCAGCAGATCTGAGTCCTTCACCATAATCTGATCTGACGGTCCAGAATCCACCAGGTACCAATAGTGTCTAATCCCAAAAGGCACCCCATCTCTTCAGAATCTATAAATAGCCCCCCAGAATTTCAGTTTCATTCATTCCAATCATTTAGTGATCTAGCATTCAATAGCAATTAGAGTGAGAAAGCATATTGTAGCATAAATATTTCTTTCAAGTCCAGAAGTTCCAAACAGTTAGTTTGTTCGCTGAAGTCGTTAGTTTGAAGTGCTTCTACTAACAATTGTAAAGTCGTTGCATCTTACGAGGAGATTTTCAGAGTACCGTCAGCATCTGTGCGAGACAATTACTTCTTACGGATATTGTGTCCAACACAAACCTCGACTTTCCTCCATCCCGGTTAATTTAATTTTCCAATTTTATTTTTTTCGATTTATTTTTTTTCCAGTTATTTTCTTAAAGAAAGCCTTTTCAAATTCCGTTACAATTTTCCTAACAATCATAAGAAGTAATTTATGATTTTTTTTTAAGGAAATGTCAACTGAAAATAAAACCTCTCATTTGTTTCGGGTTACCTACCCTCATCAGTCAAATACAACGAATCAGATTGTTGTGCCCGCTCCGATTCAGAATTATCCTGCACTTGGCAAGGAAATAACGAAGTTCGGAGGTGCGAACTTCAAAAGCTGGCAACAAAATATGATGTATCTCTTAACCACCCTCGGTTTTAAGATGTTCATTGAAAAAGGTATCCCCGATAGTCGGGATGATGATTCAGATCCGCAAGGACGGATAGCCACAGAGGCATGGAATCATGGAAATCTCATATGTAAAATGTACATATTGAGTGGACTAAGTAAAGCCCTATACGAGGAGTACTGTTTCATGGAGACAGCCAAGGAGTTATGGAACTCATTGGAACGGGTCTACAATATTCAAGAGACCGACTCCAGAAATCAAGCCACCATTATTGAAAGGCTGAATGGGCTTGATTTAGAAGCAATGGTGTGTGAAACCTTTGAAGCCACCTTAGCAAATTTCAAAGACACCAGTAATAAATGGTGGATAGACACTGGAGCTACCCGCCACATATGTGCAGATAGATTTTGCTTTTCATCATACATTCCTATCAGTGGAGAGAAGGTGTGTATGGGAAATGGTATCACTTCCAACGTCATGGGACTTGGAAAGGTTATACTGAAGTTGTCTTCAGGCAAAGAGCTAACTCTCAAGGATGTGCTGCATGTCCCAGACATTCGCAAGAACCTAGTTTCCGGATCACTGTTGAGCATGGCTGGATTTAGACTTGTGTTTGAGTTAGAAAACTTTGTATTGACCAAGAATGATATGTTTCTTGGAAATGGGTACCTTGAAAAGGACCTGTTCAAAATGAATGTAAGAAATATTATCCGCTTTGAAGCGAAGAATGAAAAGTTTGTTTCTTATGTCTATCTGTTGGATAGTCCTAATTTATGGCATGATAGATTAGGTTACGTGAATTACAACACAATTAAGAAGTTAGTGAGTCAAGAATTAATTCCTATGAATAAATTCGATTCAAATGACAAGTGTGAAATTTGCGTTGAAGCGAAAATGACTAAGTCATCATTTTCTTCGGTGACAAGAAACGCAACACCTCTTGAGTTAGTTCACACAGATATTTGTGATTTAAAGCTTGCAAACTCGAGGTGGGAAAAAGTACTTCATTACATTCATAGACGATTACACAAAATATTGTTATGTTTATCTCCTAAAAAGTAAGGATGAAGCCTTGGGGGCTTTCCAAACTTACAAGAATGAAGTTGAGAATCAACTTAATGTAAAGATTAAGAAGATTCGAAGCGATAGATGAGGAGTTATGTAGCTCCGTTTGAAGGATTATGCTGGAAATCTGACATTATTCATCAAACGATAGCTCCATATACACCTCAATCTAATGGAGTAGCTGAACGTAAGAATCGCACTCTAAAGGAAATGATGAATGCATTTTTAATCAGTTCAGGCTTACCCGACAACATGTGGGGGGAAAGCAATACTGACTTCAAACTACATTCTTAATAAGATACCCAAGAAAGGAATTAATGAAACACCTTACGAATTATGGCATAATCATAAGTCGTGTTATAAATACCTTAAAGTGTGGGGGTGTCTGGCTAAGGTTGAAGTACCTAAGCCAAAGCAAGTCAAAATTGGTCCAAAGACAATTGACTGCATCTTTATTGGATATGCTAGCAATAGTAGTGCCTATAGGTTTATAGTGCACAAGTCAGACATTCCTGATATGAATGAAGGAATGACAATAGAATCAAGAAATATTGTATTTTTTGAAAATACCTTTCCTGCCAAAGATATGAAAGATGCAAGTTCTAATAAGAGAACTTATGAAACTTCAACTGGTCCATCTCAAGAAGAAGATGAAGGACCAAGACATAGTAAAAGGGCAAGAGTGGAAAAGTCTTTTGGTCCTGATTTTCTATCATATATGTTAGAAAACGAACCAGCTACTGTTAAGGAAGCTTTATCCGGTCCGGATAGTCCGTTCTGAAAAGAAGCTATTAACAGTGAAATATAGTCCATAATGCATAATAATACTTGGGAGTTGGTTGATCTTCTTCCAGGATGCAAACCGTTAGGTTGCAAGTGGATCCTTAAAAGGAAGTATAAGGCAGATGGATCTATCGATAAGTACAAAGCCCAACTAGTAGCCAAAGGGTTTAGACAAAAGGAGGGATATGACTTCTTCGATACATATTTTCCTATTACAAGGATCACATCCATATGTGTTCTTATAGCAATTGCAGCCATGCATAATCTTGAGATACATCAGATGGATGTGAAAACAGATTTTTTTGAATGGAGAGCTAGATGAAGAGATGTATATGGAACAACCCGAAGGGTTCATTGTGTTGGTGTAATGCCCTAGGCTTTTAGTTATGTTTGACTTATAACTTAAACCGCTATGTAATCGTCTTTATCATTTATTATAGAGAAAAGTTTATTTGGCTTATTATATGTCACGACCCTAATCCTAGGCCCCATTTTGGTCACACGTGGAGCACGTGGGAGTGGGGTGCATTGCATCTCATCTTATGTATTATATGCTATTTGAATTGATTACGTGTTTATTTCGCAATTTTGGTGAATACGTGGTTTTAGATGTTATTAAATTGATTCTAATTATATAACGTCTAAATGAAGGAAATGGGAATTTGTGTAGTAAATTTGTAATATTGGAAATTTCAAATGAAAGTGTTATAAAAGTATTGTGGAGCTTATGTGTAAATATAAGTTTAAGGTAGTGGTTTGAAGTTAATTGATTCATGGAGGAGCTAAAGTGTAAAATTTCTATATAAATATCAAAAAGTTCCTAGAAGGTTCAATTATCATTCCTCAGTATTCTTCTCCCCTACATTTCATCTATAACCTAGGGTTACCTTTAGAAATTCGTAGAAAATCAACCGTTGATCCGTTTTCAATTTCGACTTCATATTTGTGATCAGGGAGTCAATTAGAGCAAGTATAGCCGATCAAATCTTCTTTTTATTCCGACCTATTTTTGGTAAGTTATTATGATTCTTTATTATAACTGTTCATTCCATGTTCAATAATGATATTATGAACATGTAAATGATTCTTGATAACTTTGGTAAGTTATTTGGGTGTTTGGAATGGAAAGAAAATGATTTTGTGGAATACCTTGAGTTCATGGCATGAAGGTGAAGATTTAAGGTGACAAAGTTGTTAGGTTGGTGTTACATGGCCTTAGGGGACACTTTGGTATTGGTTTGGAAAGGGTATAGGATAGTTGTTGTAGCTGGGAATGGTATATAGTGTTCATTTCTTGCCTTGGCAGCTGAAGAACAGCTTCAGCATGAATTCTGGGCAGAGGGCATGACTCCTGCCCTGTAGCACGAGTCGTGACCCTCAGGGTTACACTCGTGATGCATAGTCGTGATAATCCAATCAGTCGTGCTGGGGCTAGGCACGACTCGTGCCCATTAGTATGACTCGTGCCCAGGACTGTTTTCTGGGGTTGACTTTGCAAGCTTGTAGACCTAAGCAAACTAGTATGGAATTGATTCTTCTTTAACTATAACTCTAGTACAACATTAGTACTACACAATGGAATCTTAAATGGCCCAAAATGATATTGGGAAGGGCTTTAAATATTGTCTGGAAAATGGTTGGAAGGCAATGTAAATAGTTAACCAAAGTTGATAAAAACTTGGTATTTGAATACGAAACCTTTATAAAAGGTGTTTAATGTTATATTATGAATGTGTAGGGCTACTTATATTATATTGTACCTCTACGTGGTTACCTATATATGGTTATCGGTTTGTATAGTGCATTAAATAGATGTTGCACTACTTCATTGGTTTGGGCAGGAGTACTAATACCCTGTTACTGGATTATATATTGTGTAATGAATATGTAGGGCTTACTTGATATACATTGTGGACATATGTGATTACATATTCATTATGGGTTGTGCATATAGTGTGTAAATACGTGTTGCACTGTTTCATTTATTTGAGCATGAGTATTAATACCATGTCATTGGATTGCTATTATGCAATAGTGTTTAAATATATGTTGCACTATTGTGATTGGTTTAGCATGTGTACAGTACCATGTTATGTATTGATATCCCATGGGGTGGATATAATTTCAAGTATCTATTATGTACTTGAATGTGTTTATATCAGCTGATCATTGGGGGGTATATGGAATACTATCACTTATGAGAAAATATTTCATAAGGTATTTAGATTTCCTTATGTCTGTGACCTCTCCCCCCTCTGTGGCCACAGATTGGGGTACAGCTTCTTTGGATATGTCTGAACAGTTCATAAGATTGCTGATATCTTATATGTTTCTCTTAAAGGGATCGTATAAGACGTGGATATGCACCAGCAGTTCACAAATGAGTGGAGTATTACTCCCACCGTTGTACTACATATGATTCAGATGGAAAAGGTAAAGAGAAGGTAACAGAATGTGTTTACTGTTTTATCAATGTAATTATGAGCAACCTGTTTATGTGTTCCATATGTGATATTGAGCAACCTGTTTATGTGTTGCATGTTGTATGTCATATGTTTGCATACATAATAGCTTGCTGAAATTTATTCTCACCCATTTTCCCTTTACTGTTTTTAGATCCCGCTGAGACAGGAGGACCGGACCGGTGAGGCCGGAAAGGAGTTTGGACATCTTTTGGGTTGTCAGGGTATGTGTTGGTTTGGGGAGTTGGGAATAGGTTGTGGTTGTTATTCTTTTGGGGAAAGTTGTATATAAAACTTTTATAAACATGTTTTCAGTGTAATGTGTTGTAATTAAACCTGGGATTGATTGTGTTTCAAAGTTGGCTTGTGTAAGCCTTTATAGTTGTAGTACTTGTAAGTTATATAGGTTATAACTGGTTACTACAGGTTTATATTTTACCTCCGAGTAAAGAGGTTATTTTGAAATTGTTTTGAAAAAAGGTTGTTATACTTTTCAAGTTAAAGTAAAGAAAAGTTTTTTTTAAAAAAAGGGTATTTTGGGGACCCTCTAGCTTGGGACACGAGTTTATAGGTCCTGGAGTTGGGGAGGCCGCCGCATTATATGTTTGCTTAATTATTATAATAACCTGCTGTAAGTACCCAAATCTGGCGCATGCCTTCCAGTTAAGTTTTCTGGCAATTCCCCAAACTTTCATAAAGTTCAGGGGCGATTCGAGAACTTTTTCAAACTTTCCAAGGGAGGAAGGACCTGCTAGGAAATAAAATTCCAAGCAGGACCTCGCTGGAAAGAAGCCTCTAGATGCCACCTTGCATGAATCTAGAAACATGCTGACACGACAGAGGATAATGTCGGGCGGCTTCTTTTGCCACAGATTAACACCGGGCGGCTTCTTTAGGAAGCACACTTCAGCCTATAAATAGAGGCCTCCTCTACCCATTTTATATACAACTTTTAAGCATTGTTACTCTGCCAAATTAATACCACGAATTTCCAGAAACTCAAACACTCAAAAAACCACTTCCCTCCTCCATAAATCCCTTCCTAAACTATTCCTAAATAGGAAAATCCCCTTGGAAGATAGAGAGAACCACCATTGGTAATCTCTCCTTCCTTTCCCCTTGATATACTCTCATTATATTGCTTTACTTATTGCTTGTCATTTATACTTCCATTATTTGCCATTTATATTGATTTATTGCTCTAAAGTTCCTATCTTTGCAATGTAAATCATCATATTCCCCTTTCCCCTACACAAATGATTCATTGGGGATCCTCTCCCAAGGATGAACAAGGGTCTACATGTGGCTTGTTCTAGGGAGGATCCACCACATGATGATGTGACGTCCCTTTATTTTCACATAAAAATGCAATCTTTATTCCCATTATATCATCCCCCTCCCTTGATCTAGCCTTCCAAGGATTGTCCACCTTATGAGGTCTTAAAGGACATAGGAAGAGTCATAAAGTTCGTCCCTTTTAATTCATGTCTTTAGTTTAATAATGTTCATTACGTTATTTACCTTAAAAATGCAATCTTTACCTTTAAATGTCATTTCCCCATGTCCTTAAAGATTAATATCTCTCCGAGGATTTTCTAGTAGCCTTTTAAAGCACGAAAGACATAGGATGAGTATAAAGATCCAATCTTTATACCCCTTCCCCTAGTCCCCTTGGTTCTTGGAGCATTTCGTAGTGTGGATCGGTGTAAAGACTTCATCTTTACATCGTTTCCACCATTAAAATGCCATAGTCGTAGTCCCTTTAGAAGCAGATGGATCTTAGTCCCGAAATCTCCGATAATCACTTGAGACGAACATAAATGTCCCTAGGAATCTCTATCATCTCAAGATGTATGATTGATGGGAAAAGATTCCTCCTTTTCTAAAGAGTCTCGTTCTTGGACTTAAAAGGTGTCCCTCTCTCAATCACATATGACCAAGTTCCCAAAGAATGTTGGTTTAAAACATACCAAGGCTCTTACGCCTACCATGGTTGATTAATCCAACGGGAGGGTAGAAAGGTCCCGTAATGATGATCACAAGTCCAAAATGAGCACGGGATCAAAATCCCGAAAATATCATATCCAAGGAATCCCGAGCTATAACCTACTTATATGGTTTATATGTCCGGCAGATAAACTTGTCACATCCCCTCCTATTTTCAAAACACACACACACACACACACACACACACACGAGCGCAGAAACAAGCACAAACTTCGGATCTAGGAAGACTTACTTTTGCAAGGATCCTTGGGTGAACGCAATACATTCTTCCCAAGGAGTAACTTAACCTCCGAACCCTTATCCTTTTTTTCAAAGTTTTGAGGAAATCAAAATGGCGTGGCGAATCCATTTTTTCAATAAAACCGATGTCTTCAAACCGAGGTGAAACAGTGACCCTATAAAACGGTTCAATCCCGGGGCCCACATTCACACCTGCGTCCCTAGTTATTATGAATAACTAGTATAAGTTGGTAGTGGATAATCATGGAGATGATTATATGCATGTGATGCACATTACACCTATGGATACTTACTAGAGAACAAGTATTGGACATGACCTACCGATGAGATTTATGACTTGGTCAATAGTCGTATGTGTCACGATTAAATCTCATGATAGTCGTGTTATTGAATCCTTTGTACCTGAGATTATCATCGTCTTCCAGATGATGAACATTGTGTTTGATGTAGTCTAACACTATCTTTAATAGAATAGCAATAAGGGCTATGTTGGCACAATTGGATTCTTGTAGGGAAGAATGATAAGTCAAGATGGGATTTGTCCCTCTCATTGAGAGAGATGTTTGCTTGGGACCCTCGATGAATGATGTTGATGAAATATGTGGCCACACTCAAGAGATTTGATAGGATCAAATGCACTTGAATTATCAACATATTCTGAATCGAGAAAGCATTGAACATTGTGAGTTGACATGGACCATGACTCATGTTCAATTTGACATCCCGGACAAAGGGATTGTGAATCATATGAGATATGAGAATCTTGTTTATTAGGAAATGTTTCTCAATGAAAGATACGGGTGAAGCCGCTTACATCCTTGGCATCAAGATCTATAGAGATAGATCTAAAAGGATAATTGGTTTGAGTCAAAGTACTTACATTGACAAGTTTCTTAGAAGATTCAAGATGGAAAATTCTAAGAGATGCAACTTGCCTATGGGTCATGGTGTTATCCTTTAACAAGAATCAGTGTCCTAAGACAACTGATGAGCAAAAGAGGATAAATGAGGTTCCATACGCTTTGACTATTGGATCTATCATGTACGCTATGATTTATACTAGACCCGACGTCTCGTATGTTCTTAGCATGACGAGTCGATACCAATCTGATCCTGGTGAAAACCATTGGATGGCAGTCAAGACGATCCTTAAGTACTTGAAAAGGACTAAGGATGCGTTCTTGGTCTTTGGAGGGATGGAAGAAGATCTTGTTGTAAGAGGTTACACAGATGCTAGCTTCCAAACCGACAAGGATGATTTCTGATGGCATACGGGATTTGTGTTTATGCTTAACGGAGGTGCAATTTATTGGAAGAGTTTCAAGTAGACTACCATAGCCGATTCTACAATCGAGGCCGAATATATAGCGGCATCCGATGCAACTAAGGAGGCAGTTTGGATCAAAAATTTCCTTAGCGACTTGGAAGTTGTTCCAAGTATCGCTAATCCGGTGAAACTTTATTGTGACAATAATGGTGCTATTGCGCAAGCAAAGAAACCAAGGTCACATCAGAGATCCAAACATATACTTAGACATTTCCACCTCATTCGAGAGTTCATAGAACGAGGAGACGTTAAGATATGCAGAGTATCAACCAATGATAACATTGGGGACCCGCTTACAAATCCCCTCGCACAAGCAAAGCATGAAGGTCATGTTAGGTCCATGGGTATACGATACATAGATGGAGCCTAGTGCAAGTGGGAGATTGTCGGTGTAATGCCCTAGGATTTTAGTTATGTTTGACTTATAACTTAAAGCGCTATGTAATCGTCTTTATCATTTATTATAGAGAAAAGTTTATTTGGCTTATTATATGTTTGGATGTTTATTATAATAACATGTGTCCCTAGTTATTGTGAATAACTAGTATAAGTTGGTAGTGGATAATCATGGAGATGATTATATGCATGTGATTCACATTACACTTATGGATACTTTCTAGAGAACAAGTATTGGACATGACCTACCAATGAGATTTATGACATGGTCAATAGTCATATGTGCCACGATTAAATCTCATGATAGTCGTGTTATTGAATCCTTTGTACCTGAGATTATCATCGTCTTCCAGATGATGGACATTGTGTTTGATGTAGTCTAACACTATCTTTAATAGGATAGCAATAAGGGCTATGTTGGCACAATTGGATTCTTGTAGGGAAGAATGATAAGTCAAGATGTGATTTGTCCCTCTCATTGAGAGAGATGTTTGCTTGGGCCCCTCAATGAATGATGTTGATGAAATGTCTGGCCACACTCAAGAGATTTGATAGAGATCAAATGCACTTGAATTATCAACATATTTGGAATCGAGAAAGCATTGAACATTGTGAGTTGACATGGACCATGACTCATGTTCAATTTGATATCGCGGACAAAGGGATTGTGACATTTGATCTTTCAAGGAATCAAGATTTGATGTTATATTAATTGGGTGGATATAATGGTTTGCTAGAAACCACTTATGTCTTGTGAGGTCAATGTTTCGACCCACTACCAACATAATATAATTCCTATTGGGTCACACACAAAGAATGAATTTGATCATTGACTGAAAAATTATGGATTTTGGGTTCTGGCACGACTCGTGACCAGGAGCACGACTCGTGCCTTGGGTCACGACTCGTGCCTTGGGTCACGACTCGTGAATGGAGTAGTAAGACTGCATTTTGGGCATCAAGGATTGAATCGTTGACATTTTGACCTGGTGGGATTGGGCACGACTCGTGCCCTTGGGCACGACTCGTTCCCTGAATCTGCACGAATGATAAAATTGTCACGAGTCGTGGTACGACTGAAATTTGGCTTAGACCACTCGTGACTAGCTGGAACGACTCGTGGCACGAGTCGTGCCCAGGAGCACGAGTCGTGCCCTCATCGAATTTCAGTCTGTGCGCATTTTCCTTTGGCGATTTGGTTTTGGTCTTGGACAAGGATTCTTACCTAATTGTTAGGATTTATATCTTGATATAAATATAATCCTTTGGTCAGCCAAAAACACAAGGTTATTCTAGGTTTATGAAACTCTAGATTTTGATATTGATTGAGAATCAAAATATCAAAAAGCTCCCAAATAATTACATTGTTTTGGTTATTGATTATTGAATATTGATTCAATAATCGGAGGATCATCTAGCAATCCTACAAAAAATGTTCTTGGTTCGTTCGCGTGTGGATTACCATTAGAGGGTGGTTACGTTATCACCTAAGGCTTGGATCAATTCATCACATTGAAGATCAAGGAGAAGTTTGAAGATTCGGCATTAAATTCAAAGGTTGAATTTTGAGATTCGTTTTAAACATCAAAATCGTATTCAAGGTATGTAAATCTATTTCATGGTTTTTGATATCTTCATGTTAGACGGATTAAAGGGCTAGGGTTTTGTTGTTTTTCAAAGTTCTTCTGCTGCGTTTGTAACCCCAAAACCCAACACGTTGTTCTCGGTAAAGAAAAGAAGGTGTGTAAACTTATAAAGTCGTTGTACTGACTAAAACAAGCACCTAAACAATGGCATGAGAAGTTTGACCAAACGATGTTGTCAAGTGGATTCAAGATAAATGAATGTGACAAATGTGTCTAAATCAAAGGAACATCTGAATCATTTGTAATTGTCTGTCTTTATGTAGACGACATGTTGATAATGGGAAGTACTCATGAACTGATCATGAATACTAAAGGCATGTTAAAGAAGCACTTTGACATGAAAGACATGGGATTAGTTGATGTTATATTAGAAATAAAGATTTCTAGAACATCCGAAGGAATAGTTTTGTCACAGTCCCATTATCTAGAAAATGTACTTCGAAAGTTCGATGTCATTAATGACCCTCCGGCTAAGACACTGGTAGATTTGACTCTACACTTAGCAAAGAAAAGAGGGGAACCAGTTTCTCAGTTGGAATACGCAAGAATAATTGGGAGTCTGATGTACTTAACAATTGTACACGTCCAGACATCGCATATTCAGTGAGCAAACTAAGTAGGTTCACTAGTAATCCCAGTGCGGATCACCGAAAGGCCCTATTAAGGGTATTGAGATATTTAAAGTATACAATGAATCATGAGATACTTTATAAGAGATATCCAGCAGTATTAGAAGGATAATGTGATGCTAATTGGATATCAGACACAAAAGACTCTAAATCCACAAGTGGTTATGTATTCACAATTGGTGGAGGAGCGATATCATGGAAATCCTCCAAAAAAAACGTGTATAGCTAGATCCACGATGGAATTTGAGTTTATAGCTTTAGATAAAGCTGGAGAAGAAGAAGAATGGCTTAAGAACTTCTTGGAGGATATTCCTTATTGGAGTAAGCCTGTGCCTGCTGTTATGATATATTGTGATAGTCAATCAGCAATAGGAAGGGCACAGAGAAGTATGTATAATGCACTACCAGAAACAGGTCATTTAGCGACGGAATTATCAGCGACGGACAGATTCCGTCGCTAAATAGCGGCGGAATATAGGCTTTAGCGTCGGAAAATTTTTGGCGTCAAATTTAGCGACGGAATTTAATTCCGCCGCTAAATTCCGCCGCTAAAACGAATATTCCTCGAATATTCGTTTATTTCCGCCGCTAATTTGGCGGTTGATTTACCGACGGAATATTCCGCCGCTAAATCTTTATCGACGGAAATATTCCGCGGTGAAAATATATCATTTTTTATTTTTTATTTATCAGCGTCGGAAATATTCCGACGGTGAAATTAAAATATTTTTTATTTTTCTTTTTGAAATATTACACCGACGGAATATTTCCGACGATGAAATTAAATGTTTTTTTTTTTTTTTTTTTATTAAACACCGACGGAATATTTCCGCCGCCGATAATTTAATATTTTTTATTTATCGGCGACGGAAAATTTCGTGCGATAACAAAATGTAATTTTTGTTTATTTTTAGAACTAATTAACAAAATAACAAACTAAAAAACATTAAAATATCATAAATATTTATGATATTTTTGAAAAATAAATAAATCATAAATATTTATTAAATTTAATTTTTAATGCCATTATAAGTACCACATTCAGTCAAGCCAGTTATTCATCCTTGTGAGATCCCGAAAGTTGTGGCGTCATCATGTTCTTTTTTTTTTTTTGTTTTGAACGAACATTCATGTACGTTTTTGTTTCGACAAAGAATTTAAATTTTAATTTCGCCACTTATCATTTATTTAGGAAAACAATAAGAAAAACCTTTTTGATTTTAAAGAGATTTGAGGGTTCGGGGTTAAGTTATGGAATGGGTAGGTCGAGGAGTATCCAAAATAAAACAAAAACAAGATTAGTCCAAAACAAGGAACTAACCAACTATTAGACACACGGAGATTATTGTCTCATAAGTCATAACTAAGATATCCAGAAAACAAAGACCCACATCATTCTTTGCTGAGCACGTACTCTCGGCCCCCACCACCGTGCATGTCATCATCTACATCGTAAGCTTCAATGTTGACATCGTGAAGGGTTGTCTCCTCGCACTCATCATCAAGCTCCATATCTGTCATCTGCGATGAAGGCTTAGGAAGCGACACCCTCTAGGGCCTTGCATTGTGAGAAGTCAAGGAATGCAGGAAGTCGAACCCAGTTCGGGAGAAGGGAAGGGAGAATTGAAATGTGGAATTACACGAAATTAAAGATGAAATAGCACCGGGAGTAAGAGCGGCTCGATATTTGTTTTGGAATTCAATTCTTTGGAGAGAGAAAGAGAGAGAGAGAGAGAGAGAGAGAGGATGGGCGAGAGGGATTTAGAGGTGTCTGATTAAGTTGGTTTGAAAGTTTGAAAAGGATATTTAGCCCCTAACAAATATGTCATCACCCTTTCGCTTGAACTTTGGGTGCTCTTTACATTGTAGTACAAAGACTATGTCTCCGGTAAGAGTGTCGGGAGCTTCATCGGCTTCTCGTGTGGGAATGTAATTTTCTGTCCATTTTGCATACCCTTCTCCACAACCACTTCCAAGACCTTCTTCTCCCTGTACAATGCAAGGCCCTAGAGGGGTGTCGCCTCCTAAGCCTTCATCGCGGAGATGAAGATATGGAGCTTGATGATGAGTGCGAGGAGACTGACCCTTCACGATGTCAACATTGAAGCTTACGATGTAGATGATGACATGCACGGTGGTGGGGGCCGAGAGAGTACGGTGTGCTCGGCGGTAATGATGTGGGTCTTTGTTTTACGGATATCTTAGTTATGACTTATGAGACAATAATCTCCAGAGTGTTGTCTAATAGTTGGTTAGTTCCTTGTTTTGTATAAACCACAAACCTAAACCCCAAACACAACCCTAACCCACAACCCCCAACCCCAAGCCACAAACCTAAACCCTAAACCCTAACCCACACCCCCTAAACCTAAACCCTAAACCTAAACCCAAAACCCTAAACCACACAAACCTAAACCACTAAAACCCTAACCCTAACTTAAACCTACAAGCCACAAACCCTAAACCCCAACCCACAAACCTAAACCCTAAACCTAAACCCAACCCTAAACCACAAACCTAAACCCCAAACCACACAAACCTAAACCACAAAACCCTAAACCCTAAACCCTAAACCTAAACCCTAAACCTAACCCTAAACCCTGACAACAACCTAAACCTAACCCTAAACCTAAGCCACTAAACCACAAACCACTAAACCACTAAACCACTAAACCTAAACCCTAAACCCACAAACCCTAAACCCTGCCACAACCTAAACCCTAAACCACAAACCACTAAACCCTAACCCCAAACCCTAAACCATATAGGGTATAGGTATAGGATATAGGGTATAGGATATAGTATGTATATATAGTGGTATATAGGGTATAGGGGTATAGTGTATAGGGTATATATAGTATGGGTATAGAGTATAGGGTATAGTGGTATAGGAGTATAGCAGTATAGTGGTATAGGGTATAGGGTATAGGGTATAGGTATAGGGTATAGGTGGTATAGTGTATAGAATATAGGGTATAGGGTATAGGGTATAAGTATAAATTATAAATATAGGGTATAGGGTATAGTGTATAGGGTATAGGGTATAGGGTATAGGGTATAGGGTATAGTGGTATAGGGTATAGGGTATAAATTATAGGGTATAAGGGTATAGGGTATAGGGTATAGGGTATAGAATTATAGGGTATAGGATATAGTGGTATAAATTATAAGGGTATAGGGTATAGGCATATAGGAGGTATAGGGTATAGGGTATAGGGTATAGGGTATAGGGTATAGGGTATAGGGTACAGGGTATAGGGTTTAGGGTATAGGGTATATGGTATAGGGTACAGGGTATATGATATAGGGTTTAGGATTTAGGGTATAGGGTATATAGTTTATAGGGTATAGGGTATAGGATATATAGTATATAGGGTATAGGGTATAGGGTACAGGGTATAGGGTATAGGGTACAGGGTTTAGGGTATAGGGTATAGGGTATAGGGGTATAGGGTATAGGGTATAGGGTATAGGGTATAGGGTATAGGGTATAGGGTATAGGGTATAGGATACAGGGTATAGAATTTATAAGGTATAGGGTATAGGGGTATAGGGTATAGGATATAGGGTATAGGGTATAGTGTATAGGGTATAGGGTATAGGGTATAGGGTATAGGGTATAGTGTATATATAGGGTATAGGGTATAGGGTATAGGGTATAGGGTATAGGGTATAGGGTATAGGGTATAGGGTATAGGGTATAGGGTATAGGGTATAGAGTATAGGGTATAGGGTATAGGGTATAGGGTATAGGGTATAGGGTATAGGGTATAGAATAGGGTATAGGGTATAGTGTATAGGGTATAGGGTATAGGGTATAGGGTATAGGGTATAGGGTATAGGGTATAGGGTATAGGGTATAGGGTATAGGGTATAGGGTATAGGGTATAGGGTATAGGGTATAGGGTATAGGGTATAGGGTATAGGGTATAGGGTATAGGGGTATAGGGTATAGGGTATAGGGGTATAGGGTATAGGGTATAAAAATAATGGCATTATAAAATTAAAATTAATTAATATTTATGATTTATTTATTTTTTCAAAAATATCATAAATATTTATGATTTATTTATTTTTATATAAATAAAAATAATGATATTTATTAAATTAAAAATTTTTCAAAAATAATATTTATTGACTCATATTTATTTTTTTGAGAGTAATTTAAAATAACTTTCATATTTTATATAAATAAAAATAATGGCATTATAAAATTAAAATTAATTAATATTTATGATTTATTTATTTTTTCAAAAATATCATAAATATTTATGATTTATTTATTTTTATATAAATAAAAATAATGATATTTATTAAATTAAAAATTTTTCAAAAATAATATTTATTGACTCATATTTATTTTTTTGAGAGTAATTTAAAATAACTTTCATATTTTATATAAATAAAAATAATGCCATTATAAAATTAAAATTAATTAATATTTATGATTTATTTATTTTTATATAAATAAAAATAATGATATTTATTAAATTAAAATTAATAAATATTAATGATTTATTTATTTTTTCAAAAATATAATGAAAACAATTATATTTATTAATAATAGCGGCGGAAATTTCCGTCGCTGAATTTAAAATCAGCGGCGGAAATTTCCGTCGGTGAGAGTGCCATGTCATCGATCCAGGTGAGCGTACGTATAGTTTAGCGTCGGATTTATCAGCGACGGAATATTCCGCCGCTATATATTAATTATAGCGTCGGAATTTAATTTCCGCCGCTATAATTAATATTTAGCGGCGGAATATTCCGTCGCTGGTGGAAATTATAAATACTTAATTTATCCCTCAGATATCAATTACGCCTCAAATTTCCCTCTCTCTCTTCCCGCTATCTCTCTGTGCGACCTCGACCTAGAAGAAGAAGAAGAAGAAGCGTCCCTCGCCGTCCGTCCACCTCTCCACTGTCGCCGCCGTCGCCGTCCGTCGCCGTCCACCTCTCAACCTCTCCACCGTCCGCTCGAGCTCTCACGCCGTCTGGATCCGTCCGCCGCCTCTCCACCGTGTTTCTCTCTCTTGCTCTAATCAAATCAAATCAAGGTAAATGTTTCGATTTCTTTCAAATAAGTAGTTCTAATTCGAGGATAGGGTGTTAATTTGTTGTGAATATGAATTTGTTGTTAATTGAATTTTCGATTTTGGCGTGACCTATTTCGGTTTCTGTGAATCTGTCTGTGATTTTTTTTTTTGAATCTGTGTTTGATAATCCCTAAACTACTATTTGTTTGTCAAATTCTTGCTCAAATTCTTGCTCAGTAAGTGGATTTTACCTCTATTTGAACTTATAATGTGCTCAAAATTTATTTTTTTTAATGCAAATACGTGAACTTATAATGTGCTCAAATTCTTACATATTTTTAGGTTAAAATTAGATCTGAGTTGGATTCTCTTTATTAATTAAGATGGAATTTATGCTAAAGATGATTACAACCATCTGTTTATTTGATTAATTGAGTTAAAAATTAGACATTGGATTTGGTTCGATTAATAATGACCTGTTATGTAGAGTATATGACCCCCTCTTTGAGTGCTTAGCATGAATACTTGATGATCTTGTGGTTACTCATGTTTTTCGTGACCTAATTGAATCCTAGAAGTTGAAAGACGTTCAAGTTTTCAGGATTTGGTTTCTGTGCTCCATTTATCTTTTTTTGATTTTGTTGTAAGCTTGTTTTAATCTGTAAAACTCTTGTTTTCGTTTGGGCTATTGTTGTTTGATGTTATAAAGTTATACTCCCTTGGATCTAATTAATAGAAGATGTGGGTATTCTTTTAACGTCTGTCCCATATCTAACATTTACTTTATGGATTATCTTTTTTTTTTACAACCAATTGTGTATGCCAACATCTGTCCTGCCTAGTTTGAATTTCAAATTTGACACCTAGTTTGAAATGAAATGTTTTAGGTGCAATTAAGATTATTAGGCAATTTCGAACCATTTGCTTCTTAGACAATTGTTACTTTGTTTTTGGGACATAGATTGTGCTAGAAATGATTTTAGGATATTTGGGTTTCAAACCTAACAGTTGTTCTCCGTAGCTTTAGGCGATGTGATTTAAAGCTGCACTAGTCAAAGAAAAAGGTTGATGTGGCGTAGTTACGAGTTATGCGTTAGCTGAAATTTATTTTCCTGTAAAGAACACGTTGGGATGTAAGTAATGTATATCAGCTGTTTCTATTTATTATAGCATTACTTGTCTTTATTACTTAATGTGTCACATAATATGAGAAATCAAGTATATTATGAGGAAGATAGAAGGAAAGAAAGAAAGAATTAAAGAGCTAGAGTAGTTCTAGACGACAATGGCCATTTCTGTCCATGATATTTAAGTATAGCATGCATGTAAGTGAATCACATTTCTTTCCTATAATTGTTCCATGTACGAGAGGAGATCTATATCATATGTTAATACCGTGTGAACACGGTCAAGGAGTAATTATTGTCACGTGTATGGTCGGTGGCGAAGCCCTACTAAGCTAACGGGGTTCATTCACCAAAAATAATGATCTCACCAAAAAATAACAATCACACGGAACTAATTAGGCTCATCAAATTAACTTACTTCCGTTGTAGTGGTGGACTCCAACCTTGGCAAGCATAGCATAGTACTTAATGGAGTATGATTTACATTCGAGGTAACACTAATGGGAGGAATTAGACAAGGTGTAAACTTAGTATTATTTGCTTCAATTACAAACAAATAAGTAAGAAAGCGTGGATGAAATAGTTTAGGAACATCTAGTTCTAGATCTCATTTTGGGGCGATTGACGGCATCGCGGACGGTGATTATGTCGCCTACGTTTGAGCGCACGATATCAATCCTGGTACCCTAGATGCACCTTATATGAAACAAATTAGGATACGGTTTACGTATCCTAGTTTGTTACATATTTAGTAATATTAACGAATAGAAGAAAACATATGTTAGTAATATTAACGAATAGAAGAAAACATATGCCACTATAAAGAAAACGATAAATAACCGTACTCATAATCAAATATGTAACATGTTATATTTAATAAAAATAAAAATAAAAATATACATATATGTATATATATAAATATCATTATTGTCTATTAAAATTGCTTGAATTGTCGATAGTTGAAATATTTCGGTTGCATTAATCCTATTGTTCTCTGAGTGTATACTAGACATATATGGTTGATTACACTGTCGATTATAATCGATAGTGTTTGATTGACCTAGTCTACGTCGTGCACTTGGAGACCATGGGGTTATCTTTGTCAAAATTTCTTGATTTTCGATTATAAAGCAAGTAGACAAAGTGATATTTGCAATTCATGCGTGTATTTCGGGATGGGATAGAAGCCAACCCCACTACTATCACGTACAACCACTACCATGGGGTTATCTTTGGAGTGGAAAATCTCAAGTTTTTGCACAAGCGTTAGGCCCAAAGATTGAAACTTTGATTAATTATTATAATAATAAATCTACTTTCAAAGTTTCAATCTTTGGGCCAAATGCTTGTGCAAACTTGATATTTTCCACCCCACTATCACGTACAACCACTACCATGGGGTTATCTTTGAGTGGAAAATCTCAAGTTTTTGCACAGCGTTAGGCCCAAAGATTGAAACTTTGATTAATTATTATAATAATAAATCTACTTTCAAAGTTTCAATCTTTGGGCCATCTGTGCAAAACTTGATATTTTCCACCCCACTACTATCACGTACAACCACTACCATTGGGGTTATCTTTGGAGTGGAAAATCTCAAGTTTTTGCACAAGCATTAGGTCAAAGATTGAAACTTTGAAAGTAGATTTAGCAATTAATCGGAAAATAAGAAAATCTCCAACTTCGGTTTGTAGAAGATACAAAAGCTGCGGTTGGGGATTTTCTTGTTTTCTCGATTAATTATAATAGTAAATCTACTTTTAAAGTTTCAATCTTTGGGCCAAATGCTTGTGCAATAGACTGATATTTTCCACTGGTGTAACATGTTATATTTAGTAAATATAACATGTTACATATTTAGTAAACATAACATATTACATATGCAACAATTAGATAAGTTACTAAATATCTAATTTTCAAGTCTTTTAAAGTCAAAGGGGAGGAAAGGGGGTGAATGTATCAATAATGTAACATATTCAACCGCACACTACCTTAGTGGTTCTAGATCCCATTTTGGGGCGATTGACGGCATCGCGGACGGTGATGTAATATCGCTACGTTTGAGCGCTGATATCAATCCTGGCACCCTAGATGCACCCTAGTGGTATTGTGGTTGGTGGTTAACATCTTAAAATATAAATAAGATGAGAGTCTTTCTCACCACGACTATCAAAATCCGTCCATCTTTGATCAAGAAAGATAGAGCAAATAAGTTCTTGTCGGTTTGAAGCAAAGGATTTTCTGTTTAATAAGAGTTTTCCGGTTTATTTGTTCTCTTCTCTCTAAGGATCTCAAACATCGCGGCCATGTTCTTGTCGATTATGTCTGTTTTACTCTTCCTTGGTGTTATACGGTCACAAGTAAAAACAAGGTAACAGTATAACACCGGTGAAGAGAAAACAAGGCTTTCCTCAATTTTTTAATCTCCACCTTCCATTTACTCGAGATCACGATTGCGAGAATCTTCCTCATGAGCTTGAAAGGCGCGGTGTTGCCCTCAATCTCACGGTTGCTTCGCATGTGCAACCGTGAGATTGAGCATGTGCAACCGTGAGATTGAGGGCAACACCGCCGGCTTTCGGGGCTCGTAGGGAAGATTACGCAATCAGATCTTGGGTAAATGGAAGGTGAAGATTGAAAAATTGGAGGAAATCTGTTTTCTCTTCACGGTGTTATCTTTGTTATCTTGTTTTTACTTGTGACCGTATATCACCGATGAAGAGTAAAGCAGGCTGCTATCAAGGTATGGCTGTGATGTTTGAGATTCTTAGAAAGGAGGACGATGGCTGGAAAAACCTATATTAAGCGTAAAATCCTTTGCTCAAACTGACAAGAACTTATTTGCTCTATCTTTCTTGGTCTAAGCTGAGATAGGGTTTTGATAGTTGTGGATGATAACGACTCTTATCTTGTTTATAAATGTTAATTTATAACATCATTGTAAAATTATATATTTTACAACAAAGAATTAAATATTAATATTTAAAATTATTCACAATAGTAATAATTTAGGTCTATGCAAAAGCCGAAATTTCTTTATTTTCGATTATAAAGCAAGTAGGCAAAGTGATATTTGCATTTCATATAATCATGCATTTCGGGATGGGATAGGTTTATCAAACATGCACTTAAAGGACAGAGTAGGTGGTTAGGTAGGGACACCATTATCCTTTAGTTTAGTTTGAACTAGAGCTCAAGATTTGTTGATACAATTATTCACAATATTAATAGGTAAAAAGTCCCAGCAGCCCCAATTTAAGGCAGCATGGAGCATTACAATGGAGAAATTGTTTCCGCGAGTTTCAATTTCAACAAGACATTCTTGAACTCACGCGCTTTCACCAAAAACAACAGGAAACTTATTGACGGGAGGTATAGCATGCCATGCATCTGGTCTCTAAAAGATTGGAAGATTGATTGGGATGCGCTCCGAGGCCGCTTCGTGCTTTTGGGATTCGGAGCGACATGTGTTCACCGCTATCGTACAACGATCGTGCCAACGATGGAGGATTTTCGAGCAACGGCGGGTGTGGGTGAGTCGAGGCTGTGGCATTTCCTCGAGGCAGAGACGATCGATTACGGAGCAAGCTATCCCCGAATTCTTGGGATTATCGGCGGGCTGGGTATCGGGCATTGTCGTTGACGATAGATTCATAGAGCTTGACTCATATAGCCAGATTGAGTCGGACCGGCCCGAGGCTGTTTGATCTATCCACTTCCTTAGATATATTCATGTTGCTCATTCTGCACGCACTACGCGGCTACATCGGAGTGTGTCCGGCTACGCCATTAGAGATCATCGAGGCGGTGAGAGGTGATCGAGGAGTTGACATCGGCATATTCAATGGACGAGGAGCGATGGACATCATTCCACTGTTGCTAGCGGAGACATACCACGGCATTGATAGATTAGCCGGAGGATCCGAGTACATGGGTTCGAGCGGCCCAGATTACTATCATTGTGGGTACATGTATGAGAGATTTCGCTTGATCTCGCCACTTGCCGGAGGGCGAGACGGCATTACCTTGGGTGGCCGGACGCGTATGAGATATTGAGGGATGCCGCTGCGAGAGTTGGCATAGGAGGTTGGCCTTGGCCCGATATGAGACCGCAAACCCGTACTATTGGATTCCCGGCATGGGATTACGAGACTATGAGAGATATTCGGGACGGGTCGGTTATTGTCCGAGCTTAGGGACTACATGTATCATCCTTTTGCATTCCATCTCTAGTGAGCTTGAGACAGTACGGATACCCGCGACAGACCATTCGGACTTTGAGAGAAGCGATTGGCGACTAATACAATGCCGATGATTATGGCCCGAGCCTCGAGACTACACATTTCTTTGGCGAGCATTTCTAGAGGGCTTTCTTCCGATACGACCACTACTCCGTCGAGACTAGAGGTAGCACATTTCGACCCTTAGAGTATCGACATGGTACGAGGAGCGGCAAGGTCTGTACGGTGATGATAGAGGCTCGGCCGAGAGTGTTTTGGGGCGAGACTATTCTTCAGGACATTAAGAGGCATGGAGGCCAAGAGCAACCCCTGATGAAATCAGCGGCGACATTACGGCGAATTATGAGAGACGGGAGATTCGGAGAGCTTCTTTGAGAAATGATCCAGTGATAGCTCGCGAGGGAGGCCTTGAGGCGGGGAAAGAGCGTGCGAGAGCTACCGGGCGATATATCCACGGCTCACACGATACGAGCCGGGACGAGGTCCGGCGGCTTTTTCAACATACCTAGACCAAAGACCTCCAGGGGACCGAGGCGGAGGAAGAGTAGAGATTCGAGTTCGGGAGGCGGGAACGAGTTCCTAGACACTTTAAGAAGACCTTTGTTAATATATTGTTAAATATGAGTTAGAAGCTTTATATTTATTTTAAGAAGATACGTGTTTGCTTTTAAGTTTGTAATTCAAATTTAGGGAATGATAATACGTTAATTACTTCTATATAAATTTGTTAATATATTATGAAATCCAATAATTATTAACATCCCGATTTTGTTTCATCCGTCGATTAAATTGAGTGTACGTATAATATATGGATTGCAATGCGGGAGTAATGTACGGTAACTTGATGATCGTAGTTGGATGTATAAGCGGAAGTTGCCGAATCAACGCGGTATCAATCCTGAGTTTTATAGAGGGTTGAAGGGGTTTGTTGAATTTGCTCAATTAAATAAAACCGGTCACATGGATAAGGATGGTAAGATTAGGTGTCCATGCGACAAGTGTTGTAATGTCAAGTATCTAAGCTTGATCGAGACTCAGAAACATCTTTTGCGTAACGGGTTTGAAGTTGGAGTACAAACGGTGGACCCGTCATGGTGAGGCGAGATTGCGCACAAATGTTGCGAATAATCCCCGAGAATATTCATGTACCTCCGAACCCGAACTGTATTCGGGACAATGAAGAACCACCTTTGAATATGGAAGATATGGTTAGGGATGCGGCCGGTCCTTCCTTCGATTGGTCGAGAGAACCAACGGCAAGAACCAACCCCTGCGGCCAAGAAATTTATTGATGCTATGGACTCGCAAAGAGAAGGTCTATCCGGGTTGCGAGATCGGTGTGTTGGAGGTGTGGTGAGCTTCTTAACATAAAGGCGGATTGCAATATTAGCCGATGCGCTTATAATCGTATCATGAAAGCAATTAAGCGGATGTTGCCGAAAGAGAATAAGATGGTTACAAACTTTTATGAGACAAAGAAGTTGGTTGGGCGAGATTGGGCTATGTTATGAAAAGATTGATGCGTGTAAGAATGATCGCATGCTATTCTACAAGGAAGATTCACGAGAAGACGAGTGTTCAATTTGCGGACAAAGTAGATATAAGCCAAATCGGAGGGGAGTTCAAAACACAAGAAAAACAGACCACATAAGCGGTTGCGTTACATGCCGTTGATTCCCAAGAGCTGCAACGCCTCTACGCGTCTAAATCTACTGCGAGGCAATGCGTTGGCATAAGGAAAGTTTGCGTGAAGAGGGTGTGTTGATTCATCCCGGTGATTGGGAGGCATGGAAACACTTTGATGAGACTTATCACGACTTTGCGTACGAAGCAAGAAATATACGGTTATGCATACGCTCTGATGGTTTCAATCCGTTTGGTCTGGGGCAAAATCTTACTCTTGTTGGCGGTTATAGCCACTTGTCTACAATCTTCCGCCCAGTTGTGTATGAGTGATCCCTACATGTTCTTGTCGTTATTCATCCCCGGCCCAAATGACCACAGGAGGAACATTGACGTCTATCTCCGAGCCTTTGATGGACGAATTGAAGCGGCTTTGGGAGGATGGGGTCGAAACGTGGGATGCTTTCAAGCGAGAGAATTTCGGCATGAAGGCTGCGTTGATGTGGACGATTAATGACTTCCCTGCATATGGGATGTTATCGGGTTGGAGCACCCACGGGAAGTTGGCCTTTGTCCGTATTGTATGAGTGACACTGAAAGTCTTTCACGCTCACGCACTCTGGAAAACCATGTTGGTTCGATTGCCATAGACAATTTCTTAGGAGGACCACCCATTCGGGACCCGGAAGAATGCGTTTAAAAAGAACAAGATTGACCATGATGAGGCACCGATTCGTTTAAGTGGTGACACGGTCTATGAGGAGGTATCTAGATTGCCCGATCCTCGGTGGGGAAAAAGTTTTCGAAGACCAAAATACAAGGGTTTGGGACTACCCATGCTTGGATCAAGAGGAGTATATTTTGGGGCTGCCATCTTGGAAAACAAATCTCATTCGACATAACCTTGACGTGATGCACATTGAGAAGAATGTATTCGATAATGTTTTTAACACGTTGATGGATTTCAAGAGAACAACTAAAGACAACGAAAAAGCTCGAAAGGACCTTAAGGAAATACGTAGCGGCCGGCCTTAGACTTGGTATACGTCAATGGTAAACCGAGTTAGACCGATGGCTCAATACGTGCTTACAAAGGAAAAGAAGCTCCTCCTCTGAAATGGCTCAAGGATTTAAGGCTTCCGGATGGTTACGCGTCTAACATTGGTAAGCTGTGTCAATGTAGAGGAGGGGAAAGTGCGGGGTTTGAAGAGTCACGATTGCCACGTTTTTCTTTGGATAGGCTACTTCCGATTGCTCTCGGGGTCTATTGCTGACAATATACGGGTGGCGTTAACGAGTTAAGTGAGTTTTTCCGAGCGTTAACATCGACCACGCGTGTTGATCACATGAAAAAGCTTGAGGAGAGCATCGTAGTGACTTTGTGCAAACTTGAGAAGATATTTCCTCCTTCATTCTTTGATTCTATGGAGCATTTACCGGTCCACTTGGCATACGAAGCTAGAGTCGGTGGTCCAAGTTCAATACTGAGATGGATGTATCCATTTGAGAGGTAATTGAATTTATTCTATTTCTAAATAATTTGAGCGTTAACAATATACCTTCTTTAACATTATTTATGTTTTAATCTACGAATGACTTTTAGGTATCTAGGCCAATTGAAAAGGAAGATGAGCAATAGGGCCATGGTCGAGGCCTCCAATTTGAGAGAATTTGTTATCATAGATGAGATTGTTGCCTTTGTCGGAACATATTTTCCTCCCGATGTTGATACGAGATTGACTAGGGTTGGCCGCAATTACGATGGTGGTTTTCCGTCTAAGGGAAACATCTCTGTATTTTCATCCCACAGTCGGTTGCTCGGCAAACGGGTTGGTACGCGTACGTTAACCGCTAAAGAGTTTGTCGCGGTCGAAACGTATGTTCTTCTTAAGCTGCGACGAGGTTGGGGAATATATCAAGTAAGTCATTGATGTTATGTTTACGCCTCGTCGATTAAATTATGCATGTTTAATTACTGCATATGAAATGCCTTGTTTAACCCTCTTGCGAGAATGTTTGAAGATTTAGCTCGGGATTTATCTCCAGTAACTCATCGTAACTAGGACAGAAAGAGAATTTCCAAAGCTGGCTAAGGAAATATGTAAATATTTCGTTTCATTCAAATTTATTCTATACACTTCTTTAAACATTCAATCTTAAAATTGTATTAAATTGGTTACAATATTGTCTTATAGATAGTGAACATCCGGGTGATGCCAAAGGCTGCGAGGTTAAGACATTTAGCATCATCTCCGTACTTGAACGTTCATTTATACAACGGTTATTTCGTGAATGGCTATGTGTTTCATACCAAAGCTTACGGGGGCTCTAAATTGACGTGGAATAGCGGTGTGAAGCTTATAGGGAATGATTATTATGGCGTCACGAAAGAAGTAGTCGAGGTGGAGTATTTCGGTAGAAACGGTGTTGTCTTGTTCAATTGTGATTGGCGGGATCTTTGTGCGAGGTATTAAGAAGCACCCCATATTTGACCTCGTCGATGTAAAGGACTCGTCCGAGACATAATGGCGACGACGTCTTCATCTTAGCATCTCGAAGCACAACAGGTATACATGACTCCCTACCCTCGTCCGCGACCCGACGGATTGTGGGCTGTTTGGATGACCAAGGCTAGGAGCATGATTGACAACCTACCCTCGTCGACAACTACAGAGTCGTCATTAGAAACACCCTATCAAGAGGATGAAATGCCGGTGCCACCTAACGTTTCATCGGCTAATCATCCATTAGATGATGTCACTCATATTCCTCAAAATGTTGATGAACCCGAGGAGGATATCTTACCGGTGAATTTGCCAACTCCCCGCCTCGTTCGGGTCATCTCGCGCACATTGATATTGATGAATCGAGAGGAAGAGGAAGAGGAAGAGGAAGAGGAAGAGGAAGAGGAACCGAGTTTGATTCATCGAGTCCGAAGACGAAGATGAAGAACTCGAGTTTTGTAGTAATTCGAGTCCGGTGATGATGATGGGGACGAAGATTAATAATAGTTTAAAGTTTAAAATTGTATTGTGAATGCTTTAGATTATTAGAACTTTAAAGTTTTATATGTATTGTGAATGCTTTAGATTATTAGAACTTTAAAGTTTCATATGTATTGTGAATGCTTTAGATTATTTTTAATATCCGTCGTTTTATATATATTGTGAATGCTTTAGATTATTAGAACTTTAAAGTTTTATATGTATTGTGAATGCTTTATATTATTAATAGTTTAAAGTTTTATATGTATTGTGAATGCTTTAGATTATTAGAACTTTAAAGTTTTAGATGTATTGTGAA
This sequence comes from Adenophora triphylla var. japonica, assembly GCA_022495995.1. Classification (NCBI taxonomy): domain Eukaryota; kingdom Viridiplantae; phylum Streptophyta; class Magnoliopsida; order Asterales; family Campanulaceae; genus Adenophora; species Adenophora triphylla. The sequence goes on along the minus strand of JAFEMH010002165.1, from coordinate 192,712 downwards.
TATATTGTTTCCTATTGTTAAAGTTGTATATTTTAATATTTTCATGTAATGAGATGAGTTCTAGTAAAAGGGCAAGGGTAAGAGGACCAAGCCCATTTACACTTTGATTCTTGGGACGCAACCGTCCCGATCCGGTAGCGATGGTGTTGACCCCTCACACGGTAGTACTAGCTCCACCTGCGGGGCCGGTACTCAGACTACCGTCGATTATGAGGGGAGGATATATGTGCGGATCTCATCACTTTATGACCAGTAAGTAACTCTTCATTAATTTGATATAAGTTGGTTCCTTTTTGCTTTATATATAATTCATTATTTAAGTTAAAATGTTATTGTATAAATATACTTGGCGAGGTTTGTAGGTGGATACCCCACCATCGGCACTAAGATCGGGCAATGCGGCGGTCTCGGAAAATGACCGAGTTTTGGCCCAAGCTGGAAAAAATTGCCACGAGAGGCGAGAAGGAGGATGCGTGGGATGAGTTTAAGGTAATGTGTTAATGGTTTTTATTTAAAACTTAAATGTTAGTTTGTTATTAAAATGTTATAATTAATAATGATTATACTCTTTTAGTTTTGTAATGTTATCATTATATGTTGTAGGCTAAATATTATTGGGATCCGGACATCGGCGAGGCGACGGCTAGATTTGTTTTCTTTGGCTTGAGGCTCACAAGCTGTTTAAGGATTTTATTTGTAACATATTTATCTATCCTTAATTAGTTTAATTAACAATGATTATACTCTTTTAATTTTATAATGTCATCATTATATGTTTACAAGATATTCATATTTTTTATAGGTACCACGAAGAAAAATTATTATCTTGCTCGGCTCGCGGCGGGACAACGACCACTTGTGTCCTACTTTTTATGACCGATGAGGTGTTTGGTCAATTTTGCGAATATTGGGGGTCGCTGCGGCGAAGGCTGTATCCCGAACAGGCCAAGGCCAATAGAAGCGAGCTCCTCGGGGTCGGCGGCGTTGCATGCGGGGGACGCTCGCGGTCGCCGAGCATCACGACCGCATGGTATGTATGTTAATTTAAATGTAGTAGTGTATGGATGCTTTTAAATAGGTTTATGTACGTATGTTAGCCGGGAGCCAATGTTGATGCTATGAAATCCATAGTTTTAGTGTAAATGTAGTGTATGCATGCTTTTAAATCGGTTTAAATGTTGCATTTATATATACAATTTCAAAGTAATAATCTCGCTTATTTTATTTATAGGAAAGGGAGTATGGTCCGAATATCACTTTTGTGGATGTTTACGCTAGCACCCATATTCGGAATTCTACGGCGCCCGATCAACCTCCGCAATGGGTTGACGATCGATCTGCTTCTTTTGCCTTTGTAAGTAAACTACCATTAAATGACTTGATTTTGAATATGTAAATTTATTTATGTACCTTACATTGTGTATATGATTATAATTGTTTGTTTTATTTTTCAGCCGCATATCAAGCCGACGTTGTTCCCGAAGGAACGCCTCCCGGCGAGCCTGTCCCCTTCGTGCACGATGTTTGGCGGGAGGTCACCTCTCGAGGACATCGAGGAGAGGAGCCCGAGTGTTAGGGATGGGGGATTACGGGCGGCAATGCCCGTCGGCGTCGGCCGGCCGTCGGCGAAATGTAGCCCGGCCACATTTCATGATCCGAGGGTCGACACTCTGGAGGCTGCGTTGGAGGAGGAGAAACGCGAGCGGGCAAATCTTGCGGATGCTTTGGCGGTTCGAGACGCGGATGCGGGAGGAGAACGATCGACGTCATGCAGAGATTCAGAGACAGCATGCAGAGACTCAAAGACAATTGGCGCTGTTGATGGCTCATCTCGGCCAGGACTCCCAGGGTAATTTCCCGCCTCCCCCAGGTTGATTGCGGACATTTTTAGACATTTTTAGACATTTTTGTATTAATTTATACTTGTTTGTAAACATTTGAGACATTTGATACCCGCGGGAGCCCCTCCCCGCCTCTCCCCCCTCCCCCCTCTCCCCTCTCCCCCTCCCCCCTCCCCCCCCTCCTCCCCTCCCCCCCTCTCCCCCTCTCCCCCTCCCCCCTCCCGAATTGGTACGGTGGTATTTAGTTTTTATTTGGTACGCTGATATTTGAATTTTAGTTTTTATAGTTTTAGTTTTATAAATTGAAATGTTATATCAGGTACAAAAAATTTTGGTTTATTGATATTTTAAATTATTTTTTTTAAATTTATTTCAGAATCGTGACGGAATTTTCCGTCGGCTAAATTAATTGCGAAATTAAAATTAATTAAATAAATTAATTTCAGCGACGGAATTTTCGCCGCTATAATCATTTAATTTTTATTTAATTTTTAATTTCAGCGGCGGAAATTTCCGTCGCTGTAATAAAATTTAAATTAAAATTAAATAATTTCAGCGACCCCAAACCCATTTCTCGAACAAACAATATTAATTGCTTTTCCAATGCCTAATGCTAAAAAATAAAATCCAAAAAAAAATTGACCAAATTTCAAGGGACCACCTAATCGAAACTGTTGAAAGAGTGATGAGATCGTGAAAGATGCAAGGAGTACATATATAAATTTTTTTTTTTTTGTTAAACCAAAGTATATTATGTCTTTGCAAATAATTCATTTTCGAGTCCTTTTGGTTTCGTATTGGTCTTGAAATTGCCCTTGAATTTAAATAAGTATATTTAAATTCATTAATATAAGATCTACATAGTCTTTCTAACAAGATTGAGGGCATAAAAGTCTAAGAGGTATTTCAAATAACTCAAGCTAACGTTTTCCGTAACAACATTCAATAAAAGGGGTGTCATGGGATGGTTTCCAATACTTGGGGGTAATTTCTAAAATTAAGTCAAAATACAAGGATAGCAGTTAAATATATTCGCAAACAATGCATAAAAAAATGGATTTGGACTTGCTATAAAAGGAAACAATTAATTAGATTACTTTAAGCCTTAAGGATTAAGTGCATCATTAAACAAGGCATTAATGGGAGAGAGGAAGAAGATAAGGTGATTACTCAGTTTTTAATTGGTAGATATAATAATAAATAGGTTATGATAAATAATACAATAATTGCTTAACGTTCCTAAAATGAATAATTATTTTTTTAAAAAAATTTTACTCTTAATTTATTTTAAACTAAAGTACGTTTTTTATAAATTAAAAAGGTAATCTCAACTAGAGATATAACCTGAATTATTTAACCCGCAGAGGGGCTGTATTATTTGTATGTCTAGGTAGATTATTATTATTAGGAGTATATGGTATAATTATATTAAAAATTATTAATGATGCTACAAAAGTTGTGCTCACCATGAATTTTCAAATTTGATGAGATAAATGGTGGTCCATGGCTTCGAATCTCCCATAATAATCTGAGAAAACAAGACACCGTTAGGAGTGGATGGTCTTTCCCCCCACAACCCTCCGGTGTGAGAATCATTAAACCATTCTTTGAGTATGTAATATTGAACATTTTAGAGAGAGAATTTGGGGTTTTGGAGGAAGAAGATAGAGAGAGAGAGAAAGAGAGAGAGAGAGAGAAGATCTGAGATCTGTCCTTAAAATGAGAAGCTTTCCTTTGTATATAAAGTCTGGTGGATGGGCTTTTAACCATAAAGCTCATTTGGCCCTTTTGCCCATTTAGGCAGCCATACAGCCCATTTAGGCCGCAATATATATCACAATATTTTGGGATCCAGATAATGATCATTTTAATCCTGTAGTATTACACATTTTTTATGGTCACATCAGAAGCCCCCGACTCCTTAGCTCGGTTATTTATGAGCGAGTTAAGGAGTAAGATAAGATAAGAATAAATTTTTGACCCTTTATTGAATTGATCCTCTTACTTTATAATAATAGAAGTCTTTCATAGACCAATTTTTCGTGTTTCATTTCGATCGCTGAGCAGTTCAGAATGCGAGCCCGTTAAACAGTTCAGGGTGCTAGCCCATTAAGTATTTGGACCAATGAGATAATTGACAATAGTAATGATATTTGAGACGATTTTCTAAAGTTTTCAGATGAGATGGTATACTGCCAAGGGCAATATTGTTAGAATTCCTTTTTATCAAATTGAGTACCCGTGTTAAGGTTCCTCCTGCAAGACGCTCTCGGTCTCAAGGCCGACAAATGCGGTATAAGATTCTGAGGTTGAATTAAATTGAAATATTTTAAAACTTTTAAAGTTTTTTGGGTGGTTTTGTTGAGAAATTTTCATATAATTAGTCTTTGGCGGGATGAAGTCCCCCGAGTGGGAAGAAAGTGAATTGCTCCCAGTACTTCATGTAAGGGATGATGTCGTTTGGTCGAGATAACATATACGCTGGCGTGAATAATTTCCTTTCATTTGAGTTGTAGTCAAGTGTTGGCGATATGAAAACTCTAGATACGTTTTGGCGAGAAGCCCCCGAGTTGGAAAATTGGTGGTTGCTCCTCGCACTTCACATGAGTGTTGGTGAAGCTTAGTCGAGATAAATATTATAAGCTTGAGATTAGCTGGGTCTCCATGAAATTTTACCATTTTGACCTTTTTGTATGATGTTTGGAGGGAATATTTTTCAATTTTTACAAGTTGACAACCAGCCATACTTTGACGAAATGAATGTGACTTGTTTCGTTTTTTGAATTTTCTTTTGCTCTTTGATGTCGGTTTGTTCAACTTGTTTTTTAAGATACCAATTTTGTTTTAGCGGGTACTAAAAACTTTAGCAAACTTGTTTTATCTTGGTTGGGTGTGTACCCCTTATTCCCCTTTCGAATGAGTACGGCTTGTCTTTAGACAGTCTTGCTAGAAAATGTGCAAGTATTTAACTATTTTTCTTGTTTCGTTTGACTCAAAATGCGAGTTGTTTGCGAGACATCTCGCCTTATTTTTCTTTAGAAAATGTGGCATTTCGCCAAACAATTTCGTTTAAGATATGGCACTTCACCAAGAATTTTCCATTTTAGATATGGCATTTCACCTAACTTTTTTATTAAAAATATGGCATGTTGTCAATTTTTTCATTTTTAGAAATGGTATTTCGCATGGCATTTTCCATTGAATTATGCATTTTGCCAGTTTTGTTCATTTAAAGTTTTGGCGTCTTGCCAAAAAATAAATTCATTTGGAACATGCCATTTCATCAAAAAAAATCGTTTGAGACGTAGCATTTCGCCAATTTTTCGTTTTAAATATGACGTTTCGCCAAACCTTTTTCAGTTTAAATATGGCACTTCTCCAATCCTTTATTCGTTTAAATATGACATTTCGCCAACCTTTTTTCGTTAAAAATATGGCATTTCGCCAAACCTTTTTCGTTAACAATATGGCATTTCGCCAAACCTTTTTTCGTTAAAAATATGGCATTTTGCCAAACTTTTTTCGTTAAAAATATGGCATTTCACCAAACTTTTTTTTCATTAAAAATATGGCATTTTGCCAAACCTTTTTCGTTTGGTGCGAAACTGCATTGTGCTAAACCGCGTTTTGCTAAACCGCCTTTTGCTAAACCACCTTTTGCTATATCGCATTTTTCCTTTTCACTTGGTGCCAAACCGCATAGTGCTAAATCGCATTTTGCAAATCGCATAGTGCTAAACCGCATTTTGCTAACCGCATAGTTCTAAACCGCGTTTTGCTAAACCGCGTAGTGCTAAACCGCATTTTGCTAAATCGTGTAGTGCCAAACCGCATAGTGCTAAACCGCATTTTGCTAATCGCGTAGTGCCAAACCGCATAGTGCTAAACCGCATTTTGCTAATCGCGTAGTGCTAAACCGCGTAGTGCTAAACCGCGTTTTGCTAAACCGCGTAGTGCTAAACCGCATTTTGCTAACCGCATAGTGCTAAACCGCGTTTTGCTAAACCGCATTTTGCTAAATCGCGTTTTACTAAATCGCGTAGTGCTAAACCGCATTTGCTAACCGCATAGTGCTAAACCGCATTTTGCTAACCGCATAGTTGCAAACCGCATACTCCCTCCGTCCATTTACATACTTCACACTTTCTATTTTGGGCGTCCACTTACTTACTTCACACTTTGTTTCTTTTCTAAAATGGAAATTTTATATTATTAAAATATTAACTCTACCCCACTATAATTTACTATTCCTCCCACTCATTCTCTCTCCTACATTATTTTAATACTCACAACACCATTATAATTTACTATTCCCTTCACTCATTCTCTCTCCTATTTTACTTTCACACTTACAACACTTTCAATATAATACTCCCTCCTTAATAAACGTGTAAACAGTAACTGTGAACTATGTAAATGGACAGAGGGAGTAGGTGCCAAAATCGGCGTCTCTCGCCTAGCCTTTTGGCTTGCAGCGACATCGCTTAGCCTTTCGGTTTGCAGTGGCATCGCCTAGCCTTTCGGTGTGCAACGGTATCTCGTTGAATCTCACGAGGGGGATGGTTGAATCTCACGAGGGAGATTGTGGCTGGGCGTATTCCCAGCAATTCATTTTGGTACCTACAGGGTAGGAGAGGTATAAATGAACACTTGGGGAAATGGGAGTGCTAGGGGAGTCTATAAGGCCAAACTGCTATTTGATCACATAAGTTTTTATTTTTTTACAATGTAATCACTTATATAATTTTTGGTTCAATATCCTTATCAAAGTACGTAATTTTTCCAATGCTCTCACTCTCGTGACAAACTCGTTAATTTTTTAACTGATTTAGGTTACGTACAGCCACGTGACTAACCCCAGTTAAAAATTTAACGAACCAAACCTAAAAATTAACATAACCCTAACTTTGTTATGTTAAGGTCAATAAACCCTCCTCTTCTTCTACCTTTCTTCTCCACCCCACCCCCATTACATGCCGCCCCCGCCCCTTACACCCTCCCTCACCGCCGCACTGTCCTTCGTTCCTCACCCACCCTCCTCCTTTTCTCTCTATTATCTCGTATCTCACTGTTCTTCTACCTTTCTATTCGTCTTCCCCTACCCAGATCTGGTCTTCATCATTCCTTGAAAATGCCTCACTTATACATCACATATAAGGATGAAAGTGATTCAAATTAGTCAGGCTTGCTCAGATCTAAGACGACTATGTCGAAGTAGACTCTTAATTTTGAATTTGACTTTCATGGGTTCTTGATTTTGAATGCTATGATTAGGAGTGACTGGTTATAATTTTGGTTTGGTTGATTAAGCAACTAATTTTTATGGATTCTTGATTTGTAGTTGATTTGGTGTTGGTTATTGCTGGTAGTTGGTGTAAGTGAGAGAAGAGATAATAGAGAGAGAAGGATGAGGGATGAAGGACAGGGTGGCGGTGAGGGAGGGTGTAAGGGGCGGGGGCCGCATGTAATGGGGGTGGGGTGGAGAAGAAAGATAGAAGAAGAGGAGGGTTTTTTTTTGTTCCTGAATGAGATATGAGAAAATTTGAAACATTTCAAAACCCTAGAAATCTTCCCCCGAATTTTTGGTTTGTTAAGTTTTAAACTGGGGTTAGTCACGTGATTGCACGTGAACTAAATCAGTTTAAAAACTAACGACTTCGTCAAGGGGGTGAGAGAATTGGAAAAATTACGTACTTGAATGTTTACATTAGATCAAAAATTATATAAGTGAGCACATTGGAATAAAGTGACAACTTAGGGGAGGAAATGAGCAGTTTGGCCGGGGGTCTAATTAAGATATTTCATCCAGAAAAATGTTTAATTTTTATTATTAATATAAGTAAACTTTAATTAAATATTAATAGTAATTTAATTATTTTCATAATATTTTATTGTAATTGATAAATGTTGGGTTTATACCTTGAATTACTATGAAACGAAGAAAATCAAATCTGAACACGCATAGGCAGTTGTATAGTTTGTCTGTTTGATCTTTTTAGAGGTTTTGATATTTGGACGTGTTTGCAATAAAAAGGGTTTGAGGTTTATGTAGTGGCACAGAGCCTATGCAATCACATCCTGCAATCGCATAGCAACGGCAATTGCAATCTTCTTTGTCTAGGGTTTGACGAAACCCTAGGATCTGATTTAGGGGGAATAAATATCATTATAAGTTATTTTGGCCACTATTCAGAACATCTGGAATTCAATAAATACTCTCATAAGACTACCCACATCTGTGATCTTTCACATTGGGTCGTAGAATAGGACAAGAAAAAAAAGTGAAAGTCATGAAAAATCAGTAACTTGGGCGGCCAGCCAACACCAAGTTGGGTCACCAAAATGTGTACACATGTCACCCAATGATTGGGTGACATATATTTATATAAATATATATTTAAAACTAGTATATTTTATATAATTATATACAATAAAAACATAAACACATATATCAAAATTCATAAAAAGAAAAATTAATTGTATGGGTAATTATTTTTAATAATTGTACGGATAATTTTAGAAATATTATTACTAATACATTATTTTTTTAAAAATGATAAGTATTTTAGGTAAGCTGGAGTAAAGAAAAATAAATATTTTATTAAAAGGTTAGGTTGGGTTGGGTCACTGATGGGAGTATAAATTATATAAGGTTGGAGTGGTATGAAAGTGAGAGATATTAATATTTTATTTGAGGTTGGGTTGGGTTTGGTCACTGGGGATAGTCTAAGTCACTTTGGCTAGCGTTTAGTACATCTGAAAATTAATTTTGTTAGAGATCAATTGTGTATTACGTCTGTTTGTTCTATTAATTTGTCATAAGTTAATCGACTGTATTTGTATTTTGATTCAACCATATTAATAGGATATGTTTTCCTTTTGTTATGTTTGTGAATGTAGCTAACAAAATTGATGTGACTGTGAAAAATGAATTTGGGCCCGAACAGTAAATTAGGTCAAATATGACAAAATGGGCCAAGTGGGCTAAATACGTATGAAATATGCATTATAAGTAAACCCATGTTGATGAGGCGACTTTCGTGATTATGCGACGAGTATAGTGGCGACATGAGTAGGCAGTAGCGTGAGAATAAGACATTGCGAGAAGCATACCATGGTTACTACGGCTCCAAAATGATAATGTTATCAGGCGAGAATACTGCCTGAGTGAATAAGACAATAGGCGAAATAATTGTAGTCAGAAGCGACAATGTAGTCCGGCGGGAAGCACTTATGACTAGATGTGAAAATTGGCGGCAATCTGGAGTTTGTCGTCCTCCTTTTCGTTTGTAAATTGTGACCGATGATGGTAAAAACTGTTTGATCTGACACGTGTGTACCCCACTATAACTGTCAAAATGGTAAGATGTGACATTGTGAACAGTAATTTTCCACTAAGTTTGGGGTGGTTAGGCACCTTAGGTAGATGATTGACATGTGTCCACCATGTGCAAGGCACATGGCGCATGGGAGTATATAAACCCTAGAGAAAATATTATTTGTAAGTCTCTCATACTCTCTCTAAGCTCTCTCTCTCTCTCTCTCTAAGTTTCCATTGTTACCAAGTTTGTTGCCAGTCACTTATTCTCACGCCGGAGGGGTTTTGCCGGAGCCACCCCCCGGCTTAGTTCACGTTTGTGCTTGTGTGTAGGCCTTCGTTCGACCATTCAAAGAAGTGCAGTCGGAATATCCAGTTTTCCTGTTCGAAGCTCAGATCATGTGCAACCTGTTTGGCGGTGTAGCATCAGTTGGTTCCGTTGCTGGGACCTTCATCTCCTTCTTTGTTTGGTCCGGCGAGGTCGTTTGTTGTTCTGGGTTTGTTTTAGCTAGCTATTGTTCGTGTTCTTGGTCAGGAGCCCAGAAAAGTTGCTGTCAGTGTTTGGATAAGCTTTGTTTTAGTTGTATATCCGTTGTGAACCAGAAAAGTTTATAGAATGGGTCAGGATAAAAGAATTCCGGCGAAAGCTGCCCAGAATCTGACACTGGCAACACCCAATCCGAAGGATACCCGCAAGAACAAGTCAGGTTCTGTAAGGGATGGTGAGGTGAAATCTACAGAAACTGAATCGACAATAAGGTGAGGAAGGGAGAGGGAAGCAAGGGCCCTAGCGAAAAAGGCAAAAGCGAGGGATGACGAGCCGGATCCCGCCCCCTCAAAGAATGACGATGTAAGAGCGAAGGCGGACCAGTTAAGGGCTGATAATGAGTTATTGTTGCAAGTTCTTGCAAACAACAGGAGGTTGAGGGAGATGGATCAGGAGCCTTCTCAGATCCCGTCGGATATGTTAGTGGGGTTAGCGGGAAAGACCCCAGCAGGAGAGCCAGCGGTCAGCCAGAGTGTGGCGAAGAGGGATGATAGTTGGGCGAGGGATATGCCGCCGCCTAAGGAGAAAATTAGAGAGCATAGGCAATAGCCGGCAAAGGCGAGATCAGGGGGTGTTGTGATGAAGAGAAAGCATCAAGAGTTTGATGGAGGAAAAAGGAAGAAATTGTATCACAAGTCAGGAAACTCGCGAGAAGAGTCTTACTATTATGAGTATGAAAGTGATGAGGGATTGACTATTGACAAGTCGTACAGGCCTAGTCGCTCAAAGTATTCTGATGACAGGACCTACATGGAGGAGAGGTCGCATCATTCGCGGCATTCAGAGATGGAGCACCGTGATGAAAGGTCGCCACGCGATAGAGATCGCAGGCGACCTGAAAGGAGGGATAAGGAAAAGGAGAAAGGTGAGAAAGCCGCAGAAGCGGTGAAGGCCGCAGAGGCTGTGAAAGCCGCGGATGTTGCTAAGGCCGCCGAGGTTGAGAAGGCTAAGAAGGGGGGATGATAAGTGGAAGGCTAAAATGGCTGAAATATGGCCAAGAAAATCAAAGAGTTGGAAGCGGGAACCAAGCCGGTGGAAGAAAAAGGTTCTTATTTGGCCCCATTTGCAAAAAGTATTCAGAGTGCCGCCCCAGATCCTAATTTCCGCATGCCTATCTTGCCGAGTTATTCTGGTAATTTCCGGGCGAAGACCCATGTTGGAGGGTTTGAGGTGACTTTGTCCCTGTTGACTCAGAGTGATGCTGTCTTGTGCTTTGACTGATCATGCGTTGGAATGGTTTTTGGCCCAACCTGCGGAATCAGTGACGGATTATCAAGACTTTAAGAGAAGGTTTTTGGCAAGGTTCAGTACATCGGGGGACACAACCTGTTAGGAAGCAAGAGTTATGTGGGATCAAGCAGAAAGTTGGTGAAGGAATCGCGAGTTACACAGATAGGTTCATGAAAGTCGCCAACCAGATTTCAGACATCGAGCAAAGCCATATCATTATATTGTACAATGCAGTTTGCTGCCTGGTCCTTTTAAGCGAGAATTAGGTATGAGGTTGCCAGAGACGGCTGGCAAGTTATATAAAAGAGTTAGAGGCTATTGTGGAGGTGATAATGACGATGTGGCGGCAACACCTACGGCAAAGAAGATTGTGAAAGAGAGGATAGATTTTGTGAAGGAAGAAGGAAGGGGAGGTAGAGGAAATCGTGGCGGGAACCAGGCAGGAGGAGGTGGTGGCCGCGACGGAGGCCGGGGTTCGCAAAAGATTATTAAGTTTGACAAATTGAATACCAATATCAGCGAGATCCTGACGAGAGTGAACTTGCCGCCGACATATCCCATCAGGGAAGGAACAATAGGGGCAAGGGATCAAAACAGTTTTTGTGAATATCACCAAGATAAGGGACATACTATCGAGAATTGTTATAATTTGAAGAGGGTGATTCAGACCAAGATTGATAATGGCGAGTTTAAGGAGTTTCTGGAAGAGAATGTGGGACGAGATGAAGGGGTGAGGCATGAGTGGAATTTGGTGGACTAAAGAAAAGGTCGCAGGCGAAATGAGCTGAAGAGTGCTTGCAAAGCTGGTCATTTTGATGCGATTTGGTGAAGTTGTCGCATCTGTTTTTGATTTAGCCGTTTTAATTGTCGCACTAGATAGTAAAAGTTATATAACTTTTCTTGTAAATTAAACATTATGATTGTCGCATCTAGGAAGAAAAGTTATGTAAAATTTGTCAGTCTACAATGATGTAACTGGTATATATTATTGTAAAGATGGCGGGAATTTTCCAGCGACATTCTTGTATCATATTCATCCATACTTGTAAAATTCTAACAAAGTTTAACTTATTGTTTCATGGACCAATGGATGGATGGACGAATGTATAAAGGTCGAGAATCAGACACGGAATGGCAGAGAGGCCAAAGCTTGAAGATGGAGGTAAGTGAAGGTTGCCGCAAAATCTTGAAGATGGAGGCAAGTGAAGATTGTCGCCAAAGCTTGAAGATGGAGGCAAGTGAAGATTGCCGCCAAAGCTTGAAGATGGAGGCAAGTGAAGGTTGCCGCCAAAGCTTGAAGGTGAAAGCAATGAAGGTTGCCGCCCAGATAAGACCTGGCTTGCTCCAGGAAGGATAAGACCTGGCTTGCTCTAGGCACAGAAAGCCCTGGCAGAGGCCAGGCATAGAAAGACCTGGCTTGTAGAGCCAGGCACAGAAAAGTCCTGATTTTTTAAACAGGCACAGAAAAGACCTGGCTTAAAGGTGCCAGGCAAAATGGAACAAGAAAGTTTGGCTAAGGAATATTGTCGGCATCAAGTGTGCGGCTTGTCGCAGATTCGGTTGGTACCAAGTGGGCAGTTTGACCAAGTATGGTTTTGATCAAGGCGTGGTTGGTTATAGGAGGTTATGATCAGGCGGTCTGCGTCAAATTGTCGCACGACTGTGACACAGATTGTCGCAGGAATATGATTTTTTATGTAATTTGTAATATTATTTGTGATGCGTTTTGTCTAAGTCACTACAAAGTTAAGTAAAGATGAATGGCGAGAAAAATGACTAGGGAGTAAGGCTGCCTAAAAGACAAGCCTCACTCTTTTAAAGGGAGTAGTATATATATAGATAACTTAGGTAAAGTGAATCTTCGATAAACTATCGAAGCAAAATCAAAGCAAAAGAGGCGCCATGCCAAAGGTAAAACTAAAAACAAGTTACAGGAAGCAAAAAATGACATGCAAGATAAAATCTAGAGTCGAAGTCGCAAAATGCGACATTCATAATGAAAGAGAACAAAATATCATTGAAAGAAATTAGTCATTAAGGCGAGAATTAAAAACAAAGAAAGTCGCAAAGGGCGACATTCAAGATACACCAAGAGCAAATAGTTAAAGGAACAAATAGTCATAAAGGAAAGATTGAAGTCAAAAGGTCGCAAACGGCGATTTCACGAATGAAACAGAGTAAAAGTTAAGTCGCAAAACGCGATAACCATAGTAGTTAAAGCAAAAGTAAAAGACGGAATTGTAAATTGCTTAAGTACAGACCCAAGTCAAAAGGTAAAAATTGTTTTCAAGAGCAGTAAATGTTTTAAGAGGCGGGAGCATCAGGGTTGTTGCTGGAGGAGGCTTTCGCGGCTAGAGCAGCTTCGGAGACATCTTTGGCTTTCTTGAGAGCTTTGCTTTTCGCGCTAATAAGTTCGGCCCAAAGAGTTAGGGCATCCGGGTTAGCCATAACAGAAGCCTCCCAAACCGGCTTCCCCAAAAGTTGATCTTCAGCAGAAAGCTCGGCAAGTTCGTCCTCCTCATAAGGCACCAAGTTGTGCCCCAAGCGGCAAAAGTCGCTATAAATCGGCTCAGACCCCCATTTGGCTAGCAGATCATGAGTTATGGCTGGGATGTCGCCTGCGCTTGCCACTACTGCTCGCATGCAATGAATAAGGGCTTTCTCATATAATTCCATGGATTCAATTTCGGCTTTGGCCTTGGCGGCAATAAGATCATCTTTGAGTTGGGCAATCAGGGCTTGACTTTTGAGTTTGCTCCTTTTTGTCGCGTCAAGTTCAGCGGTCAAGTTTTTGTTTTGTTCCTACAGCTTTAGCTTTTGAGCCTCCATTCAGCCTCGGAGCTCCTTTTCTGTCTGTGCAAAATTTTTCTGAGCTACATCAAATTTAGTTTTTTCGGCCTGAAGGGCTGCGACATCTTGATCCCGTTGCACAACCCTAGCTTTGTACTTTTCCTTGTCGTGGCGAGCTCGCTTGAGGGCTTTCTCGCAGTTCTCCCATCCAGTGGTCACGTTGCGGCACCTGTTCCTTAGGCCATAAAGTACACTTGAAATCTGTTGAAAATGGCACAAATTTGATTAGGAAATGCGAGAAACAAAATAAAGGTAGAGGCGGCAAGAGAAGAACAAACGCCGCTGAGATAAAGGCCGGTATCATTAGCGGCATAATCCTCGTTCATGTCCTCATACTCCCTAACCCGCTGAGGCACGCATGAGCGTTGGATGATGCCACCCCCAAGCATGTGGTAATATTGGTTTGCGGAGCGGAGATCTAGGTCAGGAAGATCAGGAACGTCGCCAATCTCGCGGCTGAGCTCAAGGAGGCTAGTTTCGTTTGAGGGCATTTGAAAGCCCGTCTTGAGCCAGCTAGCGAAATGTGGCTCGGAAGGTTCAGCAGTATCAACAGAAATTTGTTCTTCAGCCTGGTCAGAGATTGTGCCTTCAGTTTGGCGGGATCTTTTATTGGGGCAAGAATTAGGACATTGCATGGGTTCATGAGACTCAGTTTGTGGAGCGACACCAGTGGATGGGGGCTCTTGCTCCTGCTCTGGAAGTATTTCAACTTCATCTTCTTCTTCATCCACCAGGTTAAGTGGAGCATCCCGCATTGGGGTCTTGAACTTCCTACGTTTTTGGGAAGTTTCAATGGCTTTTCCAGCGGCTTTCTCCGCAGCGGCAAATGATTTTTCCCGAGCTATAGCTTCTGAGTCATCACCATGGATGGAGATCGGAATTTCTTTCTCGGTAGTCTGGGAAAGAGCAGCTTGGCGGGCGTCGGCGAGCCATTTGCGGCGGCCATCCATATTCGAGAAAGCATCTTGTCGTTGGGAGAGAGACATTGACCTGAATTCTGCGAAAAGAAAAGGAGAGGAAATTTATTTAAAGGAAATAAGCAAAGTAAACGAAGTAAAGTTTGAGGCGAGAAGGCATACTGTATACGTCATACATGGCCTTGCAGCAATGGCTTTCTCGCTTGCAAGGTTCGCATTCTGATCCAAAGCAGTCTTTGGTATGGATCTCCCATCCAGGATATGGGGCGGTATGAACAATGGTTATATGGGATTCATCAATAGGGCCTGTGAAATCAGGAAAGCCAAATTCTAGCAAAATAGAAGGGCTGGAAAGGATCTCTCTCCATGAAAATAGGGCTAGGCCAGTGTCAGAGGCATTGGCAAGGACCTGTAGGATGCGATCTTTGAGGCGAGTATCGCCAGAAACTAGAACTTTTTTGGTCTCAACTTTGGGAACGATTTCCCTCAAATCACCTGAGTGTGTCCACCCAACGCGAGAAGTTATAAAAAGCGGCCTAGATTTCCAATTATGAACTTTATCAGGAAGGGGAGTAAGGATTTTGGGTTTCCTATACTTGATAGAAAGGCATTTTTCAACTACGCCATCTCGCTGAGAGACAGCTGTGTAACCCTCAAACAAATGAAAGAAAAGAGAAACTGTAGGTTTATGCCGAAGGGCCCTACAGATTACAATATAACTAGTCAGAATGCGAAAAGCATTAGGGTGGAGATCCACGATTGCGGCTTGGGTTTTGTGGAGGAAGGCACAGACAAAGGGATCTAAAGGGAACCTAAGGCCTGCGTCTAGTTGGGATTGGTATGCGACAACACCATCCGTCAGTTGCCGCATGACGGCCAGGGACATGTCGCCGGTATACGGCTCAATGTGGTAATTGTTATGATTGATCCCATACTTAATGTGTATGGGAGTCTGGGAATTAGGGGAGGAAGTACTGGCTTCAGCGACATTGGTAAGAAAAAGGTGGTCAGATGAAACCTTATTGTGGGATGATGTCTCCGCGGCTAAGGTGTCCGAGACATCGTGGCTGGAAGTAGAATTGGTGGAAGACATGTCGCTCTGACCGCTGGAGCTGGAAAGAACCTGTTTATAGAAGCGACGACTACATAAGTTGGGGGCTGCGAGATAGTCAGTGTCAGATAAATTGGAATCAAAGCGGGAATGATAAAAGTCGCAAATGTGCGAGCATAATTCCCAGGTATTATGGAAGGTTTTCATGGATGCGGACTTATGTAGAAAGGGGGGACCTCTAATCTCTAAGGCATCTAAGACTGCGACATCAGCGTCATGTCGCATAAGCATAGAGTTAAGCTCTTCCCGCGGGATTCTTGCCCATACCCCCATGTCAATCCTATAGTACCCCCCCAGTTCTCAAATTTTGCCCAAATCTAATGGTCCTACTACACGATTTTGTTCTGACCATTAGGCGAGCTAGAAAAGTTTAAATAAAGACAGAAAATAAAGAAAGTGCGAGAATTTAAGGGTTTACTTGGGAAATCAACGAAAAAGGATGAAGACGGAAATCAACGAAAAAGGATGAAAAGAACAAAGAAATGGTGATAATAGACGGTAAGAACAGGTGAAATTACGGTGGGAAATGGCTTTTCTTCAGAAGTCAGTTCGCCGGAGAGTCAGAGAGTTTTTGGGAAGCCCGAATAACTAAAAATGTGAAAATGATAGGTTGGGGGCTGACATTAACCTAGAGGAGACGAAGGGGTGCTGGGGAGTTTTCTAAAAAACCATAAATGATGTTCGAAATTTTGAAATTCCCCCCTTTTTTATTAAAGATCATTTATTGTGGTGCACGGAGACCTAAAGAAAAGACGGCGCTGCCACACCGTCCTAACCCATCAACCCGAAAGTGACACGTGTCCCCCCCAGGTGTCAAAAGAAGTTCCATTCTCGCGAATCATAGATTGACTGTGAGAGCCTGAGGCGACAACCGGAATTTCTTGCCTGGACCATGAATAGTTCATGGCTCGAAATTGGGGGCTATTGATGTGACTGTGAAAAATGGATTTGGGTCCAAACAGTAAATTAGGTCCAATATGGCGAAATGGGCCAAGTGGGTCAAATACGTATGAAATATGCATTATAAGTAAACCCATGTTGATGAGGCGACTTTCGTGATTAGGCAACGAGTACAGTGGCGACATGAGTAGGCAGTAGTGTGAGAATAAGACATTGCGAGAAGCATACCATCACTACAAGAAATAGGACTATTTACGGCAGTCATTTACGGCGGCTGAAACGCGTCCGCCGTATATAGATATATATACGGCGGTTTACACAACCGCCGTATATGTTTATTATATACGGCGGTGTAAGCCGCCGTAAATATGTTACGTACGTACATTTGGTATATACGTATATGAGATTGAAATTATATACGGCGGTATATTATTAACCGCCGTAAATAGTTACGTTTTTCGGCGGTGGTATACGCGTCCGCCGTAAATGTCAATAAATACCGGGAAACCCAAATTTCCCACACTCATTTCGCGCACTCTCTCTCCCTCCTCCTGTCTCTCTCTCTTTCTCTCCTCTACCTAGGGCACGAAGCCGATCGACGCCGGTGACCACCCTTTTTCCTACCGCCGCCGGTGAAGAACGAATCAACAGGTATAGCCTTTTAATTTTTGGTTTTAATTCGTTGTTCTTGGTGTTTGTGTGGTGGATTATTGAAAATCTTTTCGATTTCTCTCTCTCTCTCTCTCCGGCCGGGCGATTGACGCCGATTGTACACTCGATTTCTTCGATCTACAACAATCAGTATACATTTCTTCCCCCTTTTCTGATTTACTTTTAATTTCTAGGTTTTTTTGTTCTTTGTTGTTGATGTTGCTGTTGCTGTTGCTATTGTTGTTGTTGTTGTTGTTGGTGGTGGTGTTCTTTATCGTTGTTGTTGTTGTTGTTGTTGTTGTTGATTGTACGAGGATTATATAGAGGTTCTTTTTTAGCATCTCGCATCTCGTTGTAAAAACAAAAAGCGGTGGAATTGTTGTTGAGAAAACTATCAAAAGATAGGCTTATTATTATATTTTACAATATGAAATGAGTATAATCATTGTATAATCTTTTATCTACATTGAGTTCTTTCATTTCCCAACCGTAATTAGGAACCCTAAAGGTACATGGACAACCCAAAGCAAACATATACTCCCTCCGTCCCAAGATGATTTTCTTACTTTTTTAGTTGTCAACACACAAAGGTATTTTAAGCAATAATTTTAAGTTAATTTAAACATCAACTAATTCTTAGAATTAGTTGATGATTAAAGACGTTTGTGCCCTTGAGCTTGTGAAAAGATAAGGGGAAATGTTGCGTTTCATTAAATATTAAACATTACATTAGGTTGAGGACCTTATATGCACCAAAATATTAGTTGTAGACTTCATATGGAATGTATTATAGTTTAGGACCCTAAGTAAAATTCTAATGATAACTTTCAGCACTAAAATGCATTTTGACATATATATATAATTATATATATCCCCCAATCACATACTTTGTACTTATAATTATAAAGCGTGGATTGGGGTCATTGCCCTTAACTATCAAGTGACAAGATTAGTAGTCATAGAATTTCGTGGACTAAGATACTAAGTTGCCTCCAACAAATAGACAATACCTAGTCGTGGACTTCTTGTTTGAAGGCAAACCTTGTAAATTCCCTTAACTCTAGTGTGCCCGTAATCTCAATCTATTAGTCCATATGTTGGTGTTGCGCACTTCAAAAAATAATGTTGCGCACTTCAATCTAGTTCCTAAAAATAGTTCCAAATCTTTTGTTGCATGTGCATATTCTTTTGCACATCAACCTAGTTCCTTAAATTAGCTTCTCAATTAGGGGGGGGGGGGCTTGTGAGAGAGAACGAATGAATGTTGTCATAGGGTTATACTATATCATGGGCCCAAGTTCGACTAATAGGCTAGGCTCCAACAATGTATATTATCTATATCGAACCAAAAGTTGTACATATTTAGACTATGTTTGTTTATGAGTTTATTTTTATTCTAAAATTTGTGTCTCTCGGTCTTATATATAGGTTGTATTTTAACGTTAAAAATATCAAGTCAAGTCATATATGGACAAAAGTTGGATTGATTTGGATAATCGAATTTCAAATGAGTATTTGTATGGGGTTGACAACTTTCTCGATTTTGCATTCTCAAAAGTCCGTTGGTGTTAAAGAAATATATTGTCCTTGTAAAAAATGCGCAAATCGTTACCAAGAAGACCGTGCAACCGTGAGATCACATTGTATTGCAGTGGGATTTCAAAAAGATTACAAAAATTGGATTAGGCACGGGGAAGAGTACATTTCGACGCGTAAGAATGATAATAATGATAGGACAACTGAAGATGGCATTGAAATTGAATTGGGCGTGCAAGATTGTATGAGGCGAATGGTACATGAAGGGATGGGTATGCCGGATAGTAACCAGCCAGAATTGAAGAAATCGTACAATCGATGCATCCACCGCAAAGTTTCTTAGACTTTTGAGAGATGCGGATCAAGCCTTGTGGGAAGGGTGGGATAAGTTTACAGTACTCTCATTTATTGTAGAACTTATGCACTGGAAGGCTAATTATCGAGTGACCGATAAGGGATTTACTTCTTTATTAAAAAATTTCATTAGTGGCATTGCCTCGCCAACGAAAGTGCCAAGTTCCTATCGTGAGGCGTACAAGATGACTGCGGATTTGGGTTTTAGTTATAAAACGTGGGACGCGTGCATTAATCATTGTATGTTGTTTCGAAATGAAACTGAAAAACTTACTAAATGTGAAATTTGTGGAGCCTCTAGATATAAGCAACAAGAAGAAGGGGGTAGCGGTGAAGGTGCGGAAACAAGAGGCAAGAATAAACTTCCCAAGGTGTAGCGATGAAGAAAGTATGGTATTTTCCCTTAAAGCCAAGGTTGCAAAGGTTGTATTGGTCATCTAAGACCGCGACACTCATGAGATGGCATGCCGAGAAAAGAATAGACGATGGTGGCCGAGGCATCCCGCAGACTCTCGTGCGTGGAAGGAATTCGATGAACGTTATCCATTATTTTCAAGTGAAATTCGAAATGTTAGATTGGGATTAGCATCCGACGGATTTAATCCTTTCGTAACAATGACTATATCTCACAAGATTGGCCGGTTGTGCTTATGCCATACAATCTTCCACCTTGGTTATGCATGAAACAACCATATTTCTTCTTGTCGGTGCTTACTCAAGGCCCAAAAGGGCCGGGCAACAAGATAGATGTGTATCTCCAACCGTTAATTGATGAGTTGAAGGAATTGTGGGAAGATGGTATATCAACTTATGATGCATCAAGGAACGAGTTGTTTACTTTACGAGCTTCACTATTATGGACAATAAATGACTTTCCAGCATACGCAATGTTGTCTGGATGGAGCACTAAAGGTGAATATGCTTGCCCTTGTTGCAATGTGAGACCTCAAGCACGATGGTTGAATCATGGTGGCAAGTATTGTTATATTGGTCATCGACGCTTCTTGCCTAGGAGTCATGCTTTTCGTAAGGATAAAGGCTCTTTTGATGGTACTCATGAAGTGAGAGATAAGCCCAAGTTATTGTTTGGAACAAAATTGCTTAAACAAGTTGAAAATATGGAAACAGAGTATAAAATAGAAGATGTTATTAAAAAGAGGAAAAGAGAAGAGGGTGAGAAGCAACAAGCCAAGTTGGAGAAAAGAAAGGTTCCTAAGTTGTGTCACAATTGGAAAAAGAGGAGTATCTTCTTTGAGTTGCCATATTGGGCAAATAATCATGTTCGTCATAATCTTGATGTTATGCACATTGAAAAAATGTGTGTGATAATGTGCTACATACTCGTTAGGTACTCATGGGGAAATCAAAAGATAATGATAAAGCAAGAAAAGACCTAAAAGAGATGAACATTCGAAACCATTGCATCTACAAAAGCTTCCATCCGGCAAAGATATTATGCCTCCGGCTCGCCTTACAATGAGTAAGAAGCATAAAGACACATTCTTGAAAGTTCTAAAGGGAGTCAAAGTCCCCGATGGCTACTCGTCAAACATATCTCGTTGTGTACATCTAGAGGAAAGAGCTATTTGGGGTCTTAAGAGCCATGATAGTCATATTTTGCTCCAACAACTACTCCCTTTAGCTGTTCGAAAAGCGTTGCCTACTTCGTTGTAAAAGCCATCATTGAGTTGGCAAATTTCTTTAGGCAATTATCCTCAAAGGTGAATACACTTGCCGATCTCGAAAAGATACAAGATCGGATGGGTCGTCACACTATGTGCTCTCGAGAAAATATTCCCACCAAATTTTCTTTGATGTTATGGAGCACTTGCCGGTGCATTTAGCCGAGGAGGCCTTGCTAGCAGGCCCAATACAATTTCGTTGGATGTATCCGGTAGAGAGGTACATCCGTATTAAATTTACTTTGAAAAAAGTTAAATTCGTTTTTACATCTGGTTTAGCATAAGTAAATGTTTTTGTAGGTTTCTACTTACATTAAAATTATATGTTCGAAATCGAGCCCACCCCGAGGCCTCCATAGCTAAGGCAATTGTGGTCAAGAATGCATGTCTTTTTGTACGCAATATTTGGATGACATTGAGACAAAGTCCAATCGTCCTAGAAGAAATGATGATGAAGGTGATGAGTTAGGCCGCTTTGTAGGAAAAGAAGAGGTAATTACCCTTGATTACATCACACGAGTACAAGCGCATAGATATGTGCTTTTCAATACCGAAGATGTTGAAAAATACCTAGAGTAAGTGATTCTTTACATGAGGCTTACATTCCTTATATCTTTTATATTTTAAATTAATACTTAATTCATATTTTCGATCCGCTCGTAATGCATCGTGTACATTTGAGGGAGACATTACCTCGTAATCAACGACATCTTATAGAGAAAGAACATAATGATAAGTTTGTTAGCCGGTTTAAGGATTATGTAAGTATGAAACCACCTTCATATAATAGTTTCAATTTATCGTTTTAAATATTTTCTTATTAAATTTTGTTTTTTATAAAAGGTATGCACGACGAAAGATGTAGTGCCCGAAAGAATTACGAGTCTTGCATTGGGTCCTCATATGGATGCGAGGCGGTATAAGTCTTACATAATAAATGGTTTTCGATTTCGAGTGAAGGATGTCGATAGACGGAGGAAAACTCAAAATAGTGGAGTCATGCAGAATGCAAGTGTGACAAGTTTTGCAAGCCGAAAGGATAATAATCCCATTGTAGGGGATGTTAACTTCTACGGGGAGTTGATTGAGATCCTTGAAATTCGTTATAGCAACTCAATAAGATTTGTATTGTTTAAATGTGATTGGGTTGATAACCGGACAGCAAGATGGAAGATGAGCAAAAATTTACTCTTGTAAACTTCAATCACAAGTTGTATAAGGATAATCGAGTTGGTGATGAACCATTCATATTAGCATCTCAAGCTGAGCAAGTTTGGTATGTTAAAGATCCTATAGAAAGTGATTGGAATGTTGTGATGAGGATTACGCCAAGAGATAGTTTTGACATATATTCAAATGATGATAAACAAGTTGCAAATTCGATTCCATAATTGGTACCATTTTGCTCACAAAACTGGATGAAAATGTTGCTAACGAAGAAACATCGTGGGTGCGAGAGGGAGTTGATGGGGTCGAGATTGAAACTACTAATATCAATGACCTAGATGTTGATATGGCCGATAATGATGATGTTGATATGGCCGATAATGATGATGATTAGTTTGAGTAGTATTTGTTTAGATCTTATTTGCTTACTATTTACTAAGACAATGTTATTACTTAAGTTTCATGTTTCAATCAAACTTGTTATTTTTGTATGGTTGAATATTAATATTGTTACTTCTATATAATATGTATTTGTTTAGGTCTTATTTGCTTACTATTTACTAAGACAATGTTATTACTAAAATTTGTGTCTCTCCGTCTTATGTATAGGTGGTTTTTGTGTTGAAAATATGCCTCCTAAGGAGAGAGACGTTAGAGGGGGTAGCAACAAGAGGGGTAGACAAAACCCGCCGCCCGTAGTCCCAAATGATCCCACTTCCCCTAATGCATCATTGACGCCGTATATGGGATTGACCCATTGACCGCCGCTCAAAAGAAAAAATGGCGGAATTTGGAGGGTAGGAAATTTCAAGTCACCACTTTCCTTCATTTGCCGGTGTTGAGGGATTTGGGTTTAGAGACGTTAGTAACAGAATTGATGACGCAAGCCGGGTTAGGTAATTTCCTGGGGAAGACTCCATCTACGTATTTGAGATATTCACTTGAGTTCCTTTCAACTTTGGAGGTAGGCCAGGGTCACAAGAAAATACTATTCGGTTTCATATGAATGATGAAGCCTATCGAGTGGATTATGATGAGTTGAGGCAAATCTTTGGGGTTGATCAGCCGAGAGGAAACTGGGTCGAGTCTGATGGGGGGACTTGTTTTTTCTTTTCGGAGCTCACAGGATTGCCCTGCAAAAAAAAATACCTTAGGGCTTCCTCTCTTTCTCACCCGGCTTGGAAATTATTTTACAGAGGTCTATCTATGTCTTGGTTGGCAAACGGAGAGCCCGCTCAATTGAATGTGGCTATGGTAAAACCTTTTGCGAACAGGGGTTGAGGAGTTTTCAGTGATTCCCGATTGGGTTGATATTTTTGTTCGGAGATGTGAGGCATTTGCCCTTACCAAAAAGGGAAACATATCAATAGGGGATGATCACATTGATTGCTCAAGCTTGTGTGGGTGAACCAAAACCCGAGGCAATGAGATTGATGGGGGCACGAGTTTTTATTCTCAGACTGGCTAGTGCAAGATGACAAGTTTGTGAGGGACCGGAGGGCGATGTACAACAGGTCTTTATTGTTTGAATATGGTACTCCTGTGAGGACGGTCCGCTGTGGTAGGGGCCACGTTTCCGAGTGGTGAACAAGCTGCATTGGCGTATGCCCGGTGTTGATGATCAAATGGATCCCGTTGATGAGGAGGATGATGAGGAGCAGGAAGAGGAGGATCGGGAGAGACAGTGGTGGTCGTGGAGGAGAGGAGAACCAGAGCCACAGGTTCTTTTGATCGCTGGGATACCATGAGGGCATTTGAGGAGCAGGAGCGATCAAGGATCGCTCGGGAGCAGAGCCGACATGCTTTGGAGGATGCTAGGTGGGGGGAGGTTATCGCTCGGGAACAGAGTCGACGTACTTTAGAGGATGCTAGATGGGGGAGGTGCAAGATCGTTTTGAGGGGTTGGAAGATGAAACCGCCATTTTGGGAGCCCTGTATACGCACCGGGAGGCTTGGGCGATGCAGACAGAGCCCCGGAGTTACGAGCCAGTTTCAGAGGATTATTTGACTACGATGCATTCGAGAGCCACTGCTCGTGCACAGAGGCGTTCTTCCGTCGACCTACTATCAGTGACAAACCTCCGCCTCTCATCGCTGATGTTATTATTGTGATGTTATTATTAATGTTTCATGTTTCAATCAAACTTGTTATTTTGTATGGTTGAATATTAATATTGTTAATTGTAATATGTATTTGTTTAGATCTTATTTGCTTACTATTACTAAGACAATGTTATTACTTATGTTTCATATTTCAATCAAACTTGTTATTTTGTATGGTTGAATTGAATATTAATATTGTTAATTGTAATATGTATTTGTTCTGCTTCTTTTGATCAAACTCTTATTTCCTACAGGATCTTGTTGCAGCAGCTTTTACTTTCTACCTCCGTCATCTGCTTCTCCAGGTACTCCTTTTACTTTGGGATGTCCCCGCCTCGCTTCCCCACCGATTTGGTACCCGCGGGAGCCCCAGCCCCCCCCCGTACTATTTTATACTTTTTCTGTATCAAGCAAGGCTTGCCCTATAGTGTTGTTGTTGTTCCTTGTGGTTGTTGTTCCCCCTGCCCCGCTTCCCCACCGATTTGGTATTTGTTTTTTGTTAAATGTGACATATAACAAATGTGTCCACAACCCGCGGGAGCCCCCCCCCCCGTAATGTCATGTTTGTTGTTCCCCCCGCCCCGCTTCCCACTCAAATCACATATTTTGGAGCTGATCTGTTATTGTTGTTTTCTTTCCAAGCTCTCATGCAAGGTTCCCAAAAGACTATGTTGGTCACAATTATATTTAATTAGCTCTTCACCTACTAAGAATAACTGGTAGTAAGAAAAAGTCCCCATTGCTCAAAAGCTATGTTTTTTAGTAGTGTGCATTGAAATGAAAAGGGAAGGATGTCTAAATTAAGGCCATGTGAGCCCGATACTTCCCTAGACCCCATGCATAATGTGAGCTCTTGTCGCCCCAAGTTGCCATTTATTGTGAAATTTATATAAGGTTTGAAGCTAAATATCATACCTTCTTTCCTATTGATTAAAGCACTTGTCTTGTTTTGGTGAAGGAGTCCCCTTCCCTTTGCACTTAGTTTGATCCTTCTTCCGAAGAGAGTAAAGAGTGCCCATGGTGTGTTTTCTCTAGTTGCTCCAGTAAAAGTTTGAGTAATCATGATTCATAAATTTTAATAAGTTCATTAAGTGGATAGACATCTAATAACAGGGACCTCAATGTGCATGGGGAATGTGTTTTATTTTCTTGAAGGAATCAAAAGAAGTGCAATTTAAGTAAGAAGACATGGTAATCATAAAATAGATCCTTGGATAGTATTGGTCCAATTTTTTTCTTTAAATTGTGCTTCTATTAGTGTGTGTGTGGGGGGGGGGGGGTTCCTGTTTATTTTGACTTGTAAGATTCTTAAGCACTTGCCTGAAACAGAAAATAAAAGTGAACAAAAAGAAAAAAACAAAGAAAACTAAAAAAGAAGAATTATCTTGGATCCGTTTCAGAAACGTCCAAATAGCTCAACAAATATAAAAACCAAAAGTGAAAAGTATCCTTGAGCCATTTTTGAGTCTGCGTGTGCTAACCAAGTCCTACCAAGAGAACATTGCTGATAAATGGACAATTGCATTTTTATGACATGAGTAAATATATGGTTTACTATAATTTTATACTTTATTTTCCATTATAAATCATTTAAAGCAGTCCATGGTCCTTAATGTATAGGAATCATTTGTGTTTCATAAGGTAGATCACTTACTGAGTATGGATTATGCCCTCAAATTATCATAATCCTTATATAACTTTTTCCATGTTCATGCTTTATGCTTTTTATGATGATCATGTAATATCACATGTTATGTCAACTTTTATCTTTGAATATTTCCAAGTGTAGTAATATTTTGTCTATCAAGCCATTTGTATCGTTTCTTGTTGTTGTTGTTGTTTACATTCGTTGCCGCCGTTGTTTCTGCCGTTGTTGTTGTTGTTGTTGTTGCTGTTGTTGTTTCTAGGCATTTTATAGGTCTTATACATGATACATAAGACCTATAATAAATTTATAGGTCTTATACATATATTATAAGACTGTTTTTTTGGGTTCTTTACTTGGTTTATTCAATTCTTGTGCTATAATTGAATTGTCATATGACAGATATGCCTCCAAAGAAAAATTTATTACTGTGTCGTGGCTCTAACCCTAAAGGAAGAGGGTTGGCAAAACCAACCGCCAAATGGGGTAAAGAGAGATTGATCATAATATGGAATAATTATGGTCAACCAGTTGGTGGGGAAATGACACAATTAGCTACTCGTATAGGAATTTTTGCTAAAAATGGGGAACATTTCCCATTAACTAGAGAGTGGTTTCGATGGACCACGAGTGCATAAATAACGTATGGAATGACGTTCGGTAAGTTGTAATCCATATTTCTTACATAAATCTCTAGTACGTAGTCAAAAGTCTTATGATTCTCTAACAATTGTTTTTTTTCTTTGTTGAATTGTGTATATAGGAAAATACAAATGCTCCTCCGGAGTATTTCCCGGTTATGGCTCTTTCTCTCGCTAAAGCGTGGCGTGACTGGAAATACAATGTGAGACAAGCATATAATAAGTATTACTCGCTTATGAATATTACTCGGTTATGACTTTGTTATGAATATTGACTCGCTTATGAATATTATTACTCATTGAAACAGGATTATAAGATGTATGAATCGACCAAGACGCATTGGCTCACCCACCCGTGGGTGTGCGTTGCGGATCAACGGGCCGCACTTGTTGCGATGTGGGTACGCCCAAGGCTCGGGTATATTTCAAATTAATCTCAATCTATTATCGTGAATGTCTTATATAAGTAGTCAAATTAATACTAATATTATCTTTTTTTTTTTCCAGAAATATCGGAAACAAATAAATTGAATCGAGAAAAACAATCGTGCTCGAATAGGACCGGAAAACGTCCCATTCCAAAGTCATCAAAGAGGTTTGTCATCGTTCAATTTAGTTCTCATTGTCAATTCAATTAATGTTTCTTTTTGTATCGTATATAAATATATATTTTTTTTGTCAAATGATTCTATTATAAATTGTAGAGAGGCGACAAGGGTTTACCAACCGATCGCTTAAGCGTTTCATACATACGCGCACGGCAAAACACCCGCAGATCAAGAAACCACTCAAATGATTGTAAGTTAAAGTTTCAACCTTTTCTCGTTTCAGCTTTGTTATTCTATAGAATACTTTTTCATTTCTAACTTCATTTTCATAATATTAATTAAAGTTAAAACATTTATATTGAACATGTTGTTTTTGTTACAACGAACGCTTAATGATGCGGTTGAGGAGTGCGCAGGAGGAGCAACAAAACTCTGCCGGCGCGTGAAAATATTTTTGTTGGTATGTTTGGCTCACGATGACCATGGGAGAGTTCTATGTATGGGAGGCGGTCCGAACAAAACTAAGGTGTTTGGTAAATCCCAACCTTCTCGCATACCAGAATTAGGCGGTGGCGGGGGTCGAGCAGATTTTGAAAGACAACTTCAGGAGGAACGCCGACAAAATGAGGAGGAACGCCGACAGCTACAACAACGACTTCGGGGAGCGATTACAACAACAACTTGAGGAGGAACGCCTTAAGTTACAACAACAAATTGATGAATTGAAACGTTGTTGGATGGAAGGACGTGGAAATGACGGTAATGAATAGGTGTTGTGGATTTTAGACATTGTGTATTTTGGATACATTCAACAACTAATAACTTTTTGTATAATGGTTATTATGTCCGGATACATTCAACATTAATTGTGTTAATATGTAGATTGTAAATATTGATTGGATTTGTGTATTTTTGGTTATATTGTGTGTGTACGGGTTGAATTTGGTTTTTGTGAACGTATTTTTGGGGAAAATGAATTATACAATGGGGAAAAAAAAAAAAAAATTAGGCTTATTTACGGCGGTGACTAAATCCGCCGTATAAACCTAGGGACGACTCGTGCCCAAAGGGGGACGAGGGAACCAGAGGGGGTGTAAATGGGACGACTCGTGCCATGGTGGACGAGTCGTCCCTATTTAGTTATTTACGGCGGATATAGTAACCGCCGTATAAAATGGCTACTGGACGACTGTTTGGACGAGCGAACCCGCGGGGTGCAACCGGGACGACTCGTTACAGTGCGGACGACTCGTCTCTTATTTACGGCGGTTACACATTCCGCCGTATAAAGATCACTCAAATACGCCATATTATACGTATGTATTTTATTTATATACGTCGGTGGTATATCCGCCGTATATAGTATATACGGCGGTTGTCCCGCCGTATATAGTATATACGGCGATGATTTATACGGGAGTCTATTTACGGCGGCTAGTCCGCCGTAAATACTATATACGGCGGGGCGCGTAGTATTTACGGCGGATTTTAACCGCCGTAAATAAGCCTGTTTCTTATAGTGTATGATTACTACGGCTCCAAAATGATAATGGTATCATGCGAGAATACTGCCTGAGTGAATAAGACAATAAGTGAAATAATTGTAGTCAGAAGCGACAATGTAGTCTGGCGGGAAGCACGTATGACTAGATGTGAAAATTGGCGGCAATCCGGAGTTTGTCGTCCTCCTTTCCGTTTGTCGCCTGGGCGACAATTGTGACTGATGATGGTAAAAACTGTTTGATCTGACACGTGTGTACCCCACTATAACCGTCAAAATGGTATGATGTGACATTGTGAACAGTAATTTTTCACTAAGTTTGGGGTGGTTAGGCACCTTAGGTGGATGATTGACATGTGTCTACCATGTGCAAGATACATAGCGCATGTGAGTATATAAACCTTAGAGAAAATATTATTTGTAAGTCTCTCACACTCTCTCTCTCTAAGTTTTCATTGTTACCAAGTTTGTTACCGGTCACTTATTCTCACGTCGGAGGGGTTTTGCCGGAGCCACCCTCGGCTTAGTTCACGTTTGTGCTTGTGTGTAGGCGTTCGTTCGACCATTCAAAGAAGTGCAGCCGGAGTATCCAGTTTTCCTGTTCGAAGCTCAGATCCTAGATCCTGTGCAACCCGTTTGGCGATATAGCATCAAAAAGTTGATAAATCACGTAAATAATTGTGTTCTTGCGTTTCCGTTCACTATCATTTGTTGTTTTCTTTGTCTGGTTATAACAGTAAATTATTAAATAATTTATGAAATATAATTTTTATAATTTCAATGATTAAATTGACATTATTATTTGTTCATAATTATTTATGCTTACTCGGTAGCATGCATTTAGATTTTAGACTACCAATCTTGTCTTAAAGTGTGTGATTGAATGAATATGTGTTGAATTTTGTCAAAGCGATAATTTGTACCAAACTACCAAATTCAAGTTTGAAATGGACACTAGAAAATCCCTATGACAGTTATAAGCTTACATACTTGAGCGCAGATACGGGGTACGGAGGAACCAAGAATGGGTGGTTTCAGTTTCATTTTTCGACCTTCAACTTTCAAATTATAATCTTTCAGCATAATTTCGAACATTAATATCATTTCGAATGAAATTTCTGAATTAACTTTGAAAAAATGTGAGCCGTCAATGGCTAAGTTACGTACAATCAATGGTAATTCGATCCAATTTATTATGAAATTATTTCATTTTTACCCATTTTCCCTTTTAAGTTTAGAAATATAACATTTTTACTTCTAAAAATTGTAATTTTTGCACTTTTAACCCCCTTTAATAGTACTCCCTCCGTCCCAGCCGAATGTACACTTATTTCCTTTTTGGTCCGTTCCAGCCGAGTGTGAACTACCAAAAATGGAAAAGGTTTTAATATTTTATATTCTCCATACCCCACCCACTCATTAGCTCCACTCATTCTCCACCATACAATTTATTCAACAAACCTACTATTAATTCCACTCATTCTCTCTCTTCATTTCCTACCACACATTTTCATTATCTTAATAGTATTTCTTAATTTGCGTACCCAAAATCTTGGTACACACTTGAATGGGACGGAGGGAGTATATTATACTCCCTCTGTCCCAGACCAAGGGTCTTCGGGGGGAATTTCACGCTTCTTAAGAATTTTTTTTAAAGTGAATAGAAAATTTTAGGATAGAGAATCTAAAAGTTAAATGTGTGGTAGGGAATAGGAGAGAGAATGTAAAAGTTAAATGTGTGGTAGGGAATAAGATAGAGAATGTAAAAGTTAATAATATTTAATAGGAGAGAGAATGAGTGGGAGGAATAGTAATGATTTTTTTGTAAATATATGGAGATGATAAGGGTATAAATATATGAAAAACTTTCCATTTAAGGAAAGGGACTCTTGATGCAGGACGGACCAAAAAAGAGAAATGGGCTCTTGAGTGCAGGACGGAGGGAGTAATTTTTACTTAACATGGATGATTATGATAGAGAGTAGTTTCCCCACATGGCCACATTTTACTTGAGTTTAGCTACGGATACAGGATGTTTCAACGGCGAGTGTATATTTTATACTATAAACGCTCAAACTAAATTTTTTTTATAAACACGACGAGATTATAATATAAAACTTAAAATATAAGAAACATATGATAATCTTTAACCTACTGTTTTTTTTTCTTATTATTTACTTGAAAATAGTAAGCTTATATCATAAAAAATAAAAATAAAAATAAAAATGATATTTACGTTATAGTTGTTTTAATGATGGCATCATTTTAGGCAGCATTTCTTGAAATTAATCTTGTAATTTATTTCTTATATGTTTCCAATTTTTTTACAAACAATAAACGATGAAAAATTAATAGATAATAAATAAAATTCATTTATATTAGTTAAAGTAATGAGCAAAAGAATTCAAATATAAAAATATTTAAAAAGAAAAACCATTTATCATAATAGAGACAAAAAATTTAACTTGAATAATAAATAAAAACTATTTATGATATGATTATAAAAGAATTTTAGTAAGATTTTGAAAAAGTTTATTTCTCATATTAGAGGTTAAAAATAATTTGAAATTATTTGTACCTATTATTGAAACCTGTTTTTTAGTGATAAAATACCAACTAAACTGCTTATATGATCTGTTAATAGCAAAGGTGAAAATTAAATAATCATATATGCGTGTGCACTTATTAGTTAATATGATTTTATTTTTTTAAATAGAAATAAAATTTGACCGGATTCATGTGCACTCTCACCTCCTACACTACATTGCTTGAGTGTCTCAAACACGTAAAAACAACCAAATAATATCGAAAGTACGTTTTTCAATATGTTTAATTTTTTGAGGAAAAAAAACCCAAATAAAAAAAAAAAAAAAAAAAACATATGTAGGTCAAACCTGCAATTTATTGTCCGGATTTAACGGAACAAGCATGCTATGCTATGCGTACAAGTATTATTTATTGAAGGTCGAAGACATATGAACAAATAAAAATTCTCATCCTATCCTATGATGATGAAAATATTCAATGTATCTACAGATAACACATACACATACACTTATTTATTTATTTATTTATTTATAATGCTTTTACTTTACTACACAAAAGATATACTCCCTCTATTTTAAATTGCACAAAAAAAATTGAACATAAATATTAAAAAGAAATAAGTATATAATATTAAGGCGTTGAGGGTATATATAGTAAATTACTCCCTTCGCCCGATTTAATATTCTTAGTTAGTTTGACTTTTCACTCTTACTCTCTTACTACGTCTAGGTCCTTCATTTTCTATTCGAGATGGACCATTTGTAGCTTCATAAGTTCTCTTATTAGAACTTGTATCTTTCCTATCCTTAGCAGGAAAGATTTTTCAAAAAATGACGCGTTCCTTGATTCTATCGTCATTCCTTCATTCATATCAGGAATGTCCGACTTGTGCACTATAAACCGATATGCACTACTATTGTTGGCATATCCAATAAAGATGCAGTCAACCGTCTTGGGACCGATCTTTATTTGCTTAGGCTTAGGTACTTCAACCTTAGCTAGACACTCCCACACTTTAAGGTATTTATAACACGGCTTACGATTATGCCATAACTCGTAAGGAGTCTTATCAATTCCTTTCTTGGGTATCTTATTAAGAATGTAGTTGGACGTGAGTATGCCTTCTCCCCACAAGTTATCGGGTAAGCCTGAACTGATTAATAGCGCATTCATCATCTCCTTAAGAGTACGATTCTTTCGTTCAGCTACTCCGTTAGACTGAGGTGTATATGGTGTTGTCGTTTGATGAATAATGCCAGATTCCCAGCATAATCCTTCAAACAGAGTGACATATTCTCCTCCTCTATCGCTTCGAATCTTCTTAATCTTTGCATTAAGTTGATTATCAACTTCATTCTTGTAAGTTTGGAAAGCCATTAGTGCTTCATCCTTACTTTTCAAGAGATATTCATAGCAATATTTAGTGCAATCGTCTATAAAAGTAATGAAATACTTTTTCCCACCTCAAGTTTGCACTAACTTTATATTACAAATATTTGTGTGAACTAACTCAAGAGGTGTCGTGTTTCTTGTCACTGAAGAAAATGATGACTTAGTCACTTTTGCTTCAACGCAAATTTCACACTTGTCGGTCGAATCGAATTTATTCATAGGAATTAATTCTTGACTCACTAACTTCTTAATTGTTTTGTAATTTACGTGACCTAATCTATCATGCCATAAATTAGGACTATCCAACAAGTAGACATAGAAACAAATTTTCATTCTTCGCTTCAAAGCGGATAATATTTCTTACATTCATTTTGAATAGGCCCTTTTCAAGGTACCCATTTTCAAGAAGCATATCATTCTTGGTCAATACAAAGTTTTCTAACTCAAACACTAGTCTAAATCCAGCCATGCTCAACAGTGACCCTGAAACCAGGTTCTTGCGAATGTCTGGGACATGCAGCACATCTATGAGAGTTAGCTCTTTGCCTGAAGACATCTTCAGTATAACCTTTCCAAGTCCAATGACGTTGGAAGTGACACCGTTTCCCATACACACCTTCTTTCTACTGATAGGAGTGTATGACGAAAAGCAAAATCGATCTGCACATATGTGGCGGGTAGCCCCAGTGTCTATCCACCATTTATTACTGGTGTCTTCGAGATTTGCTAAGGTAGCTTCAAAGGTTTCACACATCATTGCTTCTAAATCAAGCCCATTCAGCCTTTCAATAATGGTGGCTTGATTTCTGGAGTCGGTATCTTGAATCTTGTAGACCCGTTCCAATGAGTTTCAAAACACCTTGGTTGTCTCCATGAAACAGTACTCCTCGTATAGGAATTTACTTAGCCCACTCAATATGTACATTTTACATATGAGATTTCCATGATTCCATGCCTCTGTGGCTATCCGTCCTTGCGGATCTGAATCATCATCCCGACTAGTGGGAATATCTTTTTCAACGAACATCTTCAAACCGTGGTTGGTTAAGAGCTACATCATCTTTTGTTGCCAGCTTTTGAAGTCCGCACCTCCGAACTTCGTTGTTTTCTTGCCAAGTGTTGGATAATTATGAACCGGAGCGGACGCAACAATCTGGTTCGTTGCATTTGACTGATGAGGGTGGGTAACCCCGAACAACTGAAAGGGTTTATTTTCAGTTGACATTTTCTTAAGAAAACGTAAAATTACTTCTTACGATTGTTAGGAAAAATTAACGAAATTCGAAAAGGCTTTCTGTAAGAAAATAACTGAAAATAAATAATTGCCCCGCACTGGTGCTAACGGTTACTGACAATCTTCTCGTAAGATGCAACGACTTGAACTGTCGTTAATAGGAGCACTCCAAATTAACAACTACGGCGAATAAATCTGAGTATTTGAAACTTCTGGACTTGAAGGAAATTTATGCTTCAAGATGCTCTCTCTCGCTAATGATAGTTGGATGACTGAATGAATGAAACTGACCATCCTGAGGGGGCTATTAATAGTTTTCCAAGAGTTCTAGTGACCATTCTGTAAAGAGTCACAATTCTGCCTTGATCAATCTTGGCCGTCGGATCGCACCTGATCGAGGAACCAGATTCAGCGAACCGGCTCCGATCCAGTGTGAACGGGTGTAACACCCATTCGCTCCAACATGCACCTGGTCCGCACACATACACAAATGGGTACGGATCATATTCAGCGACCCAAGGCCCACGAACATGCACAACCAGAAGCCCAATACACGACCCACTTCACCTGGGTAGCCCAGACCTTAACCAGCAACACGCCTGGGCCGAGCCACCTCTAGTCGACCCAATGCAAGAACCGAACCAAACCGCCTGAACCACTCGAGTCATGAAGTTTGGAAATTTCTCAAAAGTTTAAGGCTCCTAGCGACGATGTGCACGTGCAAAGAGTGCGCCTCAAAAGCGCCCAATGCGGGCTTCGCGGTTGAGGTCCAATTTGAGCTAGTTCAAAATATCACAATTGGGCCACTCCTTTCATAGTTGGCCCATGAACAACTAGGTTGCATGGTAGGAGGATAATATTTGATTATTACTTCCTTGAAGTGAATGAGTTTATAAACTCGACTACTTTTTGATTTCTAGGCAATGTGGGATATGACTTTCCATATTCACGAACTCTTCGTAAACTCATTTCAAATTACATACTTTGAGTATTAATTTCTCATTCACCACAATCTGATTTTAAGAGAATTTAGACATCTCATTAATCTACTCCGAATGTTGATCAAAAGTTGATCAAACCTATATTTAAACCAAATTTTCAACAATAGTAAGTGAATTGGTTGACCTGTATATAACAGATAAGTCTCATTGATTAAAAAATATTATAAATTTTTATTTTGGCCTTTTAAAAAGGATAACTAAATTTAAATTAAAAAATTTACAATTTTAAATAGGAAAGTTGAAAGATTTATTTATTTGGCCATAGGCCTAGCTAGTTTGATTACTCCATGCCATATGCGTTGGTCTTGAGCATTGAGTGTACAATCTACACTTTGTTCGATATTTTCATAATTGGAAATCATGACAGTAATAATAAACTATGAGTAACTCTTATGAAAAATTAATTTTTTTAAAATGTTATAAAAAATTAGTTTTTAAATCATTCATCACTCTTATTAGTTAGACTTAGTGCTTTAAAACTAGTTTTTTTTTATGTTACGAAAAAACTAATTTTTGCAAGATTTTGGCATAAACTATCTTCATTCCTAAAAAATAATTTTATTTAATTTTTTAGGATCAAACTTTGTCTAAACATAATATCTACCTAATCATTTTAATAAAATTGTTATTAATAAATTAATAAATAATTTAATAATAAAATATTGAAAATTTCACTAAAATAATTAGATTGACATTAATATTTAGTAATAAATAACCCTAGGCCGTTTGGTGCATGAAAATTTGGGGGCAGGAACGTAAATTTTATTTACAATAGATAATGCATATCTTTGTTTGGTGTATCTTTAACAATGGATAAAAAGCTAGTTATTCGTTTACTATAGATATCAAATATCAATATAGATATCAAATATCAAAAGTGATTTGTTAATAACAATTTTTAAAATTTTACTAGAATGATTATATTAACATTAATATTTGATCATCAAAATTTGAATGTGACCAATTTAAATCGAACAAAGAAATATGTTAGGGCTCCCAGGGTTCAGAGAGCTCCCAAGGATCACAGCTCTCAAGGAGCGCCTGTAAAGAGCGCGAGCTCCCAAGTAATGATTGCTCCGGGAGTAGGTATGGTT
This sequence comes from Adenophora triphylla var. japonica, assembly GCA_022495995.1. Lineage (NCBI taxonomy): Eukaryota > Viridiplantae > Streptophyta > Magnoliopsida > Asterales > Campanulaceae > Adenophora > Adenophora triphylla. The sequence goes on along the minus strand of JAFEMH010002165.1, from coordinate 156,902 downwards.
TCCGGATTTTGAGATCTCTTTTCATGGATTTTGTGATATATTTTCTTATCAGTTTATATATATCATTTCTTGTTTATGTGTATTTATATCAATTAGTTAGCGATATTTTAGAAATTTGTATCAATCAAGTTATTAGTGTAATCTTAGGGATTAATAAAGATTGTAAATATTTGTAACAAAATTAGGCCTATATCTTTAGGTTGTATAAATAACCGTTCACTACAATGAAATAAACATAGAAAATTCTTCCATCTCTCCCTTTTGGTTTCTTAACTTGGTAACAGAGCGACAATCTTGAAAAACTCAAACCCAACCAAACTCGAAGCAATGTCGCCCGGGAATGGTGAGAAGAGTGAGAAATAAACCCTCTATTTTCTTTCATAGAGTGATATTCCTGGACAGATTCTCACTCACGTACAATTGAAGGGAGAGAACTATGAAGAATGGGCCCGATTTTCAAGGGCTCCTTGAGAGCCAAGATGAAGACCAGCTTCATTGATGGAACAATTTATCGCCCTACGAAGGCGGATGAGCTGGAATTGTGGAAGACCGTAAACTCAATAGTAGTGTCTTGGGTATTTAACACCATTAAACCAAACTTAAGATCCACGGTGACTTACGTGGATGAAGCGAAGCTGTTGTGAGATGATCTGGAACAGAGGTTTTTCATTAGAAATGGACCGAGGGTCCAACAAATAAAGTATGGCCTTGCCAACTGCAAACAACATAAGAGTGAAAGAGTAGCCACTTATTATGGCTGCATCAAGAAACTGTGGGATGAACTTAATGACTATGACAAAATTCTGGTGTCTGCATGCACTGGTTGTCGGTGTGATATTAAACATAAAGTTGTCTCAGCGAGGGGAGGAGGAACGGGTGCACCCATTTATCATGGAATTGGAGACGTCTAAGTTCGAGAATGTGAAATCAAACATTCTAAACTCACAGCCTCTACCCAACGTAAACAAAGTTTATTCAATGGTAATGAGAGAGGAATGTGTCAAAGGAAACGCGCGATAAGACTACTCAGAACCTATGAGCTTTGTGGTGTAAACCAACGTTGGGGACTCCAGGAGGAGCGGAAAGACATGATCAATGTTATTTGCGGCCACTACAAGAAGAAGGGACATGGAGATGATTCTTGTTTCAAGCTTGTGGGATATCCGGAATGGTGGGGCAAGCAGTCCACAAGAAATGGAAAAGGAAAGAAAGGGCAGTGTGTCGCTGGAGGAACGAGAGGACATGCGTCTTTTTGTGCTCGAGCCAATACTGTACGAATGAAGGATGAGCGTAGGGATGACAGATACAGAGCGTGCTCAACTTTTGGGACTCACAAGTGAACAGTGAAGCAGTTTCAAAGCCATGGTGCAGACCAACCTTAAACCTAATGAGCACATGAATGGTAAGATGAATGATGAATCTTGGCTAGTGAATAGTGGGGCTAATCAGCATATAATAGAGAATATTGCTTTACTTAGCAATGTTCATAATAATATTGAATCCTATCGAGTGGGGCTGCCCAATGAGAAATACATCGTTGCTATAAAAGAAGACGGTGTCAAAATTGGGCCGCAAATGACTCTACATAATGTGTTATATGTTCCATTCAATTGCAACTTATTATCTGTATCACAAATGCTTAGAGGCTCAAATAATTTAGTGCATTTCACTGACAAACTTTGTGTTATACAGGATCGAACGTCAAAGACGTTGATCGGTAGGGGTGAACAAAACGAGGGGATTTACTACTTGAAGATGAAACTTGAAGCGTAAGTTTGTGGTGCTAAGGAGATTGGGAAGCACGAGTTATGGCATCAACGATTAGGGCATCCATTGAATAAATTAGTTAGTTTACTTTCTTTCGTTAGTCAAAATAGTGCTAGTAAGCATGTTTGTGAAATTTGCCTCCGAGCTAAACAGACTACAGACAAGTTTCTGCCTAGTGACAATAATTCATCTGAGGTTTTTGAATTAATTTATGTTGATTATTGGGGTGATTATTTTATGTGGCGCACATTATTTTCTGACAATTGTGGATGATTGCCCTCGTGCCGTGTGGCTCTACTTAGTACGTTCTAAAGATAATGTTCCTCAAATCTTTAAAAAAAAATTGGTCATGATAGAACGATAGTTTGACAAACGTGTCAAAATGGTGTGAATTGATAATGAGAATGAATTTACATGTCTTGAAAAATATTTTACTGAAAATGGGATTGTGCATCGCACCACATGTATTCACACTTTACAACAAAATGGTAGAGTAGAACGAAAGCATTATCACATTTTGAATGTGGCACGTGCTTTGCGGTTCAGGTTGGCTTGCCAATTAGATTTTGGGGTGAGTGTGTTTTAACGGTTGGTTATTTGATTAATCGCACCCATTCAAAATTATTTCATGGAAAAACTCCTTAAGAAATCATTTTTGGCAAAGTACCAAAATATAAACATATTCGAGTTTCCGGTTCTCTTTGTTATGCCCACTATTCTCGTCAAGATAATGATAAATTTGCTAGTCGAAGGTGTGTCTTTTTGGGTTACCCATTTGGTAAGAAGTGGTGGTTATTGTATGATCTTTGTGAAAACAAGACTTTTGTGTCTCGTGGTATTGTATTTCCCTTTCTTGGATCAAGGTGAGAGTCTAAATGAGGAGATTGTAGGTCCTAATTTCATTAAATTTTATTAACCAATTGAACTGAAGATTGAAGAAGCCGTAACTCTGATCCAGGTTCCCCTAGTGCTCCTGAGCCATGTGATCCTAGTGTCCCTAAGTCAGGCACCCCTAGTGCTCCTGAGCTAGGCACCCCTAGTGCTGCTCCAGGCATTGAGGTTGAGGTTCCATTTGAAATGTTATGGAGAGTGCAGTGATTAAAGGGCCAATCACTTAAAAAGACCTTGTTAATTTAGGCAGAGGACAACAAACAAAAATTCATTCAACACGATATACTTCTGTCGAGTATGAATTATGAATACATCAGACACACAACGTTCGAGATAGCCCCTCGTCAAGCTCACCCTCTCCAAATAAGTCTTCAGGTACTCTATATTCATTATCACATTTTGTTAATTGCACTAAATTTTCTCCCGCACATCATTGTTTTCTTGCCGCAATTGATACATGTGTTGAGCCCAGAACTTTGCAGAAGCTGTGAAGTCAGAAGAGTACAGGGCAGCCATGCACACTGAGCTTGATGCTCTATATCAAAATGGGACGTGGGACCTTGTGAATGCTCCTAATGGTAAAAAGGTTATCGGGAGAAAATGGGTTTATACAATCAAATATAAGACAGATGGCACGGTGGAACGTTACAAGGCAGGGTTAGTGATTCTGGGTAACCATCAAGTGGAAGGCATAGACTACAAAAAAACATTGCTCCAACTGTTCGAATGGTTACAATGCGATGTTTCTTTCTATTATCGCGGCCTGCGGTTGGGAGCTCATCAAATGGACATCCACAACGCCTTCTTGCATGAAGATTTGAGTGAGGAGATATATATGAAACTTCCCTTGGGGTATCGACCTAATCTGTCAAAAGAATATAAGCTCCAAAAGTCCTTATATGGGTTACATCAGGCACCTCGTTGTTGGTTTGCGAAGCTATCTCCTGCATTGACAAAGTATGATTTTGTTCAATTGTACTCGAATTATTTTCTATTTTCTTATCAGAGGGCCGACATCGACATGCATATCTTGGTTTACGTTAACGATTTGGTCATTGCAGGTAATGATTCTGCTGCCATGAAAGACTTTAAGAATTAATATGTTGGTGTTTCAAAATGAAAGATCTTGGGCGCTTGAAGTATTTTTTAGGGCTAGAGGTCGCGTGCCACTCAGATGGAATTTTCCTGTCTCAAAGGAAATATGCTATTGATATTCTCTTTGAAGCTGGACTTCTTGGGGCAAGACCGGCTAGTACTCCGATTGAGCCAAACCATCGTTTGGCTTTAACGGAAGACGGCGCATTGCATTATCCTGAACCATATTGACGCCTTATTGGGCCCCTTATCTATCTCACTATCATGCGCCCTGATCTCTCATATAGTGTTCATATTTTGGCACAGTTCATGACCAATCCAAAATGTGCTCAATAGCATGCAACATTACACGTTGTTCGATATCTTAAAGCTTGCCCTGGTCAAGGCATCCTGCTCCCTGTTGATTCTGATCTTTGCCCGAGGCTTACTGTGATTCTGACAAGGCTAGTTGTCCCATCACTCGGCACTCACTAACAGGATATTTCGTATCTCTGGGTGGATCTCCCATCTCGTAGAAAACTAAGAAGTAAGTCACCATCTTTCACTGCTCGGTCGAAGCAGAGTATCGTTCAATTGCAAGTGCTACATGTGAACTCAAATTGTTGTGTGCTCTTCTTCGCTCCTTTCGTGTTTCTGTTACTGTCCCTATGACTCTCTTCTGTGAAAGTCAGTTCACGCTTTATATCGACAAAATCATGTTTTCCACGAACGAACGAAACACATCGAAGTTGATTGTCTTTTTGTGTGCGATGCTATTCGGTCTGGTCTAATCGTGCCAAGATATATTCATACTTCTGTTCAACTAGATGACATACTCACTAAAGCCCTTGGAACTAGACAGTTTACTACATTACTTGGCAAGTTGGGCATTTATAATCTCCATGCTCCAACTTAAGGGGGTGTTATGGCTCCCAAGGAGCGTCCTCCAGCTCCCATAGAGTAGAGCTCCCAAGGAGCATCAGGAAGGAGCGCATGCTCCATGAGCACGTATGGTTTTCGGATTTATGAGATCTCTTCTCGTGAATTTCGTGATATATTTGCTTATCAGATTGTATATATCATTTTCTTGTGTTATGTGTATGTATATATCAAGTAGTTAGCGATATTTTAGAAATTGATATCAATCAAATCAAGTTGTTAGCACAATCTTAGGAATTGATAAAAAAAAAAAAAAAAAAAAAAAAAAGATTGCAACAAGATTAGACCTACATTTTTAGATTGTATAAATAATTTTTATATTGTATAAATAGACGTTCACGACATTGAAATAAACAGAAAAAATTCTTCCCTCTCTTTCTCTTGGTTACTAACTGAATACCTATTACACTTTATATGGATACCCTATTCCTACCGTGAGCCGTGACGTGAGGTGTGTTTCACTTGTCCATTGCCAACAAAGATAGTTAAAGGACCTAATCAAGTAAGACACAAAAACAAACAAAAGTTGACGATGAGATATATACGAAACAGAGTCAATGCAGTCCGCCGTCTAGCGGAGGATTCAACTTTCTGTTACAAAATTATTATTATTATTATTATTATTATTATTATTATTATTATTATTATTATTATTATTATTATTATTGTTGTATTTGATAAAGAAAATATTGCAAAAATTAAAAAGAATTATAAATTAAAAAATGGGAAAGAGCTAATTTCTATGCCACCCTTTTCTGCCATAATCTCAACCTTCAAAAGCCAACAGAAAAAACGGTTCTTTTTTTAGTAAATTCCAAAATAACCCTCAAACTCCAACACAAAGTACAAAGAGGTAGGAAACAATAGATTTCTCATTGCCTTCTTCATATCCCTCTCTTTTCTTTCATTCTCTCTTTCACCATTTCCTCTCATAGCCCCAAAATCAAAAATGGGTTGTGGGAAATCAAAGCATGATGTTGTCGCCGACACTACGATAAACCAAAGCAAGAGATCGAACAACGGTGATCACGCCAACGATGAGAAAAGTACTACCAAATCGTCTTCTGAAACAACCACCAATCCTGCTGTGCAACAAGAAGCAAATGCACGTGGGAACGGGGATGGAGGGGTTGTGGACGTGAAAGAAAGCGCGAAGGCAAAGGTGGGGTCCGATGAAGGCAATGTGAAAGCAGAGGGTAGTAAAGTGAAAGAAAGCGAAAGTGGTAAATCAAAGCCTAAGGTTGAAAATGCTGTCAAGGAAAGCGAAAATGTTGTGAAATTAGAAATGGTGGTTGAAAAAGAAAAAGAAACCAAAGTTGTGATAGTCGCGGAAGATTTGAAAGAGAAAAATGAAATTAAGGATTCGACGGGTGAAAATGAAAAGCAAGGACAAGGGAAGATTATCCCTAGCGAGTCACAAAGCCATCTTTATGATGGCAACATTGATGGAGTCATATCCGATGGATTGTCCGGGGCAACTGTTTATTATTCTCCACCTCATACCACCAAGGACGAGGAGATCCCAAAACTTGAAAACGTCGTTGTGAAATCAGTTGAAGAAACAAAGAAAGAGACAACGAATGGTTTGCGACGAATCTTTTTAAAACATATATATATATACACATATATATTTGGTTATAACATATTATTATGATTTTCTTATGGTTTATTAATTAATGTGTTGTGTTTTACAGAAGAGATTGCCATGGTGACAGAAGAAGCCTCTGTCAAAGAAGAGGTTATTCCTACTGTGAAAACAAATATTGCAGAACCAGAGAAGGTTGTGAGTGCAAGCGAGGTATGACATTTTCAATTGATTTGTCTTGGTTTATTATTTAGAAAATTATTGAAGAATTAATTCATATCAATGTGGTTCTTGTTAATTTGCAGACAAATGTGTCCGAAAGAAGCAGTGAAGAACCGAAGACAATTGTGGCTGAAACAACCGGTGAAGAACACAAGGCAAATGTGGCCGAAATAACCAGCGAAGAACCAAAGACAGTTGTGACCGAAATAACCAGCGAAGAACCTAAGGCAAATGTGGCCGAAATAACCAGCGAAGAACCTAAGGCTAAAGCAGTTGTGGCCGAATGAAGAACCAAAGGCCGAATTGAAGGAGCAATAATTGGATGAAAATTGAGAAGAAAAATGGAATATTAAAGCTTTAAAATGTTTAGCAAAGTAATATAAATTGATAAAACATTGCTTCTACTGTTATACAGTCCTCTGCTGAACTAATCTATAGGGTTGTAATTCAATGTGATGTACCTTAAATATTCATTTGCTTTTCCTGTTATTCATTTCCCAACACTGCTTTCTTTTTTCGAAAGGCAATGCAATCCCCTTGTCGAAAATCCCCTTGGACAACTACCATTCAGATCAAAATGAATGGTCCGGGATCTAGACTGCTATAACCTACGACAGCAATTTGCGCTAAATTCGCTATTAATCCGTGTTTTAAAAAGAGTCCAGAAAAAATAAGCCACTAATAATAATTACACAATAAAGAATATTATGGTAGTAGATATACCATTGACATAATTGTATAGTCAATGTTTCATATTGACAAGGGGATAATATACATATGGCACATATATACAAGACATTTCTCTGCAATCCATGCCCAGCGGTTACTGTTTGCAGCAACGCCTTCTCGTCAGAGACTGACAAGGCATAAATGAGCTGAATATTTTTGCGAAGAATCATACACTCTTAAATTGAGGTGTCTTGAGCATTGGATTCGGCATTCAGTTTCAAAACAGGCTTCGAAGTGTTTCTTGATAACACAAAATTACCGATAACATCTACCTTGCCAAAGGGGGCCACAGGAGAATCCATCACAATTCTGCATTTGATTGATTCATCGCAACCCATGTGAACGCCATAGTAGGATAAATGATCAGAAATACTAGTTCCGGATACGCCCCTGAAAAGATTTGAAAGCCAGAAGATATATTAACAGCTTGTCAGTCCCCGAGATTTGCTTCATTTGAATGTCACACACGCGCACACACAAAAAAAAAAACAGTATAAAAATGTTTCCATATAGATCAAAACCTTGCTGCAAGCCAGAAATAGAAGAATAGATGAGTAAAAGATGGATTTCATTAATAGTACTCCCCCCATCCGTCCCAAAATGAATGTATTTTTCCAAAAAAAAATGTCTCAAAATGAAAGTCCATTTTTTGAGAAGTTACTAAATTATCCATCATCAAACAACAAGTTCTAATTTATACATACACTCGTGATGCAATACGGTGAAATCATTAAGGGTATTTATGTACTTATTCTACTAAAATGCTTGAATCACAACTTCTTCTTAAATGGCCCTCAAAGTTTGGACATTCATTTTGGACGGACGGATTAAGTTAGTCCTTGAAATTTCAAACACTTTTCTTTTTCTGCTATTAGAACCAACAATTTCGCCAGATTTGTATCCAGTCTTGCATTTCATAAACTTCAATCCACATTTGAATTTATGACAAATTTATCTCGTCTAAATGTGAATCAAAATGACATAACAAGAGCAGCACTTACCTGCTACAATTAGGGTCTTCACCAGACCCGTCACAGACCTTCTCAACAGGATAAACTAGACTCCCAAATCCAATGTTATAAAGCCACACCTGCAATTCAAAATAAATAAAAAATCAATTATGATGAAGTTCAAAGGTAAAAGGATAATCAGAAATTGAGCCCAAGAAAGTCAGATTAAAGTAGCTGGGACAAGGAAAATAGACAGCTAAGGCAGGCAGAACAAACGTGTGCTGCCCAAAAATAGCAAGGGAATATGGTACCTAGCTTCACTCCTTCATATACCCTGTAGAATCTACCCATATACTACCTCTGTCCCAGAATAAGGTTCTTACTTTCCTTTTTAGTTTATCCCAGAGTTAGGTTCTTAGTTGCTTTATTACTTAAAATGGACAATAATACCCACTTGTCATTCTCACAACATAAACTCCCTAACCACTTTCTCTCCCCTACTTTACTTTTCATATTCACAGCATTTAATTTTTCTTAATCTCTGTGTAAAGTCAAACTAGGAATCTTATTGTGGGACGGAGGGAATATACCATAATGAATAATGCCAAAGCACCATTATGAAGTACTCCCTACGTCCCACAATGTTAGTCCCATACTCCCATTTTCCATTTTTTATTTGTCCCAAAATGTCAAGTCTCATTTCCTAAATTGAAGGACTAAAACCAATGAAACCCTGTGATAAAATTAGGAAACAACTCACTAGTGGCATTCACTCAAAAGTAATAGGTGGAGATCATTAAGGATAGCATTAGAAATAACAAAAAAAGAAAGTTCTTAAAATCATTGAATATTCAAATGGCGCTATCATTATGGGACGGAGGGAGTATATGCTAAGGCACCATTACGTAGTATATGCTACTGTGAATAGACAACAGTTCAATTAGGGCAGGTTATGCTCTTGGCCTTCAAGCATCTTTTGAAGTGCTTAAAGGTATCACAACTGCTTTTCAGGAATTAAATACAAACTTCCAAATCAAAATCTTATCGTGGCTAAGGTGGAAGTCATCAATCAGTCCCTAACCTCCCTCTCGATTCTCACGAGATAAAGATTAGAAAATTTTGTGTCTTGATAAAAAAAAATTAGAAAACTTAGAATTTCCTGTTTAAGAGAGAGTGAACTTCTTGTGAAGAAAGCCTGAACACAAGTCATGTAGAGTATTACGGACCGGTGACAAAGCCAGGAGAGTGAACTTCTTGTGAAGAAAGCCTGAACACAAGTCATGTAGAGTATTACGGACCGGTGACAAAGCCAGGATTTTACGTAGGGATGACAATTTGACCGAACCCGATTCGAACCGAAAAATTAGGGTTTGGTTTGCAATTCTTAAAATCCGATCGGGTCCGGATCACGCTGCTGATCCGACCGAACCCCGATCTGATCCGACCCGAATCATATTGACTCGACCGAAACCCGACCCGACCCGAACCCTAAATAAAAGGTTAATCTAAAAGATAAATAAAATATATTTAACATTTTCCTAAATTTTATTTCTTTATTTGTGTTTGTAAGTGACATTTTGAACTGTTTTCTATGTAATATTAAACATTGTGTTTAAAAATAAATTTTACTCAATCATATTTAAGCTTAAAAAAAAAAAAAAAAGACTTTTAGTATAATTCGGGTCGGTCGCGGGATTTTAAGTTGTCGGGTCGGTTTTGGTTTGGCGGAATTAAAATTCGAATCGGGTTCGGAGATCAGGACCGATCCGAACCCGACCCGTTGTCATCCCTAATTTTACGGGAGAAGGGACAAAATTATGATATAGTGGAATTTTTTTCCTAAAGTAAAGGGAGTCAAAATTGCTAAAATGTACGTGCTAAATGCTAAAAATGTTAATTTCCTAAAATTGAATATAGTAAAATTGACATAACTCCAAAATTAAGGGGGTCAAATGACCCCATTTGCAAAGTGTGGCTTTGCCCCTGTTAAGGACTGGCATAGGACAATGCGTAGATAGTCAAAATATCTTTCTCAGCCTGCTGTTGCAGATTTCAGAGCATTTGAGAAAAATGAGCACCAAAATAATATTTGGTCTCCCCACCAAAAAAAAAAGATACTCCCTCCGTCCCGGTTTAAGGTTCTTAATTTCCTTTTTGGTTTGTCCCAGTTTAAGGTTCTTAGTTGCTTTTTTACCTAAAATGGACAATGGGACCCACTTGTCATTCTCACAACAAAAACACCCTACTCACTTTCTCTCTCCTACTTTACTTTTCATACTCACAACATTTACTTTTTCTTAATCCCCGTGCCAAGTCAAACTAAGAATATTAAACTGGGACGGAGGGAGTATAACTTAGCACATATATAATATATTACCTCTCTTGGGAAGTGGCGATAAGTCTTCCGAGGTAAATAAGGATAATAAGGAGGCAAATGAGGCACTATATCATGTTCATGTGTCACCCGAATTGTATTTGGTACATTTTCGCTGTAGTAGGATATAAAAACAGTATTGCCAATACGAGGTTGTCCAAACGTTATAACTTGGACATCCGGAGCTTCACGATTGACCTGAAGAACAAAAAGAAACAAGAATCCTTGAATATAGCAACGAAAGATAAACATGTATTTGTAACATCTAAAGGAACGGCACTTTTCAAAAACAAAACAGCTTGTATGTTGTTCAGGTATTTACTTGAGAACCACCAACTCAGACGCACATTTAAAAGTTACTAAAAATAGACATTTTATGAATTTGCTGATTCGCAATCTCAAGGTTTTAAATAGAATAGTTTGAACACAACATTAAAAAACTGCCATACTACCACCACCATGTCCACCAATTTCAACAACTAAGCCTTAGTCCCAAAATAATTTGGGGTCGGCTAACGTGAATCCTCTTATGGAATCATAAATGGAAATAGTTGAGGGAAAAAAGAAAAAAAAAAGTGACAAGAAATAGGTGAGAAGAAAATATTGGAAAAATAAAAAAATAGGAAAAAAAAATGAAAATGGAAATGGAAAGAAACAAAAAAATAATAATAAAAAAAAAGAATAAAGCAAGTAAGAAGAGAATATAGATCACCAAACACACCATCCAGAAAATATATTGGAATGACTTGAGAAGGCTTGGGTATAGTTACCGTGAGATCTAGTGCACAGAGAGCAGCCATAGCACCTCCCATTGAGTGCCCTGTCACAATAATCTTTAGATCTCCATACATCTTTCTTGCTCTTTTAACAGCACCAAGAATTCCAGGGCGCACAGTCGTGTTATGATAAGCAGAAAAGAATCCATGATGCACCTAAAATAATGAAAGAAATATGAACATTAATCATTAGTCAAAATAGTGTCTGTGAGCATTTAACATAAGCTTTATTAGAATATGCGCACCATTGCATCTGAGATACCGGGATAGTTAAAATCACACTGCTTCCAGTATAGGTCTTCAACCCAATTTTGTATGCTGTTAAGAAAGAGAGTACTCGTTAGACAATAGGGGAGAAAGAACAAAAGGAGCCTTTAAATATTAGGTAATAAATGAATCTACTTCTTGAAAGTTCTTAAGACACCGGATATTATAACACTAAATCGGCTCCCAAATATGTTTCATGCGGTAAGAAGATAGATTAAGACCCAGCAAAGGAACGACCCTCCAGATACAGAAATTTATTCTGCAGACTTGAGGGACCGAAGGAATATACTCCCTCCGTCCTGAAATGGTCTTCCTACTTTTTTGGTTGTTGATACGATGGTACATTGAGCAATAAATTTAGGTTGATTAAATTATCCTGATAAATATCTGAAAATTGTTACTGATAGTATTTATAATGGCGTATCAATAACATGTTCTAAGTTTTAATTAGAATGACTAAATCGACCTAAATATATTGTTCAAAATACCTTCGTATCAACAACCAAAAAAGTAGGAAGATCATTTCGGGATGAAGGGAGTAAACAGTTTCCAGAAAAAAACCATTGGCCTCGTGAAAAGGATGAACATTTTAAAAATCATATACTCCTTCCCTCCCAATAGAAAAGCAACATTCGACTTGACACGAAAATAAGAAAATGGTACGAAAATCTCCAAATTCAATAATTTGTCCCGCATATTATTTGAATGTAAACTAGGTGGCAATATTTGAATTCAAACTAGGTGAAAATGAAGATTAGTTTAGTCAATCGGTTGTAAGAAAGTTCCCATGAAGGGATATGTTACTCTTCAACACACGGCCCAAAAAGGAATCTGCACCCCTTATATTGGGACGGGGAGTATAAATATTGATATCCTAAGGTTTTCTAGAGCCTGTTTCAAAACGAGGAGGTGTATTTTTCTTTTGTAAGACACGAAAATAGAATACCAAGCAAAGATTACAATCAGCCAGAGATATTGAAGGGTATGCAGATTTGAGTGAGGAGCAACAGATACAACCAGCACAGACACATTAAAGGGTATGCAATCGGAAACAAGATTGATTTTCAGATAGGTTTTGAATGCATTCCATTGAGAGCAAGTTGAGGAGGCACTGTCAGAAGTTATCTGTAAATCTGTGGTACTAATTAATAAAATAATTACTATGAACTGGATAATACGCTCTGCCATAGAATGCGAGAGAATGAATAACTTAAACTACAGTGGCAGAAAGTCATGTTGCGAATTCCAAGACAATTATTACCACAGTTATAAATTTCATACCAGCTTGACGAGCTGAATATAGCAGGGAATGTACGGGGACCAGAATATACAAGAGTAGTGTTTCAGATTTATCATTCATTTTCCTATTTTTATGCTCCCCCCCCCCAGTCCCCTGCGTGTCTAACGAATCACAATTGGCAAGTCAAAACTTTTTGATAGATGCAGCTTTACTTCTTGTACTTCCATATAATTGCACAATAAATATTGCTTCTCTTACAAATGACAATGTTACTGAGACAACGAAAGCAGAATGTGCGAGTCTTTCTTGGAACAGAGGGAGTCTGACGTTTAAGAATTCTGATGCGCCCACGCCAAAATGGCTGGGGCCAAATCCACCAAGGAGGCCCACAAATATCAACCTGGCCCAGGTCAAAATACAACTCATCTAGATCAGCCAATGGGCCTCCAATTTACAAGGAAGTCATCCGAAAGGAACTCGCCTAGGTGGGACTTGCAGAGAGCAGCTCGTCAAGAGGAACTCGTAAGAAAGGAAGTCATCAAGAGGCATCTCTCCAATCCACGGTCACACCCCGCGACATCATTATATTGCCTTTGTGGTCATGTCCACTAAGATGGCCCCGCCCATATGGCCATATCGCAAAGCAAGGCCCATCTCGTCTATCTCGGGCCTTATCTCAATCTTATCCGAATGAGACTTATACAATAATCCCCAAATCCCAGCATGACACGTGTAAAATGACCATGATAGTGACTTCACCTCTACTCAACTACAAGTACTCACTCTCTCCATAAACACGGTAAGCTCTATTTCTCTAAACTATACTTTGGATAACCTCTTAATTGTATTATGTCATATGAGCCAAACACTTGCTCTCACGCCGGAGGCTTTTATCCCGAGAAACCCCCCCCCCCTTCCAAGCTCACTGTTTATTATTCTCAGGTGGAAGACTAAAGAACATAGCCGATGTATCTCTAGACTACAACACTATCGAACCAAGGTGCGGACCCATTTTTCTTGGCAGAATCACATTCTTTGTTAAAATCGACAGCACTTACTAAACTTTCACTGGTAGCTAATTCTCCAATTAGGAATTCTAAAACTAGCATAAAATTGTTTTTTTTTTTAACGAACACAACTCTACACCAAACTCCAGGAAAAAAAAATCAAAAGAAAAACTAAAAAGCCTTAAATATGGTTACTACTTCTTGGTCAAACAGTGCATACTGACCACTATACTGCTTCTTGGCCAAACAGTGCCTACTGTGCAGATGGGTACAGAGTGAAACTTATACCTGTGGTTACTAACACATTGATATATATATATATATATATATATATATATATATATACACATACATACAACTCCCCTTCTCTCTTGAACCTCAATCAATCATATACTCTACAGTCCAAGCATATTTCAAATCTCATGAATGCTTACCGGCATGGCAACAGATATTAGTGGTAACCAGAGGAACTTTGTTTCACTAATCTTCTAATCTTTTTATTGTTGTTGTTCTGGTTCTTGTTTTCCTTTTATTTTCCTCTCCAGTTGTGAAGTGGACACTTCTCCGCTGTTTACTTCATGGCTACATTTCTAGTGATAATATAGCTTTTCGCCTTTGTTTCTTAAAAAAAACATTATGTGAAAAGAGCTACACTGAAAAGGGATAGTTTATGCATTCTTTTTTTTTTTTTTTGGTACATGTTTGTGCATTTCTGCTTTACAAGTTATAGCAGCAGATAATATTGATAACACGGTGATTAATTTTTCTTCAAGGAACCTACTTAGACAAAATCTTTAATTATCTAAGCCAGCATTACCATTTGCTGCTGTTCAGCAGCTCTTACACAGAAAACATAACAGGTACAACCAGAGTACCAAATAACTTTACCGTGATGCTTACAAAATGTAGTAATTGAACTCTCAGTTGTCCGTCAACTCTGAGACAGGGTTTCAAAATTTCACAAGGGTGAATCATGTCAATCCTAAACTACACCAGTGAGGTGCAAGGCAATATTACCTCACCACTCACAGCGTACCTCCTCTCAACAACTTCTATATAAGTGTTCAGCAACGATAATTGAATTCCTGATTCTACTAATGTTCGAACCGACTTCCCAATCAGAATAGTATGATATGCCCTGATTAATTCAATCAACACAGGAGAACCAAAAAAAAATTGCTTCAAAGATGGAACAAGAAAATTATTATCCGTCCCATTTACTATGAAACTACTCAATTCACATTTGCCAATGATCATGTGCTACTAACTGCTTGCAATGATAGCATGTCAAAAGGATATTGAGGCATATGTGCTACTAGATGCGCTTAAAGGTGTCAACGTTCATGATCTCCCTGAAAAACTACAAGTGGGCACTCATTTTGCTACTAAGGAAGTATATAAAAGTGCTCTAGAAATAGAAACCTGGTTTCCTGAGTGCCTCTAAATGCAATAACAATAGCATTAAGATCATCAGCTACCCCAACAAATGCCTGCAACACATATATCAATTAATACAAGCATTTAAGAGACGAAGCACAAGTAGCAGATTTAATGAAATACGCAAGGGAGCATGCATCCTTCTTTCCTGCACCTCTCCTGCCAAAAAAGATATGTACCTGTAGGCAGTGCTGAATATCAACAATCAGCTCTATAATTTCAAATCCCTGCATCAAAAACACAATCATCATGAACTACTATTAAGCATGAGCGCTGAAACCAGCACATTTTAGATATATTCAAGTTTATTCTTTCCCATTGTAAATATGATGTAACAACTAACAAGTACCTTGGTTAGACCATCGCATCTCGAGCAGGTCCAAGTAAAAAGTTCTGTTAAATCCGACAAGTATACCTACAGAGGCCAATTATTTTGTCAGTTTGTTATTCTCTGCTAGTTAAAAAGTTCTTCAACCCAAGTCAAAAACATACTGCCTTGATGGCACATTGATAACAACAGAGAACTTACTGCAGAAGCATATTCTGCCATTGTCGTGGCAAGAGAGTGATTGTAACTGGGTAGATGATGCTTGTGCCTGGTCTTAAGTTCTGCAGATAAAAGAAATTGCAATCAGGAAGGGACTCAATTGTTCCTGCGCAAAGCGAGCACAAAAACAGAGGCGTACGTGTCCAAGCCACTCACATACTCATATATCTATCAACCAGGAATTTTTTTCCCACAGCCTATGAAACACGGACACGGACACTCCAAACTGTCCTTCGTGGCGATTCCAGAAACTCATAGGACGCGGGTGTGGGTGGGACACAGCAAGGTGCGCATCGGACACAACAAATGTGTCCGAATATTTTATTTTAATTTCTTTTGCCAGACACATGACGGGGTCGACATGGGTGGGGCTTGGGTAAGGCATGGATACGTCAAGGATACGGTTTGAATATGACGGGATGAAATTTGCAATATTTTAATTCGTGAGGGACTTCTTTAAAAAATATTAATTTAGGGGGTGACCATTAAATAGGGAAACTTGCATTAAAAATTGAATTAGGCAACTATGGCTTGAGAAGTGCGAGCGTACAGCCAGTTGCTCATCCAACCTCGGCTCTCTCGTGATTTCCAAAAGAGTTAACATGTAGTCCTCCTCCTGTCTCTCTCTATGTGTGTGTGTGTGTGTGTGTGTGTGTAAGTCGTAATAAAAATTGTAAAGGTGTAAGTCATAATAAAAATCGTAAAGGTGTAAGTCGTAATAAAAATCGTAAAGGTGTAAGTCATAATACGATGTAACTATTATAGATAGTGTCTTCTCGTAGTATGGTGTAAATCGTAAGAAAATCTATATTCCATACAGATATAGCATATTATGTTTTTATTTTGTATTAATATATCGTTGTATCCTTGCCGTATCAGTATCCTATGTTATCGGACTTTGATGTATCGCCATACCTACATCATTTGCACCCATACCCACGCTTCAGACTCCATAACGAAGGTATGACGTGCATAAACAAAGAAATAATTGGCAGAATCAATGTCTGAAAAAGATGCAACTTTCCTATAATTGCAGTGATGACGACGAATTCAACCTAGTGCACATGCTCAACAAGTGTTGCATAATATGGACGAGATCTCAAGAGATTTTCTCCAATCCAAACTCAAAATGTTTACACAGTGGGAAACTTGCATGATTATCTGATCTTGAGAAGAAAATCCCCAACATTTTAAGCAAACACTACCCAAGTAGAAACCAAAATTCTTGGACAGTTTTCCCCAATATCTTCAAACTGAGTTATACCCAAGAATGCTGTTTATATATTTAGAAACTTCTGAGGCCCTTTGAAGCTAAGGTAGAAGAGGACATTTAGTTATTCATTCACAGCATCTTGATAACATCAATAAACAAAGTCAGTACTCACCTTATATGGTGTCAAAAAGATTGTATGATACGCTGCCCTTCTTTGAGGAAAAAAAAATCCACCCTACACATCTCCACCCTAACAGTACAAATGTTATGCTTCCCTCCTGACAGAAAAATACTCATGTAGACGATCCTAATAAAATGGAACAAACCCAGACCTCCCTCAAAGATTCAAAGTCAATATCTTATTCCCAACCTGGAAGTAAAGACATCAAGCTCCAGAGAGAACCTTCACTCTCCTATCATCAATGCCTTATCTTCATTAGCAGGGTTTGTTGCAGGACTAAAACTTTGCAAAATGGCATTCACCTACTAATCAACATTTAATTCTAGTGAAATACTGATGGTTAACTATCCCTTTTGTGTACAGAAAAACACAATGATGTCCAGGTATCCACCATGGTACATGTTTTATGTTCCAATGTGGTTAAAAAAAAAGGTCATTACTCAAAAACCTCAACATTAATCCTAAGTAATCACGCATTGCAACATATAATTTCCCTTACAAGAAAAGAAACATTAGTATGCAAGAAGCTACTATGACTAACCAAAGTCTCTCAATATACATAAAGCACAATAATATGGAGATTTATAGGAACCAGGCAGCTGGTGAAGATACATGTGCAGATGGCTACGACTTCTAGTTACAGAAAAACGCAACACTAATCCTAATAAA
The DNA here is from genome assembly GCA_022495995.1 of Adenophora triphylla var. japonica. NCBI lineage: Eukaryota > Viridiplantae > Streptophyta > Magnoliopsida > Asterales > Campanulaceae > Adenophora > Adenophora triphylla. The sequence goes on along the minus strand of JAFEMH010002165.1, from coordinate 139,034 downwards.
TTCTAGTGAACACAAAAGCTAGCAACTTCAAGAACTGACAAACAAGCACAAGAACATGCATTAACGCACCTTTAACTGCGCTTCTAGTTCACTTAGAATCTCTTGTGCTATCACGTGTAGAAAATTGGAATCTTACTTTACTACTTCCGAGCAAAACCTTTTTCCCCACATTTCCTCAAAAAGCAATCAACTTTAAACACTAATACACATTGACCACCACTAAATACTTTGTTCTCAGTCCCTAATTACACTATCAACCCTAACTTTAGATACACTATTATCAACCAACAAAAACATAAACTCAAAGCTATTTTTGTTAGAATTGGGTCCTCATCCCCTTAAAAGGCCTTGTTAAGGGGTGAGGTTAACCAACCTTATATAGTGGATCATTTTTATTCTCCAAGTTGATGTGGGATACATGGGACTTCAACACGCCCCCTCACGTGTAGGCCGGTAACTTGGCACTACACGTGGACTTCAAACCCAACACGGGCACCCAACACGGGTTAACTTAAGCCCAACATCAACTTGGGCCAGCTTGATACACAGCCAATCGGGTCCTCATCCCCTTAAAAGGCCTTGTTAAGGGGTGAGGTTAACCAACCTTATATAGTGGATCATTTTTATTCTCCAAGTTGATGTGGGATACATGGGACTTCAACAATTTTCCAACAAACCCAAAATAATTATTCCAAATTTGTCTCATAACTTAGTGCGGGCATAAAATTATTTACTTCCAGAGAACCCCACAGGTTACTTATTCATAAACGACCAATCACAGCCTTGAAAGGTCAGTTCGTACTCAAAATTTGAAAGAAAAAAAAAATCGACAAGAGTTCTTAGCTAACTAGCATTACCATTACTCAAATACTTGGAAATCATATAAATTATATTTAATTAAGTTATAATCACCTCTTCCAGTTGAAAACGCAAACAAGCATATCAAGATCACCGTCTTTAACCACCTTCTTCCCTCCATAACCTGGAACCAAAAAATAAAAATTGCAAGTCAATTTCAACAAATATCATCAAAATACACAAAAATTAAGCAAAATTCCGGGTTCATTTGACTTTTACCCCCAACCAAACAATCAACAACAGCCCAACAAATTGGGGCCGATTCTGTCAAAGCTCAAGAGAATTTTAAAGAGGAATGGGAGGGGAACTCCAGAGGTCTGAAAACGATCGAAGTATTGTGCTCCGGTGACCGGAATAACGACGGTTGATGACTAGGAGGGAGAAATACAACGGGAACGAAGGTTCCTTATGTTGGTGCGTTGATGCAGACTTGTTGGAGGATTAGGAGAGAGAGAGAGAGAGAAGGATTGGAATGTGGAGAAAGAAATTTAAGAGGGACTTTGTGGTAAATTGGGTTTCTTATATTGTCCTTTGGGTGTGTTATTTACGTTTTAGTTTGAACCGTAAACCGCCAACCTTTTGGTCGTCGACGTCGCCTCGTTGGAGAAGGAAAAAGGGCAAAAACAAATTGAGGGGCAGTACCTGATAGTCCAGGATTGATCTGGTGAGGTTGGAAATCTGGATAATATATAAAAAAAAAAAAAAAAAAAAGGAAAAAGAGCAAAAACAAATTGACAGATGTTGCATGTGCGGGTCACGTGTACGTTTCTCATTTTCTTTTTTCTTTTCTTTTTTATTATTTAGAAAAGTTAAACAAACAAATACTTAGTTTAAAAGAAAAAAAAATGCATCATGTCTCCAAATAAGATCCTACTTGAGTATGCTTCCTATTGAAGGCTCTTATATTAGGGGATTTTTTTTCTCATTTAATTTGATTTTAAAAAAAAATTAAAATGACAAGCATTGAAAAAAGTGTTTGCAAAATGATCAAATTTTGTAAAACTCGCTACTGACGGTATCGAGTTTACATTTTTTTTCTCGCTAAAACTTGCTATTTCTAGTAGCGAGTTTACCTTCTTTTTTCGTGCTAAACTTGCTACTGCTAGTAGCGAATTTCAAAAAACTTGATCATTTTAGCAAATATTTTTCAAGACTTTTTATTTAGGAAAATACTTTTAAAAAAGGAATAAAATGAAAAAAAAATCACATAGGGCAACCTTAAAAATAAATATAAAAAATGTGATAAATGTATTTGATTATTTCCTTTATCTTATAACAAATATTATATTTATAGAGGAAGAAATATCTATCTATCTATATATATATATATATATATATATATATATATTTGTCATTTTGAAACGTTTTAAGTTGAGCAAGACCCAAAATGGCAAATTGGAGTCGGAGAGTATCTATAGTATAAATGACAAAGGGGGATGAACAGTACAATGAACAGTTCCACCTGTCAAATTTTCCATTTTGTCCTCACTAAGTTGTCCATTTCCCATTTTCGCTCTTAAAAAAAAAAAAAAAAAAAAAAAAAAAAAAACACAAGCACTCCGTCCCCGAACACGGACTTTTACTAGTATATTGATAAGTAGTAAGCTAAATGTCAAGGGTGAAGTTGAAAGTCCATTACTCTATCCAAAGTCTTATCATATCCGTCCTGGTAATTATATTGACGTGGAATTCTTAACCCATACGTTAGGCTTAGGCCAACAAAGTGGACAAGCAATTCCAAATTGAAATACGATGAATATTTGGAATATGCCACGGAAAGCATGACTAAAACATTTCAATAAATGTCAACTTCATTACTTATAAGTGGTAGGTTTATACATCTATATTAATTAACTAAGATACGCCCGTGTCGGCGCGTTTTTAAAAAAAAAAAAAAAATTAAATTTTTTTCATGCCCGTGTCCAAGGCCACGTTTTTTAAAAATTTTTCTTTTTTTTAAAATTTTTTTTAAATTTTTTTTCATGCCCATGTCCAAGGCCACGTTTTTTTTAATTTTTTTTTTAGATTTTTTTTTAATTTAAAAAAAAAAAATTTAAGGGCAAAATCGGAAAGGGACAAAATAGTGAGGGCAAAATGGTAAAACATCCACTTGAAACTGTAGAGAGTACTGTTCAAAAGGCAGGTGCCATTTATAATATAGATACTCTATGATTTTGAAATTATTATTACTCTTTTTAGAAATAAATATTTTTTTAATTAATGTTTATTTTTAAAACAGATAATTCTTTGTTTTAGGAAAAAATAATTAAGTCATAAATTGATATATTTAAATTATATTTTATTTCACCGTTGCTTGAAAAAATATAAAGTTGTTTTATCTCCAAATGAACATATGTCCTTTGTTTCAAATTCCGGTTACTAAAATTGAAGCAATTTTTTTTTTTAAAGAAAAGAGTAATTGTGAGTGAACATACCAAAAGTGTCGAAGTTGGGCCAAACGAGTAAAGCCCAATCACAGATAGCATTGGCACCCACATTCTCAATGAGACTGATCCAATCAGAACAAGGCCCACGGCCCATCTCACACATCAGTCGACTAAGCCCATGGTCCGACTTACAGGTCCCGACCTAACTTAGTCCGACCTCATGATCCATGCTACAATTCGGGTACGAACCATGCTCTACCCGACAGTCAGGTCGACCATTCCACGAGTGGCGAGCTCGACCTAACTCAGCAAAGGACGACCTGACACTTGCCGGCTTATTTGGTTAATCAATGCTCACAACTACATCCCTACAAATCAGGGACCGTTATAGACACGTGCCCACGACCAAGTAACTGCCGCTGTAATCTCGGAGGACATGTTGCCTCCCCAAAAATACATCACTCTTGCCTATAAATACTTCATCACTACCAAACGGTAAAAGGTAACTGCCATTTTGTATTCTGAGTTCATTATTCAATACATTTTGAGCTATATACAATCCGTGATCTTACTCACGCCCGAGCGTCTTCGCGGGAGACACATCCGGCTAGTCGTGGGTTCTGCTTTTCAGTCAAGAAGCCAGGTGATCACCCCGCCACGTGGAGGAAGATTGATAAGCACATTTCCCGCAAAGATCGCTTGGTTCCATCCGGGAACGTGCTTTAGACTTGACTTCGAAAACTCCATCAAACCCGCAACAATGGTGACTTCGAAGGACACGTATCCGAGGCATCACTGGGCACGATGAAGTGAACAACAACAACAATGCAAACGCTGGAAATGCAGATTTGCCTCCTCCTCCCCTCCTCAATCCGCATCACGCCAGGCGACAAGCTCTAACAGGCGCGGCCGATGGCAGGGGATTGCCCGGATGCAAGGAGAGAAAAGCGTCCTATGGAAGGACAAGGAGCTCCACCTCACCCAAAACGCATACAACCGGGCAAAGCACGTGGGAAGCAAAGGTGTCCCTCCACTAATCCTACGAGCAAGAAAGAAATGATGCCGGAGCGAGCCTGCATTCGGCCGACTTAATAGCCATGGAGGAGGCAGAGCAGCCGACATACGCTCTGAGAGAGTGGCACCCGCTCAGGTTTCCAATGGGCAACAGGCAAGGAGTGCTAGGCCAAATGAAGGTATGGGACAGAATGGCGCGGACAGAATGGTACGTCGAGCTCCCACTATAGTTCATGTGCCGAGTAATGATTTAAGAGCTAGCCTCAATGTAAACAGAGCAGGAGGCTCAATCTCGATTTGAGGACTCGCCAATGTACCTAATAGAAATGCATATGTTTCCAAATAACACAGAGATCGTGGTCTCAAAGAGACGTAAATGGGCATAGGTCGCCCGTGAGAGGGAAAGGCGCAGTCGCCACACGGAGATCACAGCGCAGTCGCCGTCTCGCCGAGAGGCGCAGGTCGCCTCAAAGAAGTAATGCATAGATCTCCAATAAGATCGAAAGGACCAATTCTCACAGGGACGTAAGGAGTAGGCAGGTGACTCCCCCCAGAAGTGAAGGCCAGAGGTCCAATGCTGCTCCCCCTCCAGGAGATGAGAGACCCGATGCTAGAGAATGGTTGATGATGAAAAAGAAATTTGAGCAATGGGAGGAGGAGAAGAAAAAAGAGACGGGAAAGGTTGAACGAATTGACTTTGCTCTTCGACCTTTTCCAAAGAAATCAGTAGATAGTCGACCTCCTCCTACTTTCAGTTGCCTCTTCCGGAGAAGTACTGGGTCGACAAATGCCAGGAGCCACATATCCCATCCGGAGGCCACTATGTGTTTTGTCGCCAATGAGGATGACAACATGTGCAAAGCTCTCCTAAGCACACTTACCGGGGCAAAATTTAACTTGGTTCAATGGTTTGGTCAGCCGGGTAGTATCACCACTGGGCATGCTTCGAGCAAAATTCTTAGATCGCTTCTCGACGGCAGGAGCTCGAAAGATAACCGTCACTGATCTGAATAACTTGGTGCAGGGTAAGAATGAAAGCTCGATGAGCTATTTCACCAAGTTTAAAGAGATGGTTGATAAAATAGAGGAAGACCTCACGGACAGGGAGGTAATCAATTGCTTCCGAAGTGGTATTTCCTCAGAAGACATGGACTACGAGCTCACAAGCCCGAACGGTCACAACTCGACAGGAGTTGTTTGAAAAGGTGTATAATGTCGCTCCGGCCGAGGAAAGGAAAGAAAAGAAGAACGGTAAGAGCCCCAAGGTTGAAGTCGCCGACGATAAAAAGGACTCCAACAAGAATGGGGGAACAATAAAAATGGAAAGAATGTAACTAGGGCGACTGCAGAAGGTGCCCGAAGCTTTCACTCCTCACGGTGAGTCGAACCGAGATTCCGAATGCCGTCGAGCCGGCTCCTCCACCCCAATGAATCCAGCAACAAGTTTAGGCGGGACAACAAAGCAAGTACCGCGACTACCACAAAGACACCGGTCATCTCACGAGGATTGCTTAGGATTAAAGCGTATCATCCAGAGAATGGTCGACTGTGGGAGACTCGAAGCTTATGTGGAAGAGACCTCAAGCCGGGGAGGCGAGCAGCCACAGTGGGCAACAAGGACCTAGGCAGCCTGCAGATCGAACCTCGGGAGTCATCACCGAACAAGCAAGCAACACGGCCATCAAGCACAAGATATTCCAGCCTTAATAAGGCTCCACATGTGCCTCCAAGGAGAGAAATAAGAGATGAGGCGATCAGCTTCTACCCCCACGAATTGGCAACAAATATGGCGGCTAGGAGCAAGTTCTCGTCATCCCAGTCTCATTGATGGATGTACGACGAGCAGACTCTTAGTCGACACGGGGGCCTGCAAGGATATTTTGTTTTACAAAACTTTCAAGGAAATGGGCCTTAATGACGAACAGCTGGAGAGATATGATGGCAGGTTGGAGGGCTTCACCAACCACCGAGTTGATGCTAAAGGCCAGATAGTGCTCGATGTCGACCTAGGCCAGCACCCCCTCAGGATTGTCTCGAAGGTACAATTTATCGTAATTGATGTAAATAGTGACTATGCCGCCATACTTGGAATTCCCGGACAGTCGCTCTTGGAATGGTAGCATCAATTCCTCACCCGAGTAAAGTTCCCCACACCTCGCCGGAGTGGGTTGCGTACAAGGCACGCCTCGTGCTTATCCGGATCATGTTCTCGAGAGAAAGAAAGAAAAGGGAGCCGGAGATTGAGACCGCCGATGGTTACTTGAAGCCGTCTCGCCGGCCACCAAAACTACCCGACCGTCAACAATCACCGACGTGGTAGAGTCGACCTATCGCTCAAATGACGAGGTCATGCTTGAGTCGACACGTCACTCTAACACCACTGAGGTCGATGCAGATGTAGTTATGGTCGATCAAGACGTCATAGGTGATCTATGCCTCCAGATAGACAATCACTCGGGGGCCCCTACCAACAAGGTTGCAGACAAGCTTGATGATATGATAGCCGAGGAGGCTCCACACTGGGAGCCGAGGAAAGACAAAAGGTCGTGGAGATCATAGTGGAGACTCTACAATTCGTAGATGGACCGTAACTAGAAGCCGTCGATGAGCTAGAGTCGCAATCACCAACCCTTCTTACCCCGATCAAAAAATTCAAATTGGAAAGCAATATCACTGAGGAGCGAGCGTAAATTATCAAGCTACTCAAAGAAAGTAATGATGTCTTTGCATGGAGAGTAGAAGACATGAGGGGAATCAAGGAGGAGGTCGTTGTTCACAGACTGGAAGTCAACCCGACCATAAAGCCGAGACCCCAAAAGTTGAGAAGTTTTGCTCGCGACAAGGAAGAGGCTATCAAAGCAGAGGTACAAAACTTTGAGTGCAGAAATAATCAAAGAGGCCACTCATACAACGTGGTTGGCCAACGTGGTCATGGTGAAGAAATCGAATGGCAAGTGGCGGATGTGTGTAGACTTCACCACTCTCAATCTAGCTTGCCCAAAGGATAGCTATCCTCTTCCTAGAATTGACAAGCTTGTTGATTCCATTGCCGGTCATTCCACTCTCGCTTCCCGGATGCTTACTCGGGATACCACCGCATAAAGATGCACGAGGATGATATAGTCAAAACAAAGCATTCCAAGCAAATGGGGCATCTATCGCTACAATATGATGCCATTTGGTTTGAAGAATGCGGGTGCAACTTATCGTAGAATGGTGAATAAAGTCTTTGCCTCACAAATTGGTCGAAATATGGAGGCTTACGTTGACGACATGGTCATTAAAACCAAGGCCGGAGTCACGTAGTCGACCTAAAGGAGACATTCGCCAATTTACGAGCAAACGACATGAAGCTCAATCCCAGCAAATGTGTGTTTGGAGTGGCTGCTGGCAAGTTCTTGGGATTCATGGTATCTCAAAGAGGCATAGAAGCTAATCCAGAGAAGATAAAGGCTTTAGTCGACATGAAGGCTCCTACCAATGTCAAAGAGATGCAGCGACTTAATGGAAGGGTAGCAGCTCTTGGTCGCTTCATATCAAAGTCAGCAGAAAGGTCTCTCCCCTTCTTCAAAGCATTGAGGGGGACGAAAAGCTTTGAATGGACGACCGAATGTCATTCGTCGTTCCAACAATTGAAGGATTATCTTGCTACTCCACCTCGCTCGCAGCCCGATGACCGGTGAGACTTTATTTGTGTATCTATCCGTAGGAGACAAGTCAGCTTGCCGCAAGATTGATTAGAGAGGATGAAGGGCTTCGTAAGCTCGTATACTATATCGCAAAGCTTTATCGATGTGGAAAGGTGTATTACAACGCCGAGAAAGTTGCTTATGCTCTAGTCGTAGCTTCAAGAAAGTTACGAGCTTATTTTCTGGCTCATCCAATCGCGGTTCTTACCAATGCTCCCTTAAGAAAAATACTGCACAAGCCGGAGAGTTCGTGTCGACTACTCAATTGGTCAATTGCCCTCACCGAATTTGACATTGAGTATCGACCTCGAAAGGCGTTGAAAGCTCAAGCTCGTCGACTTCTTGGTCGAGCTTACGTTCACCAAGGAAGATGACGAGCAACGAGCTCCAAAAGAAAAGGGCAAAGGGAAAGAGCCGTGAGTCACAAGTCGCCATCACTTTACCCGTCGATTGTTGGAAGGTCTATTCAGACGGGTCGCAACCAAAAATGTCGTGAGCCGGAATTGTCTTGATCGAGCCGTAGTCCTGGGACTCGTTTACGAGGAATCGCTAAGGTTCAAATTTGACGCTTCCAACAACCAAGCCGAATATGAGGCCTGATTGCAGCCTATTGAGTACGCCAAGTGCTTCTGAGCAACCAAGATCACGGCCTACCGTGACTCACAATTGATAGTCAACCAGTCGAGGCGAGTACGAAGTGCTTAGTTCTACTCTCATCAAATACTCGCGACCTGGCGAAGGAACTAATAAAGGACTTAGAATTCTCGGGAGATTCAAAGGATTGGAAGAGAAGATAACGAGCTAGCCGATCTCCTTTCGAAACCGGCTACTTCGTATGAGCCACATGGCGAGCCTATCTCCTTCCTCGAAAATCCAAATTTTATGAGAGGGTAAAAATTCAAAGGCATAGATGATCCCTCAAGAAATTGGACTCGTGGAGAAGTGTTGGATCGAGGAAATGAAAGCATACTTAGAAAGTGGCGAGCCGCTGAGGATCGAGAAGAAGGCTCGAGCTATCAAAAAGAAAGCTCCGAGATATGTCATTCAAGGAGGCGACCTTGCTCAGAGATCTTATACTCGGCCATGGCTAAAGTGCATCCATCCCCAAGAGGTCGCCCTATTGATACACGAAGCGCATAGGGAATTTGTGGTGGACACCCGGGGCCGTGGACTTCACGACAAATTAATCACGCTGGGATACTATCGGCCACACATGAGAGCCGACACTCACAACTTTGTTCAAGAATGTGATCAATGCCAAAGGTTTGCCAACCTTCCCCACGTGCCTACAACAGAGCGCACTCCCCGTGATCGCAGCTTGGCCATTTGATATGTGGGGCGTCGACTGATTGGACCCTTCCTCCCGCCCGAGGAAACCGCAAGTACGTGATAGTGGCCATAGACTACTTCACCAAATGGGTTGAGGCCAAACCATTAGCTCGAATCACAGTAGGAAAATGCTATCAATTTCATTCATGATTTTATTTGGTGTCGATTTGGTTTTCCTCGAGCCATAGTATCGTACAACTGACCGCAATTCTCCGCAGCTTTCGGGCGTAGATGAACAGAGTGGGAATCAAGCATTGGCAATCTTCGTCGCTCTACCCTCAAGGAAATGGGCAAGCCGAAGCCGAATAAACTTGTCCTATCATCACTCAAGACAGACTCGTAGGTCGACGCAACAACCGGTCGGGACGAACTCCCACTTCGCTTCTCGGGGCGCTTCGTACAACCACTGGGGCCTACTTGGGGAAACCCCTTTGCTCTTACGTACGGGTCGAGGCTATGGCACCCGCCGAGCTCGCATTCCCCATCGCTAGAGTGACTTTCTTCAATCAAGAGCAAAATGACACCAACAGATTGATCGACCCGGATCCGATCGACGAGAAGCGAGAAACAAACTTACCTCCGAATGGTCAACTACAAACAAATAACTAAAAGTTACCATGACAAGAGGGTCAAAGCAAGGTCGTTCCAAGTCGGGGATTACGTATTGAGAAAGATTGAAGCAACGGGCGTAAGGACCCAAAGCAGAATAAACTATCTCCTAACCGGGAAGGTCCCTATGTGGTCACTCGAGTTGTCAAGGAAGGAACCTACATGATAGCTCATCCTGGAGGTGACGAATTGAAACATCCGTGGCATGCTACTCACCTCATCAAATACTACTTCTAGTTTTCGGTTTCAAAGTTCGAGCTTGTATTAAGTTCTAGTTTCAAGTTGATGTAAGCATATTTCCTACTTCAATAAAAAGTGCAGTTCATTCCATCAAGCATAGTGTTACATTAACATCAACAAGCTCGACTCTTAGTCGCCTTCGTTCCAACAAGCTCGATTCTTAATCGCCTTTGTTTATTTAACAAGTCCGACTCTTAGTCGACTTTGTTCTAATGAGCTCGACTCTTAGTCAGCTTCATCTTAACTCGACTCTTAGTCACTCATCTTAGCTCGATTCTTAATCAGCTTTGTTTATTTAACAAGTCCGACTCTTAGTCGACTTTGTTCTAATGAGCTCGACTCTTAGTCATTTCATATTAACTCGACTCTTAGTCGGGCTCATCTTAGCTCGATTCTAAATCGCCTTTGTTCATTTAACAAGTCCGACTCTTAGTCGACTTTGTTCCAACTAACTCGATTCTTAATCGCTCAAAGGGTGAACAGGTTCGACTTATGGTCAATCTCGTTCACAAAAAAGTTAATCAAGTCTCGAGGTCGACTACACCAACAAGATCAAGTCGCCTAGGCTCAAATTAACTCATTTATATTATCTACATCTAGCTCGACATACAATATGGAATGAAAAGCATACAACATTCTCGGGAAACAAAAGTCACTACGATAGAAATAAGTCTCCCAAAACGGGCTAAGACTTAAACAAAATTAATTTACAAAAATATTTTGCCTCCCAAAAACCGGGCCAAGGCATTCGAATAATGTTGAAGCAAAAACAAAAATATTGTTTGGAATTTGTTCATTACAAATAATTTAAGAGCTCGCCGATATCGCTTGGTCGTCAATGGAAGCTCGACCTTCACCATTTTCTTGTTGCCGAGGCTCCAAAGGCTTACCCGACTCGGAGTATGTTTGCTCGGGCTCAATTTCCATAGCTTCGGCATCATCGAGTTCCGCCAAGACCACATCAAAATTCCTGTCAAGAACAGGGGGAGCTTCCCACTTCTCGCAGTGATCCTCCTCATCCTCTTGAGCAATGAAAGCAAGATCATTTTCTAGGTAAGGAACAAGCGAGTGACCACTACGAGCCGTCATATCATATTGGGACTCAGTAAACCAACGAGCTAATTGCTCGATGGTAACCGTGGCCGTTGGATCTACAAGCGCGCGACGGCCATATGTCTTTTGCCGACCTCAAGAAAATCTTGGGCCTTAGACACTATGGCATCGTAGTACTCATCCCCCGCTTTGAACTTCTCAACTGCTGCTTCAGAGGCATCTTTGGCAGTTTTCTCGATGGTAGCCTGGAGGTCTTTCTGGCTTTTCTCTCTCTCAAGCCGATGCTGTTCATGTAGCTCGAGCAAGAAGGCATCCTTCTCCTTCAGGAGTTTGTTGACTGTGGCCGCCTCGCTTTGGTTTTTTCCAACTCGTTCTTCTCTCGTTTCCCTCTCCGCTTCCACCTCCTTGATCTTAGATTCAAGAATGCCAGATCGGACAAGGCCTTCGTCTTCACCATTTCATTGGCTTCACACGAGTTGTCCGTATCGTTGTATTTCTCTCTCAAGTCAGCCAACTCTTGTGCCTTCTTGGCATAATCGCGCAGGGCCCGCTTCTCCCTCTCAATTGACGCCCTCCAGAGCTTTTAGCTTGCCTGCTCATGGTGAGAGACCGCATTAGAGGAAACATTGAAGTATTAGCTCGACCAAGAGGAGAACTGACGAACTAATATAATAAGCGACTAAACAGAAAGGGAAAGTAAGGGTTTACCTCGCTGTGTACCAACCCAGATCGGGCTGAAAATTCCTCTGGAGTCATCCCCTTCTCTGCAAAGTGAGCTAGGAGATCTACATCCAGGGCCCTTCTCACCACCACTTGACCAAGCGCCACGTCAGGATAGCGCCGAGTCATGCTGTTGACCCCAATGAGAGGGGGAACATCACTGAGCTTCTGAATCAAAGCATCTACAGATTCTTGGCTCCTCGGAGGGGGGGCTAGAGGAGGGAGTTGACTTAGGGAGACGGCCTTGCCCTTTCCAGACCTTGATCTTTTTCTCGTCCTCAATGCCTGATCATCTTCCTCTTCAACAACATCATCAATTTCAACTACATTCATTGGACTGGAGCCCGCCATCTCAACCCCAGAGGTCGCAGCATTGGCCTCTTGAACAGGATCAGAGCTCGGACTTGGCCTAGGCGACCCGCCGAATTCCTCCTCCCTCATTTACATTCATGGAATGGGAACCACTCGTTGAAGTTCCTCTATAGCGACCTCCTCCATTGGGATTAACCCAAAGATTGTCCTTTGGGAGAAGGTTATTCCTTACAAAGAAGATCCCTCTCTCTCGCCGGCCTTGGCGTTCGCAGCTCCGTGGGCCCTCTTAGACTTCTTCTTGTCGAAACTCCAACAATTCGAACCATGGCGGCTTCTTGTTCGGGAGTCAAACCGCACGACATCAAAGTATTAGCTCGACAATTCAAAACAAATTCTACGAGTAAATCATTGACGAAGTAATTGATACAATTCAAAGCAGCTTCTATGTACGAATTGAATAACTCTACATACGAGCAAAAGGTGCAATTTGATAAGGAGTTGCAATTCGAAATAGTTCTATGTACGAATTAATTCTACATACGAGCAAACCATCTCGATAAATACGTAAATACGATCAAGAAGGGCTTCTATGTACGAATTAATTGATTCTACAAGCGAGCAAGTAAGTGTCGAGCTGAAAGTTAAGTATGCAGATCAAAGCAATCATATACGCCTATAAAAAGCACTTATGCAAGTTAACATTGGACGAGCTAATGAGCGAAGGCGAATAAACCCTTACCACCGATGTGTTCTCCATCGTTCTTGCAATAGTCCGCCTTGCTTCGACAAAACCGACAATTCTCCTCTAATCTACCCAAAGAGTGGGTTACCCAATCGTGGTACACCCGGCCTCTCAATACAGGTGCAAGGGGCTGCCGCCTCATCTCCGTGCATCATCCCTACTAGAACATAATTGTACTTGGTTGTCACTAATGACTCCCAATCGACGGGTCCATCCTCGACTGTGGGCACACAACTTTTCTATACAAAGTTCTACACCAAGGAGGCTCCCAAGAATTCTCCTCACCGATAGCATCGTATTCATCATTAGGCAACGGAAATTCCCAACCCACCGCTCTCTCAACTAAAACTACATGTGAGTTCCAAAGCAATTGTGTTTATTTGGAAGGTTGGGTAAACAACTTGGGAGAGTTGGGCTTGGAGGGAGTACTAATTCCCCTGGCCGTGCTTATCTAGCTTGGCACCAAAGAACTCTTTGAAAACCTTCATGCAAGGCTCATGGCCCAAGAGCCTACACACCATTGCAAAGCACACCAAAGACTCGCAAGTGTTAGCACCGAGCCGAAGGGGGGAGGGCATCCATACATTCCAGGAATTCGTTAATGAAAGGATCCAGAGGCAACCTCAAACCAGCCTCAAACTGCCCATAGAAGAAAGCTACCTTAGTAGCATCTTTAGTGAAGGTCGTACGGTATTTGGCTAAAAATTGTTTCTGATTAAGGATAGTCAACCTAAATTCTGCCCTATCTACCCCACAGAAGTTGTAGATCACATCATAACGAGACTCCAAGTTCTTCCTCCCACGAGTAGGTCGTTGAGGTACATAGCCCCTCTCATTCTTGCCTCGGCACCACATTGGGCCCAAATGCATTGACAATTCGAGGACCGTAAGAAGTTGAGGCAAACGTTCCCTTCTTGAGTCGTCATATCTCGTACAAGCAAAAGAGGAAGCAGGGGAGTCGGGCCCCATGATCGTGATCACGACCTACCTAAGGACGACCTAGACTCCCCGGGAAACCTATCCTATTTCTAAGGAAGGAGGGCTTTTGGACGTCCCTAACATAAAATAAGGTGATATGGTCAAGCAATTCATGGAATAAATGAAAAGCGACAACATTTGAGTCGTCAATCACCACATTATCGCTTTCTCCTACAATGGGCAGCCCTATCTCGGTGTAATTCAATCCCCAACTAGTCAAAATGGAGGCGCACTCATCTAAGGACATCACTCTCCACTCACCGTTCACATTCTTGCATGCCCTACGGTTAAGCACCACAAGCAGCCGTACCACGCTCCCGGCTCGCAACTAAAGGTCCTAGCCATGGCGGAAACGGAGAACAAAGGCAAAATTAAAAGCCCTAAAACAAAAATACAAGGGAAATACCTCAATTGATTGAAGAAAGGAAGTTCGTTGTCAAGCCGAGAGCCGAATTTAAATCTTGCCGAAATCCCTTGATTATCGCCGGAGAAGAAGAAGTTCTAGAGCAAGAAAAGTTCTAAACGAAGAGGAATTTCTCTATTTATATTTTCCTAAATTTGGAAGGGGAAAAGAAAATCAAAATTAATTTTCCAAAATTAAAGATTGAGGCGGTTTTCGAGAAGGAGTTCCAAACGTCGAACCGTAATCATTGCTAAAACCGGCGCTCCTTCATCTCCAACCGTTCATCACCAACGATCGTGATGTTGCCACGTCATCATAGTCGACCTACTTCAAAGACTAGTATCGACCTTCGAGTAAAGCAATTTTTGGCAAAGAAATCTTCTTAACTTCCAAGTCGACGAAGTCAACTCGAAAGTCAGCCACCGAACATACCAAAAGTGTCGAAGTTGGGCCAAACGAGTAAAGCCCAATCACGTATAGCATTGGCACCCACATTCTCAATGAGACCGATCCACCGTAACAAGGCCCACGGCCCATCTCACACATCGCCGACTCAAGCCCACGGTCCGACTTACAGTCCCGACCTAACTTAGTCCGACCTCATGATCCATGCTACAATTCGGGTACGAACCATGCTCTACCCGACGCCAGTCGACCATTCCACGAGTGGCGAGCTCGACCTAACTCAAAGAAAGGACGACCCGACACTCGCCGGCTTATTTGGTTAATCAATGCTCACAACTACATCCCTACAAATCAGGGACCGTTATAGACACGTGCCCACGACCAAGTAACTGCCGCTGTAATCTCGGAGGACATGTTGCCTCCCCAAAAATACATCACTCTTGCCTATAAATACTTCATCACTACCAAACGGTAAAAGGTAACTGCCATTTTGTATTCTGAGTTCATTATTCAATACATTTTGAGCTATATACAACTGTGATCTTACTCTCACGCCCGAGCGTCTTCGCCGGAGACACATCCGGCTAGTCGTGGGTTCTGTTTTCAGGTCAAGAAGCCAGGTGATCAGTCCTGCCACGTGGAGGAAGATTGATAAGCACATTTCCTGCAGCATCAGTGAGTATATGAAAAGTAAAGAAATAGAGAGAAATTGTGGTATGAATTTTTGTTACAGAGTGTAAAGTGAATCTCATTGACATTTGAAATGGTAACTAGATGTGTAGAACGAAAAAAAAAAAAAGTAATAATAAATTTGAGACAGCGGAAATATATTTAACATTTAAATACATGTTAATTTATGATGGTTGAAATATAATTAATCAAAAGATTATTCATTCACTTTTTTTTTTATCTAGTCATCTAGTTTAATCTGGATTTAAACCTGGTAAAGCCTCAAGGATATAACTGTTAATTTGGGTTAAGCTCGTCTGTAGTCACATGCATACAATAAGGGTGGGTTAAGCTTTTAAACTAGTAACTCAAATAAAAGTGGTCCAATTCGGATTGACCCATACTGATGCTACCTAAAACGGGTTCAGGGCGGGCCAATTCACTATATTTTTTATTATTTTTTTTTCGCTACAAAACGACGTCGTTTTAAGTGGAAATTTAGGGCTAGTTATCGACCATGTGTACTGAATCGTGAATGTGAGAGAGACTCGAGACTCGAGAGAAATGAGAACAGAAACGACAATTAACAAAAGGGAAAACAGATAAATTCTAAGGAGACGTCGTCGCCCTCGTTGTCGTTTTAATGGTCGTCGGTGCACTCCACCGCCACCACCACTAATTCGTTGTCGTCGTTATTATATTCGCTCCACACACATGTATATTTCTCTCTCTCTTCGGTGTATGTATGTGAGTGTGAAGTGTGCTTTTCATAAATTCAATTTGAGTGATTCATTTCACCTTCTATGTCAATAATAGTACGTATATTTTTCATTTTGGCAAGCTCAAATTTCATTTTTTGGATTAGGCTGCATAGCCCATCAATTCAAGGTGGGTGGTTGGGATAACGTATTTTCAGTCCGTCATAAATCCAGATGAGTCCGTCCCCGCTTCGTTTATTGACGGACTTTGAAGGGTTGGGTCCGTCCCGCCTCGTCAATCCGTGTTGACAGCTCCACTAAATGGCGGTAAAACTCTCCCTATCAAGAACAATTGCATTTCATAGCTCGAACCCAAAATATCTTATTAACCTATAACAACCCCAAAGGGTTGATCTACGCATTTGATGATGTATTTATTCATTCTATTTTTAAATTTTACTGGTCATTTTATTCATAAATAAATATTTATTTTATTTAAATGATATTTTAAACTAAATAAATTTAGTTGCTCCCAATAAATACTTATAATACCCAAAATCACAATCTATAGTATAAACCACAGTGGTCTTGAACAGTACTATGAATAGTTTCAATGGCCGAATTTTCCATTTTGCCCTCACTATTTTGTCTCTTTTCCATTTTGCCCTTAAAAAAAATTAAAATAAAAAAAAAACGTGTTCTCGGACACGAAATTAATTAAAAAAAAAATAAAGAAATAATAAACGTGTCCTCGAACACGGGCTTATTCTAGTTATGTGACAAATACATCTCTTTTATGATACAGTCAATCACATGGCTTCATTAGTAAAAGGTAATCTCTTAGGGGGTGTTTGGTTCGGCGGAATTGGCCATTTCGGAGCGGAATGGAATGGTCAATTCCGTTGACTTCATTCCTTCGGCCTGTTTGGTTTGTTGGAATGATTTTTTTTCCATTCCCTACGGAATGAAAATTCATTCCTTGGAATGAAAATTCATTCCTTCCAATATTGGAAGGAATGAGAAATTTCCTTGGTGATGAAAAAAAAAAAAATTGGACCAAAATACCCCCAAACCCAAACCACCCTCTCACACACACACCTAACTTTACATACACTCCCACGTTACCCACCCCAGATCAACCACCCTACCCCATCCCCTCATAAAAAAAAAAATTATATTAAAATTAGAATTTATAATTCTCTCTTCCCCTCACCACCACCACTTCCCGCCCCTCACCCCACTCACCGTCAGCAAACACCCCTCTCCCGTCGGGTCAAACAAAAAATTAATCATTTTAAATTTATTTTTAACAACTTTCCACTTCATTCACCACCACCACCACCACCCCCGCCCCCAACCCCCCACTGTGTCGGGTCAAAAACTAATTAATCATTTTAAATTTATTTTTAACAACTCCCCACCACTCACCCCCGTGTCAGGTCAAAAAAATTATAATCATTTTAAATTTATTTTTACACTCCCCGCTCCCAAATAATTTTTTTTTTATTTATATTAAATTTATTTTTTAGCAACTCTCACCACCCTCATCAGCCCCCTTCCCACGATCAAACTTTTTTTACTCATAATTATTTTAATTTTTTTTAACAACTCCCCCACCTAACTCCACTCCTCTACTCTCGGTCACCCCCTACCCCCCCCCCCCACACACTCTCAGTTACCCACCATACCCCACACCTACTCCACCCCTACCCTATAACTATCCTAGCCTACCATCATCTTACCTTTTATATTTCCCCACCACCTTATCCTACCCCTACCCTACCCCACACCCACCCACCTCACCCCTACTAATCCACACCTCCTACCCTACCACCCCACCCCACCTCCCTCACCCCTACTAATCCCCACCTCCCTCACCCCTACTCCTACCCTACCACCCCACCCCACCTCTCTCACCCTACCCCACTCTATCTCTTTCAACTTATCTCAAATTTTGATTTTAACGAAAAATATTTTCATTAAACACATGAAATGTTTTTCGTAAAACATTTTCCTTTCCAACACATCCGAAAATATGTTTATCTCATTTTCCAATTTTTTTTTTTACATGAAATCATTTTTCATAAGTCGTTTTACGCGAAACAATCGGAGCCTTAGGCTCCGTTTGTTTCGTGTAATATGGTTTTCGAAAAATAATTTTCTAAAAATTAAAATGTTTTTCGGAAAAAATGATATAACTTGTTTTCGATTATTTGGTAAATTTAGGAAAAATATTTATGTGTTTAATAAATATAAAAAAAATGTTATCCGATGAAAACACAATTTGGAGTTGGTGGATGGGTATGATAGGGTGGGGGTGGGAGGGTATGTTAGGGTAGGGTATAGGTGGGGTGGGGGTGGGTGGTGAATGTGGCATGGGTGGTGTGATGTACCCGATTTTTTTGAAAAATCAACGGGAGTCGCCACGCCGTTTTTAGTTTAAGGGGCCAAAATTTTGAAAAATGCCCAAAATGAGAGAAGTGAGTTCGGAGGTCACGTTACATTCTGGGAAGAACGATTAGCACGTTCACCCGGAATGCCTCGTAGACGAGTCTTCCAAACTTGAAACCATTTGTATGTGTGTGTGTGTATGTGTGTGTGTGTGTGTGTGTTTTGCAAAAGGGATTTTCTGGAAATAAACAGTTTGACTGGACAGGACTGGAATTAATCAAAACAGTGTGCTTCTGTGAGTGAAAAAGGACTGGAAACAAAAATATCTGCCAGTGACATTTCTGTCCGCGCGGATTGGGATGAGGCTCAATCCTGTCCGCGCGTATAAGGCAGTAGGGTTCCTTTTTGGCAGCTTTCCAGTCTGATTCTGTAATTTTCAAAAAGTCAACTGGATTTACAGAATCAGAACTGGAGTTGCAACAGAAAATGTCAAATAAAAGAATTTTTGAATTTTGCATCCATGATTGTCTCCACTTTCCTTAGGCTTTGATTAGTGATCACTAAACATGATTAGTAGTGATCTACTATATCAAGCCATCATGAGGGTACATTAGGACTTAGAAGCATTTCATTTGCTCGGGATGGGGGGTTTGACATATAAATAGAAAGTGTTTAAGATAAATGTTAAGATTAACACATGAAAATGAAATTTAGGCTAAAGGTGTATCAACTTTAGAGTGGATTTCTAAGGTGGTCATTAAGATGACCATCCTTGAGATCTTTAAACTCAATGTATCAACTACACCCTTTTGTAATCTAGAAACCTTAGTGATCTTCACCCATGGAAATTGTTCCAAGGTGGAGATCTTAGGCTTTAATGGAGTGTTATCACAAGAAAACAAGATGTTGACCATTAAGATGATCACCATGGAGATTAAACTCCAAGATGACCATACTTAGGTCAAATGGTACAAGTACTAGTAAGAAAAGAAGACATAAAGATAATCATGAACGTAAAGATTTAGATCTTTATGGAAGGTCATCCATGGAGATGAACTCCATGGAGATCTTCCTAGATCCAAGGACAAGGAGGGAGTAAGCTTAACAAGTAACAAATAAGTAACAAGATTTAATGAGTAGTTAAGCAAGATTTATAATAAACAAAGTGAGATAACAATGCTAAACATGAGATGAATGCTTAAAGATGAGAGATTAAGGTAATGAGAAGGAGGGTATACCAATGGTTGTACCCTATCTTCCTTGGTTTGTGTTTAGGGCTTGAGAATTTTGTATGGATTTGGTGTTTAGGTTTAGTGTTTGGATGAGTGTTTGGGTTATTTTCTGGAGGGGTTTTGGCAATGTAACAGTAGTGTTCCTCTGATGTCCCTTAAACTGAGAGAGAAGGGCTCTATTTATAGGCTGGATTAGGGTTCCATCTTGTCCGCGCGGATAGGGATGAGGCCCTCCATTCTGTCTGCGCGGATGGGAATGAAGACGTGCCTGACTTCTTCAGAAAAGCAGTTTTGACTGTTTGCAATTAATTCAAACAGGTCAATTTCTTGGAAATTACTCTTTCTGGCGAGATCCAATCCAAATTTGTTGTTCCCTTAAGGTCCTTCCTTGCTTAAATTGCCTTGGAAAGTGACCAAAATGCCCTTAAATGTTTATTCGATGTGGAAAACGTTAAATTGGGCTGAAGGAATATTGGTGGTTCAGATTGGGACACTTACAGTAGCCCCTCGGCGACGGTACTTCCGAAGGAAGTGGGGTCGTCGATAAAAGTGAGGTCCCAATCACTGGGGAGAAGAGGATGACCATTTTGGTCTGATGGCTGAACTTATGGTAGGCTACCTACGTATCCTTAAGAGGAATCAAGCCCGTCGTAGTTCGGGTCTTTCGACTATCTTCAGACGTTAACCCTAGAATGACTATTTTGGGGTATCAACCTGGTGAGCGAGTTCTGCAGTCGGTTGCTGAAAGAAACTCTGCTGGGGATAGAAAATGACCATTTTGGTCTGATAGTTAGAGTTGTATATCCGTACCGCTGAGGAAAGGAATGACCATTTTAATCTGATGGCTGAACCTGTGGTAGGCTACCTACGTATCCTTAAGAGGAATCAAGTCGGTCGTAGTTCGGGTCTTTCGACTATCTTCAGACGTTGACCCTAGAGTGACTATTTTGGGGTGTTAACCTGGTAATGATTTCGGTTTGTCGAATCAGAAGACGATTGCGGTTTATCGAATCGAAAGGTGATTGCGGTTTATCGAATCAGAAGATGATTGCGGTTTGTCGAGTCGAAAGGTGATTGCGGTTTATCGAATCGGAAGGCGATTGCGGTTTATCGAATCAGAAGACGATTGCGGTTTATCGAATCGAAAGGTGATTGCGGTTTGTCGAATCGGAAGGCGATTGCGGTTTATCGAATCGGAAGGCGATTGCGGTTTATCGAATCAGAAGATGATTGTGGTTTATCGAATCGAAATGTGATTGTGGTTTGTCGAATCGGAAGGCGATTGCGGTTTATCGAATCAGAAGACAATTGCGGTTTATCGAATCGAAAGGTGATTGCGGTTTATCGAATCGAAAGGTGATTGCGATTTATCGCTTTCCTCGTATTTTGTTTGCGATCTTTTTTGTCGAAACTGTCTCCTTTTGATGATTTGCTGTATCGGAACAGTCTTTTCTCGTGTGGTTGTTTCAAACCGAAGTGATAGCGTTTAGGTGCCTCAATCCTTAGTGATAGCGTTTTGGTGCCTCAAGCCCTAGTGATAGCGTTTTGGTGCCTCAAGCCTTAGCGAATGATGATCCGGAGGTATCTGCTTAATGAGGATTTACCGTTTTGAAATGGTCTCCTTTGACGGTTCGTATCCTTACGTTGAGGACGGACTCTGTGGGAATAGACAGTCTTTTGGTGGACTTCATTTGAAGGGATCGGACTTACGTTTTACTGCCGTAGGGTTCTTTTGAAAGGGGACTAACTTGGGTCAACTTTGGTTATCCTTAGTTAAGTCCTGGATCAGTTTGCAAAGTCTGGAATTTTTAAAGGGCAAAAAGGAGATTTCACCCCTCAATCCTGTCCGCGCGGACAAGAGTGTCAAGGCGTCAGGCCCTAAAAAGGCCGTAGCCTTTCTTCTTCCTCTTTCAGCGTGTCTTTTGCAGTTTACGAGAGAGGGAGAGAAAATTCTCCATTGTCGCCCAAGAAGCTTCAAAACCTCTTGATTTTCTTCGATTTTTGAGTCATGGAACAACGGGAAGGTGCTATCCAAGGTCAAGGATGCGACCCAATCGCAGAAAGGAGATTGGAGCTTATGAGGATGCGGAGGCATTATTCTCTTTCGCAATCGATGGCGGAGGAATCGTACCCCGATATGTGGCAACACTGGTCCACTGATCCCAATCTTCGCACGGTATACTTTGAATTTCTTTATTTCCTTTGTCGATTTTCGTTTGAAATTGATTTTTTGTGTTGATTTTTTTTTTTTTTTTTAGAAAATTAGAAAATCCATACTCCTGTCATTGAAATTCGAGTTTAATGATTTGCATGCTTTATTGAGTATATGGGTAATTCAAATATGCATTTTGTTTGAAACAAGAATGGGCGATTTGCCATTTTTTGAAATATGAGATGACGAAAATTTTCCCGAATTCGGGACGGACTCTCTTTTTTTTTTTTTTGTTGCATGTAGGATTTTTGCAATGAGATGATGTTTTTATTGAATAATATGAATGTAAATAATTATTCATGCGTGCCAATTTGTGAAAATATGATTTTTTGTGAAAAGTAGGACGGATTTTCGCTTCCGTTGAATGAATGAATTGTGAAAAAATTGTATGTCATTTTTTTTTCTTGAAAATAAAAATGGGACGGAGTTTTGCTTCTGTTGACTCCTTGTTATTGATATGTTTCTTTATGCATGAATGAATGATGAATGGTGATTGTAATTGCTAAAATGTCAAAAGTTTTGTCTTTTGTTCAAGAAAAATGGGGTTGAGTTCATTATATGTCGTTATCCGCCGAAATTTCTTCAAAACTTTATGTCTATGATGCATGTGTATGCTTTTAAATGCAAATGCAATTATTTTTTGACATTTTTGTTTTTCTTTTCAATTGCGGGGTGGTGATCGGTTCGTGACGGATCGGTGAATAAGTGAAGACCGGGGATCGGTGGAGGCCGTGATTAGCTGTGGGATCGGCTTCCGAGTTTTGGGCGAGAGGAGATTTGATGAGTCCGAGACATATTGTCATTGAGACGGGGTTATATGAGTTTATCGAGTGTTTGAGGGGTTGATCAAGTTCCCCGAAGAGTAAGGGCTTGATTTTTGCTTTGGCGCGGCATTGGTGGGACGTGACCCACACCTTCCATTTCTTACGGGGCGAGGCTACGGTCACACCTTCGATTATCTGCGATCACGGGCTGTCCTTTAAGGAACGTAGCATTGAGTGGAGAGACGGCTACAGTGACCGGGAGTTGCAGGATCTTCTAGGCTTTGTCCCCATTCCCAAGAAGGGGATGGGGATGGAGTATGCGGTGGTTCAGGGGAAGATTGTGGAGAGCATTGAGAGGTACGAGGCTGGTGATGATAGGATTGGTTCTGAGCAGATTGCCAGGTCCTTCTTGTGGTTCACTTTTTCGAGCACCTTTGTTTGGACATGCCGAGGGACGGCGGTATTTGCCTGCGAGGACGTTGGCGATGTGGAGATGGGTGGAGAGGTATCTTGGGGGGAGGCCGGGCTGGCAGAGCTATATTTTGCTCTAGATCGGTATAGCCGGAAGGCTGTCAGCTCCCTGACGTGCTTTGAGTTCCCTCTGGAGGTATAAGCTTCTGCTTTTTCTTTTCCTTAAGCACGGATTGTTTCTTTCCGCACTTAATTGATGTGATCTTTACCTTTTGCAGGTATGGGCTCTGGAGTTCTTTCATGTCACGATGTGGCGGCGGCCCGGAGCACGTCGGGGCATATCCGGCTATGCTCTCTGGACCAAGCATGCTCGGGAGAAGATAGGTTCTAGGGCGCACGACCCTCAAGTACAAGGATTGCACTGCCTTTGATGAGAGTTGAGACGGATGAGGGATGAGGTTCTACCCACAGGGCCGCTTCGACGTGGAAGCGGTGAAGGGTGCGGAGAGGTGGAGCTTGTGGAGCGGAGGATTTTGAGGGGTTTGCGATGTGATGTATTACTTGGGGGAGAGGGTGACGCGCCAACATGGCGAGGTGCGCCTTTGATGGCACCGATGGAGCCTCCTGGCGACATGATGCATCCGGCGAGAGTTCGGAGACACAGGGGTGACTATCGAGGTGGCCAGCACTTCTCGAGGTTTGTGGCGAGCGAGGATTATTCGCAATTTATCTTGAGGAGGCTGAGGATGCCCCAGGTGCTTGAGAGAGAGGGGGAAGAGGTTGTACGGTACCCTCGATCGTACTTTTCATATGTCCAGGATGGGGTTAGATTGAGAGTGCAGATCCCTATCCCTGAGCGGGTCCCACGAGCTTTCCGGCCTCGTCCGGATATGAAGGTACGTCTTTTTACTACTTCTGTCTTTTCCTCTTTTCTTTCGCATCAAATCATTTCTGACGCTTTTGTTTCCGTGCAGTTCCCGGCTGTGGTTGTGGAGAAGCTGACGAAGCAGGTGATTGGGGCCAAGAGGTTCCTTAGGAGGATGGTTGCCTGTGGGGCTGCTCAGGGTAGAGCGAGACGGGCACAGCCGGCGCCTGTAGAGCGGGAGACTTCCCCTATTCATTCCGAGCATTCTTCCGAGACTCCTCTTTCTCCTCTCATAGATCCCAGCATGGAGCTGCCTCCGGACCACGTCATCCTCGGGGATTTGCATGGTCATGGACATGTTTGGCGCCACGGAGGATCATCTTCGCATGGCCAGGGATCTGATGCGTTCACGTTCGGATATGACTTCTTTGCGGATCTCGGCTTGCCTTATCGTGGCGTGCCGGTTGATCCAGGCGAGCCTCCCTGCGGAGACGAGGATGATGATCCCGAGCCCGAGATATTCATGACTGCGAGGAGGCGGGCCCGAGTCGCAAGAGGGCCGGGGAAAGCGCCGGCCCGAGGATTACGATTGATGATCTTTGGTTGATTCCGAGATTGTACCTATTTTGACAGATACAATTTATGTTTTATGCACACTTTTTTTTTTTGGAATGTAATGATCTAGGATTACTGTTACCTACTTTTTTCTTATTATACATGTGTATGTTGCATGAGCCCGATTTTTTGGCAAGGGTGTGAATGTTTGGTATATGAACTGTTTTGGACAGGTTTTGTGCAGGTTTTGAGCTGTGAAAAGGAATTTTGCTGGGGATCAATATGATCCGCGCGGATTGGACTTGGAGGCATTCCTGTCCGCGCGGATTGGACCAACACCTGACAGGTTTCATTTATTTTGGTTGTTGGATCTGGTTTAGACCATAAATGTCATTGAAACTCCATCTTCTCCAGTTCAAACTTACTGGAATTTCGGGAGAGAAGAAAGAAAAACCATGGAAATGATCAAAAATTCTCCAAAATTGTCCAAAGAAATGCAAATGTCATTTTTCAACAAATTCAAGGATTGGTCCCGGGAGATTATGCACGAGAGGAGGTCGTTTTTTGAAGAATGGTACAAGATAAAATGCTTGTGGTCTCTCAAAGAATTGATTCCGGACTATGAGCTTTTGAGGGCCTCCGCTTCATTTTGGGATTCAAGGAGGCATATATTTTGCTTTTCTTACAATGAAATGGTCCCGACTGTTGAAGAATTCTGGGCTTTGCTTGGTGGTCCCGAGGTGGAGGAGATTGCGATTCCTTTGCTCGGAGGAGCTTCTTTTGTTGATAGGTTGTGCAATCTTCTTCATCTTTCTCCGGAGGAAGCACAAGGTATGATCCCTGGTCCTGATCATTTTGACATTTCTGGTCTTCCTGATAGATTTAGGGGTTTAGGCTTGATTGATGATGCCTATTGGGATGCTTTTGCACTCTGCATGTTTGGTACCTTGTTTATGGTTTACTCTTTTGAGATTTGTCATCGGGCTTTGCTGGATGTGGTTGTACACTTCCGTTTGGGCCGGGATGTTGTGCCCTTGATCCTGGGAGAGACCCTTCATGCTCTTGACAGGTTAGCTATCTGGAGGCGGTATATGCACGGGCGGCCCGTTTCTTTTGACTATGTGGGCGATGGAGCGCACAGGGGTCCTTCGCGAAACTTCGATGCGGTCAAACCTTGGACCTTTGCCGGGAGAGGGGTTCTTGTGGATCTTGATGATCGGGGCTCATGGGAGTATTGGATGGCTTGTCGCCGGCTGCGGATATCAGTGGTTGGTGCCTCATTGGCGGGTAGAGACTCGGAGAGTGCTTCGGGGATGGGTCTCATGTGGTTATGCTTAGGGGCTTTCTCGGTCAGGTTTTATATTCCGGCTACGGTTCGGAGACGGTTTGGCTTGGAGCGAGACTCCTTTGGAGGATTTGAAGGACATAGCTACCGGGGTGGTGGCTTACGCTTCGATGGATGATCCTTCGGTGTTCCCATTCCTTTCCCGAGCATGGAGGTATGACGTCTTTCCTCCTAGGGTTATCCTCGGGCGTCCGGGGCACGTGTTTCGACCACTTGGTACTTGGATTGGTACGAGAGGCATTTGGGGAGACTCGGGTGGCTATTTTGAGACGGCGTGAGGCCATTGTTGGTGCGGAAGACATGACGGTTTCGAGAGGAGGAGGGCGAGGCGAGGGCCAACCCTCGTGATAGGAGCGGAGATGCCGTGGTTGACTACGAGTCTTATGTCAAAAGACGGAGAGGAGGATTCCTATGTTGCCGGCTCGGCTACGGGAGATGAGAGAGGAGGCTAGGGCTACTAAGGCCACGACAGGACGCGGGTTTGATAGATCCTGTCCTTACACGAGCTTGGTAGGAGGAAGGCGACATTTTCTGTGCGAGAGGAAGAAGACCCGAAGAGGAGGAAAGAAGAGGGGAGAAGCTTGATGCGAGTGGCTTGGAGTGACCTTGAGGTTTTACGAGTATCCCTTTCTTGTCGTAGCGAGACACATTAGTTATTATGTATCTTAGTTTCTTTTAGCAGGTTGTAAGTCGTAGGAGTGAACCGAGCTTAGACTCATCAAAAAGTTTTTAACTTAATGAATATGTGAATTGCTTTAGAGTTTTTCAAGACACCTTTATGGCTTGATCAATGTATTGATACCAAAGTATGACTTTTATTTGTGTTTTAGACCGAACCGTTTCCGGCTGCCTACGTTCCCTTTGGACTAAAGGGCTCAGGTCTCCGTAGTTCGACCCGGTTAATTTGTTTTTTTTTTTGTTTTTGTTTTTTTTTTGGTGCAACCCTGTCTTTTACCTAGGCCGCCCTTTCGGGTTTTCAACCTAGTTGGGTATTACTCTTTTAGCACTCCCTTTTTTTGTTTGTTTTTGTTTTTTTTTTGGTGCAACCCTGTCTTTTACCTAGGCCGCCCTTTCGGGTTTTCAACCTAGTTGGGTATTACTCTTTTAGCACTCTTTTTTTTGTTGTTTTTTTTTTGAGAGATGACTCGGCGTTTTACGCGTAGTATCTGCGCAGCTTGTCGCCATTCACTGGGTGTACAAAAGGATTTCCGTCGAGATCTGCAAGTTGCATGGCCCCTCCGGAGAAGATTTTCTGGACGACATATGGCCCGACCCAGACAGGTTCCCATTTGCCAAGTGGGTTGATGCAGACTGGGGGCTTCTCTTTCAAGACGAGGTCACCTTCCCTGATCTCCCGATGTTTTACTTTCTTATCGAAGGCTCTGGCCATCCTTCCTTGGTAAGCTCGGATATGTTCCATGTCTCTCAATCGGCGTTCATCCAGCAGGGCCAATTCATCATGGCGACTCTGGAGCTATTCGACCTCGTTGATCTGACTTTCCAACAGTACCCGGAGTGAGGGTATTTCTAGCTCGATTGGGAGTACGGCTTCCATTCCATAGGTGAGAGCAAACGGTGTTTCTCCGGTCGCAGTTCTGACGAATGTTCTGTATCCCCAGAGAGCAAGGTGAAGCTTGTCAGGCCAATCTCTGCCTCGGACAGCCATTTTCCGAATGATGTTTTCCAAAGTCTTGTTTGCTGCCTCAACGGCTCCGTTAGTTTGGGGCCTGTAGGGAGATGACTTGTGACGGGTTATTCTGAATTCTGCCAGCAGCCTGTCCCATTCCCCTTCAAAGTGGGATCCATTATCTGAGATGATTTTGGCTGGCAACTCGTATCTGCATATGATGTTCTCTTTGATGAAGAGGGCTACTTTCTTTGAGTTGAGGACTTTGTAGGATTTGGCCTCAACCCATTTGGTGAAATAATCCACTGCTACCAGGACGAACTCGTGGCCGTTGCTGCCTGATGGTGTATTTTGCCTATGACATCAATTCCACATGTGACGAAAGGCCAAGGGGTTGTCATGCAGTATAACTCGTGAGGAGGCAAGTGATTGAGATTTGAGTACCGCTGGCATTTGTTGCAGCTTTTGACGAACTGGATGCAGTCAATTTCCATGGAGATCCAAAAGTACCCCATTCTCAATATGATTTGCATTAGAGCCCGAGCATTCATGTGAGGGCCGCAGGTACCACCATGTATTTCTTTCATAAGTTCCGTAGCCTCTTGTTTGCTAATACATCGCAGGAGGGGGCCTTGATAACGCTTCTTGTACAACATGTTTCCCAAAAGAACATAGTGGGAGGCGAGTCGCTTCAGGGCCGAGAGGCTTTTTGCCTTGATTCCTTCTTTATATTCCCCATCTTCATTTTTGAAAGAGGCTTCACCGTTCTTCAAGTACTGATAGATCTGGGTATACCAGGGATCATTGGCCAGCTCGGCCTCCGTTTCGATTTCAAAGCAATAAGCGGGGTTTTCTCTTTTCCCGACTCTGAATGGCTTGACGGACTTTCCCTCGGGTATTTCAACGAGAGAGGCTAGTGTTGCCAGAGCATATGCGAATCTGTTGCGATCCCTGGGTAGGTAATGAAAGCTGATCTCCTTGAACTGGGTCACTAGCTCTTCCATGTAAGTGTGATACTTCTGCAGACCTGGATCCACGGTCTTCCATTTGTTAGACACCTGGTTGATGATGAGGGCAGAGTCACCATACACTTCCAATTCTTTGTTATTTCTTTCAAGAGTCGCCTCCAATCCGGCTATGCAGGCTTCATATTCAGCGGCATTGTTGGTAACCTCAAAATTCAACTTTACTGCTATGGGGGTGTGCTCATCGGTAGGGTCGACCAGGAGCATTCCTATCCCATTTCCCCTTTTGTTTGATGCCCCGTCAAAGAAGAGTTGCCAACGATTTTCTCCTTCTAGAGCAAAGATTCCTTCATCAGGGAATTGGGGTTCAGGTCCTCGGGACTCAATACTTGGGAAGTCTGCCAACTGTTCTGCCATTACTCGGCCTTTCACGGATATCCTCGTCACATAAGTGATGTCGTATTCGGCCACAAAGAATGACCATTTTGCCAACCTCATGGAGATGGAAGGCTTGTCGAACAAATATTTGATGGGGTCCAACTTCGAGACCAGATGTATTGGGTGAGACTGCATGTAGTGCTTCAACTTTCCCACTACCCAGACCAGGCCTGCGCAAGTCTTTTCACAAGCAGAGTAATTGAGTTCACTCCCTAGAAGCTTTCTGCTCACAAAATAGATGGCGTTTTCGACCTTAGAATCTTTCTTCTCTTAGGCTAGCATAGCCCCAATTGTTGTATCCGTGACAGTCAGATATAGCAATAGTGGCTTTTGCTGATGTGGCGGGCAAAGAATCGGGGGATTCACAAGGTACGCCTTGATCTTTTCAAAAGAGAGCTGGCATTCTGGAGTCCATTCTGTGCAGACACTTTTCTTCATCAACTTGAAGATTGGCTCACAGATCGAGGTCAGCTGATTTACAAAGCGGCTTATGTATTGCAGTCTTCCCATGAAGGATTTTACTTCTATGAGCGTCCGAGGTGGCTTCATTTCGACTATGGCCTTGATTTTCTGGGGATCTACTTCAATTCCCCGTTCCGTCACCATATATCCTAGCACCTTGCCTCGTCTTACACCGAAGGTGCATTTGGCCGGATTAAGCCTCATACTATGGTCTCGGAGGCGACCGAAGAATTTTCTCAAATCAACGAAGTGTTGGCCATTGGATCCTCTGGAATGTATTATCATATCGTCAACATAGACCTCAATTTCTTTGTGGATCATGTCATGGAACAAGGCTGTGGCTGCCCTCTGGTAAGTAGCCCCGGCATTCTTCAGTTCGAATGGCATAACAGTGTAGCAGTACGTGCCCCAACGGGTGGTGAAGGCTGTCTTGGCTTGATCTTCCTCTGCCATCTTGATTTGGTTGTAGCCGGCAGAGCCGTCAACGAAGGACTTGACCTCATAGTTGATCGTGGTATCCACTAGCATGTCAATATTTGGCAAGGGGAAATCATCTTTTGGACTAGCCTTGTTCAGATCTCTGAAGTCCACGCTGCATCGGATCTTCCCGTTGGCCTTGGTCACTGTCACTATGTTGGAAAGCCATGTCGGATATTCAATCACCCTGATGAACCCTGCTCTGAGCATTTTTTCTATCTCTTCTTTCACCTGTAGAGACCATTCGGGCTTAATTCTTCTCAACTTTTGCTTTACTGGCTTGACTTCCGGGTCAAGCGGTATCCGGTGTTCAACTATGGAAGGGTCGAGGCCTGGCATATCCTTATAGGACCATGCAAACACATCCACAAATTCTCTTAGCAGCTCAATCAGAGTATCCTTCTTGGTCCCTTCAAAGAAACTACCAATCTGCGTCTCTTTAGGCTCTTCTGCAGTTCCCAAATTCACACTCGTCAAAACCTCTTCGGCAGCTTGGGCTCGATTTTCCTCTTTCCGAACAACCTGCTTAAAGATTTCTTTAATATATTGTTCATTTAATGTGTCTGCTTCTAATGAATCATTATTAACTGTTTTTAGGTTATTAGTTAATTTATCATTAGTTAGAGGGGCAATCAGGGGATACTCAGAAAGGTCCATCATTTCATTAAGAACAAAGGGGAATACAGCATTGGCTACAATTTCGTAGTCCTCACGCGTAAGGCCATCGGACGACTCTAGAGACTCGAACTCGAAAATGAGAGACTCGGAGGACTTTACATAGGTTGATACAAGGGGACGGGGGACCAATCCAAGCTTGGTGATCATTTCCTCCTTGGTTGCGGCTGGACCCGAGAGGATTTCCCAATTCTTCAGTGGCATTGCTGTCAGGGGCCTCGTGACTCGGGAATTGCACTGTTTCTGTCCTCCTTCCTCGATCATTGCTACCATCTCTTTGACTGAACCGAAGTCGATCAGATCTGGTACCTGGACCTCTTCCCCGAATACCTGTTGCATAACGGGACCGTCCCAGTCGTCTGAAGGGAATTCTATAACTTTGGCTTTCGGCATGGTCAACTCAAACTCAAGCTTTGGGTCTTCTTGGGCATTCGGGACCACAGTGGCAAGCTTGATAACCTCCTCATCGTTGGTGACATTATCGGGACTGGTGCCATTCTCAAGACTGAGCATATGAATGTAGGGATCTACTTGCGGATACACCGCGTCCTCGACCCCAGAGAGTCGTGATTCGTCGCCGTCTGACGGCTCTACCCAGATATAGGGATGTCTCGCATTCGGATGTGGAGTGGGAGCTGCTAGGGAAACATCACATCCTTCACTAGAGAAAAGGGGTTCAGCGGGTATTTCCTCGTGGAGGACATCCCATACCACGTCCATGCATTCGAGACGAGTATGACGATCCTTGTCGACCTTTATCACAAGGACTTCCCCACCTGGCGGGGCCAGAGAGTTGGCTTGAAGAATGCTGACAAATCTTCGATTGGAGATTGGGGGTTTACGTGCCAGTATCATGGCGATGCTCAGTGTTTCTTTCCAGTCTGCCTCCAAATGTTGGAAACGGCAATTGAACTTTATGTATCAGACTGCTTCAGGGTCTGCCTGCTCAAGTACACTGACATATTTAGCATCACTGGACTATGAGGGAATCAGATGAGACTTGCCCTGATAGTCCCTTGGTCAATTTGAAGGAGGTAGCCCCAGTGTCTGACTGCGGGCACGCTTGACTGCTGTCTCGGCTTCGTTCCCTATGAAGAAACTGTCCCCTCGGATGACTTCAAGATCTCCCTGACGGTTAATGAACTTGACGCATTGATGGAGAGTGGAAGCTATGGCTTTCATGTGATGTAGCCAAGGGCGTCCCAACAGAGCTGTGAATTCGGACTGAATGTCCATTACATGGAATTTTGCTGGCACCATTTGGGTTTCGAACCAGAGCTCCAGAGTCACCGTCCGCAGGATAGGATGAGACGTGCCGTCGTAGGCCTTGATAGTCTGGGTAGATGGGATCATGTGCCTTTCATTGATGCGTAGGGCCCGCATCATACTGAGGGGAAGAACGTTAAAGGCTGATCCGTTGTCCACCAATACTTCGGGGAGTGATATGGTGTTGAGTCGGAGAGTGATGTACAGGGCTTCATTGTGCCCGGAAGCATCTCTTGGCAGTTCTTCGTCGCAGAAGGTGATCATACTACCATACAATCGGGGATCGTAGATTTGGTCTCCATTTGGAGAAAGAGAGTCATCAAGCCATCTGTTTCCCGTCTTTCTCTGGTGAGGTATAGCCTTTGGTGAAGCCTCAGGGTTGTGTTGAGGCTGTTTGTGGCGGTTGCCGCCCTTGGTCAGCACATTGATGGAGTGCGAGCGCCAAACTGGCTTTGATCTTTCTTTGTCGGTACGTGCTCGAAAGCTGGACAAGTTGAACCTTGGCTGATCCCGCAGGGGATTAGGCTTCTGACTGGCAGTGAAATTACCCAGATCTGAGGTACTCTTGTGTCCCAAGGTCTGAACTCTGTTGTCAGCAGGACTTTTCGGCCTTCTAACCCCTGTTTGTTCTAGAGCAGCATGGCCTGGAGGAAGGGAGGACTGGCTGGAGTAGAGTACGTAGTAATCGAACCTTCCGGATGGCTCTCCGAGTGTACCCACACTGGTATCACCGGCTTCGAACCTTTCTTTCAATTTTTGTTGGAAGGAAGCTTTCTTCTTCTTAGGTGGGCGGTCCTCGCTTATCCAATCTTGATAGTCCCTTTCGAGGCAATCGAGGCAGTCACAGATATCCCACCAAATGTGCTCGACAACTGGTGGTGGATTTGGGACCTCGGGTTGGGCTGTGCTAGAATGACTCTGAGTTGAACCAGTCTGGGGAGATTTGTTGTTGGGCTCACCAGGAAGCAAATGGTTGGATTCTGCCGAGTAATGAGAGGCATTAGGAGCCGGGGAAACAGGCACATATTTGTCCTTCCGGGGAGCCCCAGTCAGTTGGGGGATTGCCAATGTTCCGAAATGACGTGTGGCCTCTTCAATCCAGGCCTGCTGTTTATTCTGGCGTTCCTCAAGAGCCCTGATGGCTAACCATATTTCCTCCATTGTTTCCCAATCTTCATTCCCCTTACTGATTTCTGCAGGACCGGTATCACTCTGAGAGGGGACACCCGACGGCTGCTGAGGCATACCGAACTGATCCATCCTTGACTGCTGTTGGAATGGTGGCGCTTTGAACTGCTGTTTTGGGGCTAGCTGACCTGTAAGTCGACGGGCGGGAGTTCCTGCGGTGGTGACATAGGAAGCTGAGGGTGTGTAAGTGCTCTAATTTGAGCTTGTTAGAATTTTCGTTAGAAAATTAATGAAAGTTATAACATTTCTAACAATTCCTAACAATCCTAACTTTTCTAACAAAGTGAGGGTAAAATGGGCATTGTTATTTAAGGTTAAACCTTAAAAAAGAATCTCAAAAAGAAAAACAAAAGAAGAAAACCATAAATAGAAATCTTTGGAAACATAAAGCCATTTGCTTAATTTGAATTTCAAAAAGAAATATTCCTCTTGTCCAAAGCTGGAGCTGCATTTAATGAACAGTGCACGCTGAGGGTTCCCATCCGCGCGGATGAGTTTGTCATCTCAGGAGGGCTATAAATTGAGCCCTCAAGTCACAAAAATAAGGAGCCACAACACATTTTGCACCGAACCTGCGGCGAAATATAGAGAGAAAACGGTGAGAATTCACTTGAATTGTCACCATTTTCTCTCAATCTTTCCCCATTCATACTCATCCACTCACTCTCATATTAAAGCCCTAAACACTCATACATACAAGCCAAACACTCAAGAACACAAGGAAGATTGGTAAACCCTCCTTCTCCTAACCCTAAATCTCAACCATGCATGCATTTGCAAACTACAAAATGTAGTTCTTTCATCTTCTTGCTCTAGATCTAAGAAGATCACCATGGAAGACCATCTCCATGGATGATCTTCTACAAAGATCAAAATTATTTTCAAGTTCTCTTACTTTCTTGCAAAAGAAAACTCATTTTCAAAACCCTAAAAACCATTTTCAAGCATAAAATCTCATTTTCAAAGGATAAAAATCCCCTTCCCAAGCAAATGAAATGCTTAGTCCTAATGTACCCCAAGGATGGTTTGGTATAGTTGATTCACCACTAAAATGTCTAGTGATCACTAACCAAAACCTAGGGAAATGGGGACAAGCATGGATGCAAAACCCCCTTTAAAATCATATTCTCCTTCTTGGGAAGTTGCTGTCCAGTAGCAATTTTCCCAGACCTCAGTCCATTATTTTAACTTTTGGACACAGATGAACTTGGAATTTGGTGTTGACTACAAAACACTTTTTGTAGCCAACATCCAGAGCTTTCCAGACATATTTTTACTTTATTTTTTGGGTGAGTAAAACTCCTCTTTTCAAATTTTCTTTCAGAGGCTAGTTCATCAGCTTCTGGGAATCCAGATCTCATATCTGAGGTTTCCAGAAGGTTTTGACCCCTCAAATCTTCTCCAAAATGGAAAATTCCTTCGCAAAAGTCTTATTTAAGGTGTCTAGAACAACTTTCATTCTCTGAGTTTATCCAGATTATGAAGTTTTAAGACCCTTGAATCCATTTCAAAATCAAAGGTCCACTGCCTTTTTCATTCTGGCAGAAATGGCTCTCAACTTCAAAAGGTCTTTTGAGTACCAAATCTCAATCCAAAAATCCTCCAAAAAATCATGGGATCAGTTTAAAGTCTTCAAAAGATATCCCAATTTTTAGTTTTCTGAGTTTCAAAGTATTTTGGCCAAAACACACACACACACACACACACACAAATGATTTTCAGCTTGGAAGACTCGTTTTACGAGGCATTCCGGGTGCACACTAACGTCCTTCCCGGCGTGTAACATGACCTCCGAACCTAAATCTCTGATCTCGGGCTTTTTTCAAAGTTTTGGCCCTCAAAATTAAAATGGCGTGGCGACTCCGTTTCGTTGATTTTTTCAAACAAAAATGGGAAAATTTTCGGATACACATTCATCACAGTGGCGACTCCGCTGGGGACTAAGCTTTTTTAAAAAAAAAAAAATGAATGATATTTGGTATATTGGTGGAAACCATTAAACTTCCCGTTATCGCCTCCTAACACGAGTCGGGGATAAATTGTGGTCTAACAATCCCACGTACCGGTATCACCGTTTTCAAAAAAAAAGCTTTTGAGGGTCAAGCTTCCGTCCGGCTTTGAAAATCATTTTTGTGTGTGTGTTGATTTTGCACGGTTTTCATGTTGTTTTGGCCGCCTCGGAGAAAGTCAAAATTTTATTTGTCGGAATAATGTCCCTAGCTGTCGGAATTTTCGTGCTTACGTGCTTATGTGCTCATAAAATTTCAAAAAAAAAATTCAAAAAAAAAAGGATTTTAAAAAAAAAAAGAAAATTTTCAAAAAAAAAAATCATGCATCATATTTTTAAGACACATAAAAAAATCTCTATTTTACTCAGAAAAAGAATATAGACTGCTTGCACACTACGCGCACGTGACCGTACCTTTGCACACTACGTCCCTAACAGGGAAATCCTTGTCGCGGTCCGTTTGGTCTTATTACGCCTCTCGGATGAGCACGGGACTACCCAAACATCCCATGGAGCCTCGTGTCGACCATGCACTTGTCCGTGACACACTTTGT
The DNA here is from genome assembly GCA_022495995.1 of Adenophora triphylla var. japonica. Taxonomy (NCBI): domain Eukaryota; kingdom Viridiplantae; phylum Streptophyta; class Magnoliopsida; order Asterales; family Campanulaceae; genus Adenophora; species Adenophora triphylla. Next base: position 103,493 of record JAFEMH010002165.1, on the reverse strand, counting down.
CAGAGACCCGGTTGGTTTTTTAGTGCAGTACGTGTCATGCCTGTCCGTGTATAGACCTTTCCTTTCAAGCCTTTGTCGGCATACCGACTCAATATCTTTCGGGGACCACTAATCGGTCGAAGTTGCCGGTTTTCCGCCGCGAGACTTTGACCAAGATATTGGCCGGCGCCTTGACTTCGGCTACGGCGGCACAAATTATACAACGACTCCCGGCATTGACGAGTCATCAAGGATTAATGACTATTCCATGCCTAATTACGGCTTAGCGACGACAAGTCAAGATCAATTGTGGACGCTTATCGGTCAAATCATGCCGACTTTTCGTCGAGCCCTTGGACATAATCTTGACTTTTGACGTCAGCTTTGTCCGTAATTTACATCGAATGCTCGTTAAGACTCGATTACCCGCCAGACTTTTAGGATCGTTTTTCTTTCGGTCGGTGGGACCCGCTTGCCCTATAGGACCCTCGCAGGGCTGTCCACCTGGGAGGTCGAAATACGGGTGGAATACGAGGGGCTTATAGACGTAGTGACGGGGCCCGGCTGATCCGGGAATCGAGTAGTTTGCGAAAAAGAAGAGCAATCTTTTCCAACCAATTAGGTTAATAAAACATGTTTTAAGTAAACGTGAACAAATAACTGCATGTTGCAAGAGCCTAATGCCCAAACACCTACCCTCCTTCCATTCCCAGACATTTGAACCTTCGTGTCCTTTCCCCCATGACTCCGCACAAAGCTTGGTTTCGGGCACCGGGTCACCGTTTGATCAGTTGGGAAGAGTCAGCGCATCGTCGGCTTCACCATTTGTTCCGACTCCGGGTTTTGAGAATGTACGCATCGGCCGGTAATGATGGGGATAACGTCACTCCGCCTCCCGGGACCCCTCGGACGAGCAACGGTGGAATCGGTTAGCGAGAACGAGATGAGGTTACGACGGGAAGCACGGCTAAACGGCCTTATGGAGGCTATTAAGAGTCGCGGTCGGCCGCCGGCCTCAATCCGGATGGCACCTTCACCGTGGAAGAAGACGAGGATGCCAACCCCACTCTCGGTCGCCACGATTACACCGGGATGCCGCCACCCACCTCCTATGGTGCCGCTACGAGAACCCATGCTCCTCGATTTTCGGGTCGGCCCGGCTCCCAACCACGAGACCACCGGATCCATGCGGCAGACGGCCTGAATCGGTGGGGGCAAAATCGGTACGGAATGTCTTCTCATGGTTGGGGCTATCTCGGAATGCCACGGCTAATCGGGATCCCGCCTCGGTTCGGAACCGATCAATCAGGACCTCACGGCAACGGCCACGGTTCGGAATGCCGCCACAACTTGGTTACGGGCCACGATCGAGCCCCTCCTCGAACGGTACTAGTTAATTTGCTCCTCACACAAATCCATTCCTCACTCGAGACTTCTATGGGTTACCAAGCCTCCATCCCGGTGTCATCCGAATCACCGGGACCGCAGTACCAGGGTTACACACCTTCACCACGGGCGGCCATGCAATTCAACAATTCGGGACGGCGGCCCGTACTCAAGCCTACTTACGGGCCCCACTCTGGAAATCCAAGTTATCCGGCTACATCGGGGCTGCCTCCACCTACTTTGCCGGTTGAAAATCAACGGCAAGCCGCAAGGTTCTATCCTTTTGCTCGAGGCTCCTACCCATGCTCCCAGGGTAACTCGGCCGGGACGAGGTTTTCACCTACGTCCCGGATCGGCCGTTCCCTCCACCGGTCTGCCTCCGGTGGTAGCTCCTCTCTCTAGCTCGGCCACTAGCTTGAATGCCATGGTTCCGCCACAAGACCCTCATCGGCCTGGTTCATGGAACAACACAAGGAAATGAAAGCGCGGATCGGCGGGCGGCGCCAAAGTACGCCTTCCGGCCTACGGACCCGGACTCCATTGTTCCTCTGCCCCACAAATTCGTGATGCCTAATCTGGATCTCTTTGATGGGACCGCATGTCCGAAAACCCATTTGGACACGTATACCTTGGCGATGAAAGCGAAAGGATGTACCAATCGGCGGTTGGGCGACTATTTGATCTATCCTTGAAGTCCGGTGCCTTAAAGTGGTTCTTAGTTTGAAACACGAAGCCGGGGCTACATGGGACCAGATTACCAATGCCTTCACGAGAAAAATATAAGGCCAACTTGGAATGGGAAACAAATAGGGTTGACCTACAAACAACGGTGCGGCGTCACGATGAGAATGTTGGGGACTTTTACAAGCGGTGGAATACGAAACTCGGTGAAATGGCCATCCCTCCTTAGAAGAGGAACAATTGGACATCTTCCGGTCATGCTTGAAACCACATGCGAGAGCCTCCCTCGGTCACTTCCCATACTCGGACTTACGGGCCATGGTTAACTCTGCGGCTAAGTTTGAAAAGGCCTACAATCGGCAAGCCGGCTGCACTGCCTACGAGATATCGGGCTCCTCCTGCAAACCTTTGCCCCTGCTCTGCTAAAGGCAAAGAGATGATTAACTATGCGGGACGGGAATGTAATAACACGACTCCTTTTGCTCCCGGGAAACCCGGTAGAGCCCGGACCGCGGGTCATAAATCTCGAAAACTTTGGAATGCCTGAATGACATCTTTAGGGGAATTTGGTGAAAGAAGGCTTCTTTGCGGCCTTTGGAGAATTTCCAACCCGAAATCCGAATGCTCCCGTGGATACTACAAAGTATTGTGCTTTTCATCAAGCTCACGGACATCGGCGGCATTGCTTCACTCTGAAAAAGGCAATCCGAGGGCTAATAGAGCAAGGAAAGTTGGAAGGCCCAGAAGGGGCCTAACACGATCAAAAATCATGCGCCGAGGAACCATAATCGAGGTGAATATGATTGAATGCGGAGAATCTTCACACGCCCGGGAAGATGCTTGATGAAGGTCCCCAAATACCCGTGGCCAACCTCGTCGAGGATCCTGAATTCGGATTCCCCTCGGCCTTGAGGATATCGAGCGAATCAACCCATCTTGGTCTCATGTCGAGACTCCTTGCAAGAATACGAGGCCCGCTATTTCTCGGATAAAAGGAAGGCCAATGCGAAGAAGTGGGGTACATTCCGCTCGAACATGAAAGAACCATTTACACAAGATGGTTGGAACAATCAAGAAGAATCGAACAAGAAAGCTTCCGGCGAGCGCTGCTGGGGCTTATCGGCAAAGAGGCCGAAGAGCATCTTGAGCTAGTACACTTCTGCAAATTGGCTTTGGGAGAGCCGAATATGATCCAGAGAACAGTGAAGAATCGGAAGAGGAGGATTCCTTCTATATCCTACACAGTGTCAAATACGTGCCACCCTCTCACTCTTCCCCGCAATTTACGGGAGGAGAAGGCGAGTCACAATTGCCACTTAGGGAATGGGAACATATGACAATTCTGCGGTGCACGCACCCATATTCCCCTAACGGGTTTGATCGGCGTTCCCTCTCGGCGAAATCCCGGTAGTATGGGAAGAAGATTAGATGACGGCGATGATCATGATGATGACGAGTGAAGAGTCAGCGAGGCCCCGATCCGGAAACAATCGGGAACAATCATGCGGAAATGAGCCCGTGGGAGCTAGGCACAATGGTTGGTTGTCGGCAAGCAACGACGAAGGACCGCCGGAAATGCGGATCAAACACCAATAGAGCAGACCCTACGAGGTGTCACTTGTAAGATGCATTTGTGACGATGCCAGGATACTCGGAGGATGAGGGGCAAAGCCCGCGCCCGGATCCGTACATATCCGAAATCCTAGAACACAACGTTCCTTATAAGAACTGTGGTGAATGGAAAGGGTTTATTGAAGCAGGTCGAGAATGGAGGGTTTCGGCCACCGGAAGATGATGAAGAACTCGTAAACGTTATCGGATCTTTTTCTTCCTTCCCGAACGGATGGCATAACAAGTAAGGGTCACAGGCCGGGCCGCTCGGCCGCGGCGAGTGCACAATCAACGAAAAGGGTTATTGATGCGAACGTCTCCCCGGTGGCCTTCATACCTATGAATCCCCATGACGCCTTCCTAATTGCTCCGAGTGCCCGACAATGGACCCGGGTGCTCCTTATTTGGACACGAGATCTATCATTTGCTATATCAAACTCCGAAGGAACGTTGCCTATCCTTCACTTGTGGCTGCCCTACTTGCAAGATTGAAAGAAAAAGGATATACGATGAAATGGAGGCGATAGCGTAACTCTGTGAGTCATCAGGGGATGAAATCGAAAAGCCGCGAGTCCCGACAATAGCGACTCTTGTTGCATGATAACTATGAGCAAGGCCGGCCATGAGAGTGAATCGGAGGACGCCCTAGCTCTGTGGGCCATCGAGGGCAACAACACAACCCCAAACCCAAAGCTTGTGACACGGGAAGCGGTTATAAGGGCCGCCCGGGGAAGGAGCCGATGCGGCTCGGCCCCTCACGCGTTGCTAGATTCCGTCGAGAACCAATGGCCAATAGCCAAAAGGGCTCCCAGTTGACCCTTAGCGGCATTGAAGAAATCCGGTCAAGAGACGACGGATGAGGAAGTTAATCTGTTGACCCGATGCAGGCGAGATCTTCAAGGAAATCCCAAGGCGAGATAAGAAGGCCACGAGATCAAGCACCGAAAGAAGATCGCCGCCCCTATGCTAAGACAGTGAAACTCAGGACCAGAAAGAGGATCCGTGCTCACCGGTTGAAGCAAACACGAGGCCAACATTTCCCTACGGTCTCTACTCACCTCGTCCTATCCCATGGTGAAATTTGGAAGAAAGCACAGCTCGCACTCTCGTGCCTATTGATGCTACTCCCGATGATGTGGTACGGCTAATTGGAAACATCCATTACGGGAATATAATCACTTTCACGAGATCTCGACCTCCCTCAATTTGGGGCGATCATAACGAGCCTCTCTTCATCACAGTCAGTTTGGATGAACGACGCCTCCCTCGGGTCTGGTTGATAATGGGTCAGGAATGAACATTCTTCCTGCAAAGATCATGAGCTTGCTTGATATCAAGACTACGAGACTTGAAGCCTTCTTCTCTCACGATCAAGCTTACGACTCAACATCGGCGGTCCTTGGAGTCGCCACTTTAGACCTCTGGTTCGGACGAGAAATTGATACTGTGGAATTCCGGGTTATCGACATCCCGATTACTTTCAATGCCTGTTGGGAAGACCTTGGCTCCATCAAGTCAAAGGGGTCGCCTCAAGCCTCCACCGGTGTGTGAAATTCGTCTCGAATGGGGATCGACGACCATTTACGGAGATTTAGTCACTTTGGAGGGCACGGATACGGGCGGAATACCTATTACGGAAATCAAACATGACGAGGAAGGTCACATGCTAACGGGCTTCACGGTCGAGCCTCCCAAGGCCCAAGTGTGCAACATAGATCGACGGTCACTCGGGATAAAATCCCACGGTCTTGAAAATGATGAGAAAAATGAGCTATCTACCTGGCCTCGATGCAGGGAAAGCACCAACAAGGAACTCACAAACTCATCGAGGTGAAAGGACAGGAGAATACTCGCCACGGCACAGGATATGAGGCCTCCTCGGTGGACCTTTGCAAAAGGAAAAAGATTTGAAGGCTGCCACGGGGAAAGGTCCCGGTCGACAACCTAAATCTCTCCCCTTCGAGTCCTAATTTGGTGACTACTTTGTAAAGGGTCCCACACAACCGGGAAACATCACGAGCCCGCTCCTACGGCGGGATGGCTAAAGCTACGAGGATAGCCTCAACAAGTTTAGAGGAACCAAGGCTAACCCGGTCAGTAGAATGTTCCTAGACACCCACTTGATACACAGGGTTGCCACTACCATGAAGAGTGAGTATACCTTCGAGAGGCGTGCGACACAGTGGAACAGGTTCGAGAAGCTTACCACCACTATTCCCGATTGCCCGGGAAGATCCGAAACACGAATTCGAATTGTGCCAAAAGCTAAGGCCACGGAATTTCCCTCGAGATGATTGGGATGGTGCAGTTATGCGGCAATTGTTCGAAGAAGAAGTCAGTGCCGGACTGATTGATCTCGGCTCGGTCCAAGAGATGATAGCGGCAATTGAGAAAGGAAAACAAAAACGGCCACGGTTCAGAGTCATGAGGCCACCAACGGCAAAGCCGCTAAGAAATTGGGAAAACCTCTCGGGCCCGTCCGCGACCAAGGAAGAAATGATCACCAAGCTTGGATTGGTCCCCGTCCCTTTGTGTCAATCTAGGACAAGTCCTCCCGAGTCTCTCTTTGTTAAGATCGAGTCTCTAGGGTCGTCAGACGGCCTTACGCTGAAGACTACGAGTGCAGCAAGCATTGTATTCCTTTTCGTTTTCAATGAAATGACGAACCTTTACAGGTATCCCTCGATTGCCACTTTAACTAATGATGGATTAATTAATAAAAAAATTTTTTAATAATAATTCATTAGATAAAGAAGCAGACACATTAAACAAAAAAAAAAAAATCAAACAACAAAAAAAAATCTTTAAGCGGGTTGTCAGGAAGAGGAAAATCGAGCCCAGGCTGCCGAAGAGATTTTGACGAGTGTGAATTTGGGAGCTGCGGAAGAGCCTAAAGAGACGCTTGATTGGTGATTTCTTCGAAGGAATCGGAAAGGATGCTCTGCAAAGTCCTACAAAATCCTCGGCTCAAGGAAAGTAGCCCTCTTCATCAAAGAAAACATCATGTGCGGATACGGGTTGCCGGCGAAATCATCTCGAGATAATGGATCCCACTTCGAAGGGAATGCGAAAAGCTGGCTGGCGGAATTCCGAATAACCCGTCACAAGTCATCTCCTACGGGCCCCAAACCAACGGAGCCGTCGAGGCGGCAAACAAGACTCTGGAAAATATCATCAGGAAAATGGTACATCCCGAGGCGAGAGATTGGCCGAGAAGTTACACTGGCACTGCGGGGCTACGAGAACATCGGTTAGAACGGCAAGCGGGAAACACCGTTTGCCCTCACATACGGAATGGAAGCCGTACTCCCAATCGAGCTAGAGATCCTCGCTCAGGTATCTTTTTGGAAAGCCGGATCAACGAGGTCGAATGGCTCCCGAGTCGCCATGACGAATTGGCCCTACTAGATGAACGCCGGCGAAGGCCATGGAACACATCCGAGCCTACCGGGGAAGAATGGCGAGCCTTCGACAAGAAAGTAAAGCATCGGGAAATCCGAGAAGGGGATCTCGTTTTAAAAGAAAAGCCCCGGTCAGTATCAACCCCCTCGGAAAATGGGAGCACATGCAGGTCGGGCCATATGTCGTCCGAGAAGATCTTCTCCGGAGGAGCCATGCAACTCGCGAGACCTCGACGGGAATCCCTTTGTACACCCGGTGAATGGTGACAAGGCTGCGAGATACTACGCGTAAAAAAAAAAAAAAAAAAAAGAGAAGAAAAACAAAAAAAAAAGAGTGCTAAAGAGTAATACCCAACTAGGTTAGAAACCCGAAAAGGGCGGCCTAGGTAAAAAACGGGGTTGCACCAAACAAAAAAAAAAAAAAAAAAAAAAAAAAACAAGAAAAAAAGGAAAAGTGCTAAAGAGTAATACCCAACTAGGTTAGAAACCCGAAAAGGGCGGCCTAGGTAAAAAACGGGGTTGCACTAAAAAAAAAAAAAAAAAAACAAACAAAAAAGAGTTCACCGGGTTGAACTACGAAGACTGAGCTCCTCAAAATGAGGGAACGTAGGCGGCGGAAACGGTTCGGTCTAAAGCACAAATAAAAGTCATACTTTGGCATCAATACAATTGATCGAGACCATGAAAGCGTCTCGAAAAACTCTAAAGCAATTCAAATATTCATTACAAATTAAAAGCTCTTTGATGAGTCTAAGCCCGATTCATTCCTACAGCGGCAACTTTGCTAAAAAGAAACTAAGATACATAATCAAACTAATGTACGCCATGACAAGAAAGGGATACTCGGAAACCTCGGAGTCACTCCAAGCCACTCGTGCTTGGCCTCTCCCCTCTTCTTCCCCCTTCGAGTCTTCTTTTACGAGCAGGAAAGATGTCGGTGTTTCTCCTACCAAGCTACGGTATAGGGACGGGGTCTATCAAACCGGCCTCTGTCGGGGCCTTAGTAGCCACTAGCGTCATCCCTCATCTCCTGTAACCTAGGCGGTAGCATAGGAGCCCTCCTCTCCTGTCTCTTGACGTAAGCCTCATAATCGGTCACGGCGTCTCCGCTCTGTCATGAGGGTTGGCCCTCGCCTCGGCCCTCCTCCTCTCGAAGCAGATCGGGTCCTCCGCACCCACAATGGCCTCACGCCGTCTCAAAATAGCCACTGAGTCTCTCCCGAGATGCCTCTCATACCAATCCAGTACAGTGAGTCGGGAACACCGGTCTCGGACGCTTTGAGGATAACAGGAGGAAAGGCATCATACCTCCACGCTCGGGAAAGAAATGGAAACAACGAGGGATCATCCATGGAAGCAGGAGCCACCACCTGGTGGCTATATCATCAAAGCCCTCGAAAGGAACTGCTCCAAGCCAAAGCTTGTCTCGGGACTAAAGCGGAATATAGAAGGCTGGGTGAGAAAGCCCGGAAGCATGACCACGGGAGACCCATCTGAAGCACTCTGCGAGTCTCCACCCGCCAACAAGGCGCGACCATCGATATCCTGCAATGCGGAGACCGGCTATCCAACGCTCCCACGAGCCACGATCACCAAAATCCACTGCGACCCCCTCTGGCAAATGTCGAGGCTTGATCATGTCGGGAGTTTCCCGAAGAATCCCCAAGCGCTCCATCGGCCACGGGGTCAAGAGAAGCGGGCTGCCCCGTGCATATACCGTCTTCCGTAGCTTGACCTATCAAGAGCATGAAAAGTCTCCCCCAAAATCAAAGGAACGACATCTACGCCGGGCGACGGTGAGCAGCTGACATCCAGCCAGGCCGATGGCGAGATCCCGAAAGGAATAGACCATGAACGGGGTGCCAAACATACAAAGTGCAAAGGCATCCCAATAGGCATCATCCACCAAGCCTAGGCCCTAAATCTGTTGGGAAGACCGGAAATATCGAAATGATCGGGACCACGGATCATACCTTGCGCTTCCTCAGGGAAAGATGAAGGAGGACGCACAATCTGTCAACAAAAGAAGCCCCTCGGGCAAAGGAATCGCTATCTCTTCCACCTCAGGACCTCAAGCAAGGCCCGAAATTCTTCCACAGTCGGAACAATCTCGTTGAAGGAAAGGCAAAAGACATGCCTTCTAGTGTCCCAAAATGATGAAGAAGCTCTCAAGAGGTCGTAGTCAGGAACCAATTCCTTGAGAGACCATAAGCACCTCACCTTGTACCTTTCTTCAAAGAAGGACCTCCTCTCATGCATAATCTCCGGGACCAATCCTTGAACTTGTTGAAGAATGACATTTGGGATTCTTGGGACAATTTTGATGGAGCTTTTCTAAAGTTTTCCATGGTTTTCTCTCTTTCTCCCGAAAATGGCTGTTTGAATTTGGAGGTTGAAGAGGATATTTGAATTTGAAATAAAGCAAGACCAGTCGAACCAAAATTAAAGGACAATGTCGGAAAGTTTGCCCCTATCCGCGCGGACATGATTGTCACGACGAGAAAAAATTCTGCAACGCAGTCAAGTTTGCTACATCAAAGAGGAATATTCCGTCCCGATTGCTCGAAACCTGTGCAAAAAAAAAACATCCCCAAACCAGTCCATATACCAAACACCCTTGCAAAAAAAAAAAAACCCAAGGCTCATGCAACACTGCATTCATATTGCATTGCATTCATAAAATAAAATCCTAAATTATTACATTCCAAAAAAAGGAGTGTACAAAAAAAAGAGTGTGCATAATAAAAAAAACAAACAAACATCAATAAAATCCTAAATTATTACATCCATAAAAAAAAAAAGAAAAAGAATGTACATAAATTTGTACAAATCTAAATCTCAATCTCAAATCTCAAAAAAAAAAAAAATCAATCGGAGTCTCCGGTGCCCGATGTACGCCCGGCCCCTCTTGCGACTCGGGCCCGCCTCCTCGGGAGCCATGAAAATCTCGGGCTCGAGAATCGTCCTCGTCTCCGAGAGAAAGAGGCTCGTCGGGACCAGCCGGTGCGCTACGATAGGGCAAGCGAGATCTGCGAAAAATCGTATCCGAAGGTGAAGGCGTCGGACTCCTGGACGTACGAAGACGACCCGCCATCTTGCCGGACGTGTCCCTGCCCGTGTGGATCCCGAGAATGACGTGATCCGAAGCGGCACCGCGGGGATCAAGGAGAGGAGACGAGAGGAGTCTACTGAAGAAGTCTACGAGCGAATAGGGAAGCCTCCGTCGACGGGCGCCGGCCGTGGTCGCCTCGCTCTAGCACGAGGAGCCCATGGCGACCATCCTCTGATGAATCTCTTGGCCCCGATCACTTGCTTCGTCGGCTTCTCGACGACCACCTCAGAAAAGCTGCACAAAAGCAAAAGCGTCAAAAAAGGAAGTGATGCTAAAGATGATGAAACAAAAGAAAGAAAGGAAGAGGCGAAGCGTAAAAAGCCATACCTTCATACCGGACGAGGCGGAAAGCTCGTGGAAGCCGCTCGGGTGAGGGATCTGCACCCTCAATCGGACCCCATCTGGATATAGGAAAAATCCGTCCAGGGTACCGCGGGATCCCAAGCCCCTCCTATCCGGGACTGAGGCATCCTCGGCCTCCTCAGAGACGAATGTCGCATATGGCTCAATCGCCACGAAATCAGAAGTCTTGGCCGGCTCGGTAATCATCCCAGTCACGGACCGATCGCTCGGAGTGCATCATATCGGCGGGAGGCTCCACTGGTGTCCTCGGCGAATTCACGCCATCTTTGGCGCGTCACCCTCTCTCCCGAGATAATATGCATCGCGAGTCGGACCTCTCAAAATCCTCCATTGCCACAGTCCGGATCTCGGCGCCCTTCGGTGCGCCACCTCAGCGATCCCGGGGAAGAATATCATCCCCTCATCTGTCTCGGCCTCCGTCAAAGGAAGGCAATCCGCGTACTGAGGGTCGTACGCCCCCTGGAGCTTATCTTCTCCCGGGCATGCTTGGACCAAGGCTGCATGGCCGGATACGCCCGGCGTACTCCGCCATTGTCGCCACACCGTGACGTGAAAAAACTCCAACGCCTATACCTGCGAAAGGTAAAAATCAAATCAATCCAGTGCGAAAGAAAAGTGTGTGCTAAAAAAAAAAAAAGAGAGGGGGAAAGCAAAAAGAGAGCTTATACCTCCAGGGCAAACTCGAAGCAGTACAAAAGAGCTCACGGCCTTCATTTGTACCTATCGGAAGCAAAGTAAAGCTCTGCCGGCCCGGCCTCTCCCCACGAGACATCTCCGGCCGTCTCCATGTCCTCCAAGGACCTCGGCAAGGCAAAGACCGCCGTCCCCTCGGCATGCCCAAAAGAGGGTGCTCGAAAAAGCAAACCACAAGAAGGCCACTAGCAATCGATCGGCGCCTATCCTCTCCTCCCGGCCTCGTAGCTCACAATGGTCTCCACAATCTTCCCGTAGACCACCGCATACTCCATCCCCATCCCCTTTTTGGGAATAGGGGAAAATCCCGAAGAGCACGTAGATCGGCATCGCTATAGCCGTCCCGCCACTCAATCTTTGCGTCCATTAAAGAGACAGGCCCGTAATCGCAGCGTAATCGGAGGGCGTAACAGTAGCCTCGCCCCGGAAGAAGTGAAAGGTGTGGGTCGCGTCCCACCGATCTTTGCGCGAGCAAACATCAAACCCTTGCTCTTAGGGAACTTGACCAGCCCCCTCAAGCACTCAACGAACTCCCAGAGCCCCGTCTCAACAACAATCTGTCTCGGACTCGGCAAAGCTCCTCGGCCCGCATCCGGAAGCCGATCCCACAAGTCAACCACGGACTCCACCGATCCTCGAGTCTTCATTTTGTTCAGCTGCTCCGTCACAAAACGGTTTCCGCCCTGCAAAAAAAAAAAAAGAGAAAATGTCAAAAAAATTGCATTTGCATTTGCACAAAAAAAAAAAAAGAAAGCATACACATGCATTAAAAAAAAAAAAATTCGACAGCATAACAGCATACAATGAGCATAGCCCCATTTTTCTCGCATAAAAGAAAACAGTTTTCAGCAAATCCCAATGCATTCATCAAAAAAAAAAACTAAAAAAAAATGCATACATGCATATCATCCATCTTACATACAACGGGAGGAAAAATCCGTCCCACTTTTCAAAAAAAAATATATCCTAAACATACATACATCCCATATTGGCAAAATGCCCATTCTTTCCAAACAAAATGCATGCATTGCATCATTCATCAATATCAATATTCAATTTCAAAAAAAAAAATCATCATCATCAACATGCAATATTCAATTTCAAAAAAAAAAAAAAAATCAAAAAAATCACAATTTTCGAATTTTCACATGCAATTTTCGAATTTAAAAAAAAAAAAAATGGCGAAAATGCCAAATTCTTTTTCCCAAGCAAAATGCACCTTTTGGGTTACTCACATAATCATCAAGATTCAAAGACAATGAACATCAATATTCAATTTCAAAAAAAAAAATTTCAAAAATCACCTAAAATTCAAATTTCAAACAAGAAATCAACAAAGGGATCAAAGGGTTTCAAAGTATACCGTTCGGAGATTCGAATCCGAAGCCCAATGTTGCCAAGCATCGGGGTAGGGCTCCTCCGCAATCGATTGCGAAAGATTGTAATGCCTCCTCATCCGGACGAGCTCCAATCGTCTCTCCGCCACCGGGCCACGTCCTTGGCCTTGAAAAGCGCCTTCCCCGTGTTCCATTGCTCAAAAAATCGAAGAAAACGGAGGATTTTTGAAGATTTTTTGGCCAAAAATGGCTTCCTTCCTCGGTTCTCTCTTTCTCTCTCGTAATTGCAGACAATTTCAAAAACTGAATGGGGAAGAAGAAAAGGGCGTTGGCCCTAATTAATACCCACGACTTTCGGCTCCTATCCGCGCGGATAGGATTGCAAGGTCAAAATGACCCTTTTGCCCCTTAAAATTTCGGGACTCTGCAATTCGGTCCCAAACTTGACGAGTTAACAAAGTTAACCAAAGTCGGCCCCTTGTCATCAAAATCCTTCCCGGCGGTAAAACGTAAGACCGAGTGCCCGAAAGATAACGAGATCCCGTATCTTTCATCAAAATCACCCCGGCGGTAAACGTAAGGCCGAGTGCCCGAGAAAGATAACGAGATCCCGTATCTTTCATCAAAATCTTCCCGACGAGTCAAACGTAAGACCGAGTGCCGAGAAAGATAACGAGATCCCGTATCTTTCATCAAAATCACCCGGCAGTCAAACGTAAGACCGAGTGCCCGAGAAAGATAACGGATCCGTATCTTTCATCAAAATCATCCCGGTAGTAAAACGTAAGACCGAGTGCCCGAGAAAGATAACGAGATCCCGTATCTTTCATCAAAATCACCCGGCAAAAACGTAAGACCGAGTGCCCGAGAAAGATAACGAGATCCGTATCTTTCATCAAAATCACCTCCGGCGGTAAAGCGTAAGACCGAGTGCCCGAGAAAGATAACGAGATCCGTATCTTTCATCAAAATCTTCCACGGTCAAACGTAAGACCGAGTGCCGAGAAAGATAACGGATCCCGTATCTTTCATCAAAATCATCCCGGTCAAACGTAAGACCGAGTGCCCCGAGAAAGATAACGGATCCCGTATCTTTCATCAAAATCTTCCCCGGCAGTAAAACGTAAGACCGATCTCCCTGAGAAAGATAACGAGATCCCGTATCTTTCATCAAAATCATCCAACGGCAGTCAAACGTAAGACCGATTTCCCAGACGAATACGTCTGATTTTCCCCAGCAAAGGCTAACGAAATCCCCAACAAAGTTAACGGAATCCCAAAAGCCAACGAAATTTCGAGGAAAACTCGAACTATGAAAGGGCTTGATTCCCACTAGGGATACGTAGGTAGCCTATCATTAGGTCCAGCCCCTCGACCAAAATGGTCACCCTCTCCTTCGGCAGCAGACGAAGTCCACCGAAAGGCCATTTCAAACCAAGGTTCGAGGCACCTAAAACGCCATCATCATCAAGGTCCGAGGCACCTAAAAAGCCATCTTCAAGGTTCAAGGCACCTAAAATGCCATCTCCAAGTTTTGAGGCACCTAAGACGCTATCACTAGGAAAGCGATAAATCGCAATCATCCCCAGCAGAGACCAAAAATGGTCATTCCTATCCCCAGCAGAGCGGATAGCCATCAGACCGAAAATGGTCATCTCTTATCCCAGAGTTCCTTTCCGGCAACCGATTGCGAGAACTCACTCATCGGGTTCGAGGCACCTAAAACGCCATCATCTCCGGGGTCAAAGACCCGAACTACGGCAGCTTGATTCCCATTCGGGATACGTAGGTAGCCTATCGCTAGGTTCGGCCACCCGATCACTCGATCATCCACGCCAAATATGGAGCCTTACTCTTATCGACGACCCCGCTTCCTTCGAAAGCGCCGTCGCCGAGAGGCTCTTTGTAAGTGCTCCAATTTGAGCTTGTTAGAATTTTCGTTAGAAAATTAATGAAAGTTATAACATTTCTAACAATTCCTAACAATCCTAACTTTTCTAACAAAGTGAGGGTAAAATGGGCATTGTTATTTAAGGTTAAACCTTAAAAAAGAATCTCAAAAAGAAAAACAAAAGAAGAAAACCATAAATAGAAATCTGGAAACATAAGCGTTTGCTTAATTTGAATTTCAAAAGAAATATTCCTCTTGTCCAAAGTGGAGCTGCATTTAATGAACAGTGCACGCTGAGGGTTCCCATCCGCGCGGATGAGTTTGTCATCTCAGGAGGGCTATAAATTGAGCCCTCAAGTCACAAAAATAAGGAGCCACAACACATTTTGCACCGAACCTCTGGCGAAATATAGAGAGAAAACAGTGAGAATTCACTTGAATTGTCACCATTTTCTCTCCAATCTTTCCCAATTCATACTCATCCACTCACTCTCATATTAAAGCCCTAAACACTCATACATACAAGCCAAACACTCAAGAACACAAGGAAGATTGGTAAACCCTCCTTCTCCTAACCCTAAATCTCAACCATGCATGCATTTGCAAACTACAAAATGTAGTTCTTTCATCTTCTTGCTCTAGATCTAAGAAGATCACCATGGAAGACCATCTCCATGGATGATCTTCTACAAAGATCAAAATTATTTTCAAGTTCTCTTACTTTCTTGCAAAGAAAACTCATTTTCAAAACCCTAAAAACCATTTTCAAGCATAAAATCTCATTTTCAAAGGATAAAAATCCCCTTCCCAAGCAAATGAAATGCTTAGTCCTAATGTACCCCAAGGATGGTTTGGTATAGTTGATTCACCACTAAAATGTCTAGTGATCACTAACCAAAACCTAGGGAAATGGGGACAAGCATGGATGCAAAACCCCCTTTAAAATCATATTCTCCTTCTTGGGAAGTTGCTGTCCAGTAGCAATTTTCCCAGACCTCAGTCCATTATTTTAACTTTTGGACACAGATGAACTTGGAATTTGGTGTTGACTACAAAACACTTTTTGTAGCCAACATCCAGATCTTTCCAGAAATATTTTTACTTTATTTTTTGGGTGAGTAAAACTCCTCTTTTCAAATTTTCTTTCAGAGGCTAGTTCATCAGCTTCTGGCAATCCAGATATCATATCTGAGGTTTCCAGAAGGTTTTGACCCCTCAAATATTCTCTAAAATGGAAAAAATTTTCGCACAAGTCTTATTTAAGGTGTCTAGAACAACTTTCATTCTCTGAGTTTATCCAGATTATGAAGTTTTAAGACCCTTGAATCCATTTTAAAATCAAAGGTCCACTGCCTTTTTCATTCTGGCAGAAATGGCTCTCAACTTCAAAAGGTCTTTTGAGTACCAAATCTCAATCCAAAAATCCTCCAAAAAATCATGGGATCAGTTTAAAGTCTTAAAAAGATATCCCAATTTTTACTTTTCTTAGTTTCAAAGTATTTTGGCCAAAACACACACACACACACACACACACAAATGATTTTCAGCTTGGAAGACTTGTTTTACGAGGCATTCCGGGTGCACACTAACGTCCTTCCCGGCGTGTAACATGACCTCCGAACCTAAATCTCTGATCTCGGGCTTTTTTCAAAGTTTTGGCTCTCAAAATTAAAATGGCGTGGCGACTCCGTTTCGTTGATTTTTTCAAACAAAAATGGGAAAATTTTCGGATACACATTCATCACAGGGTGGCATCTTGGCATACCCGGGACAATTGAGAGTGGGAGGAGGACTTTCTTCCTTCTTTACGGTGAAATTGCCATCGAGATTGAGACTGGCGGCCAAACCATGGCTCCTGAAAGCCTCCAAAAGGTTGTCAATTTGAGCTTCATGTCGCAGTCTAATCTGCTCTACCAACTGGACCTAATGCTGGTCTGTTTGAGGAATCCCGGGAGGCGGAGTGATGTTGTCCCCATCATTACCGGCTGATGCAGACATTCTGAAACCCGGAGTCAGAACATATGGTGAAGCTGACGATGCACTTGACTCTTCCCAACTGATCAAACGGTGACCCGGCGCCCGGAACCAAGCTTTGTGAGGAGCTGCGGGGAAATGACACGAGGGTTCAGATATTTGGGAGTGAAGGACGGTAGGTGTTTGGGCTTAGGGCTCATACAACATGCAGTTATTTGTTCTTGTTTACTTAAAACGTATTTTATTAAACCTAAGCGGTTGGAAAAGATTGCTCTTCTTTTTCGCAAACTACTCTGATTCCTGGATCAGTGGGCCCCATCACTACACCTGCGGACCCTCAACCTGTAACCCCGAACAAGGGTTTCGTAGGGCAAGCAGGTCCCACCGACCGAAAAGAAAAATGATCCTAATGTCTGGCGGGTAATCTAGTCTTAATGAGTATTCGATGTAAATTACGGACAAAGCTGACGTCAAAGGTCAAGATCATGTCCGGAGGGCTCGACGAAAAGTCGGCATGGCTCAGACTGATAAATGTCCATAATTGATCTTGACCCGTCGTCAGTTAGGCCGTAATTAGGCATGGAATAATCATTAATCCTTGATGACTCAGTGTCATGCCGGGAGTCAGTGCATAAGTTGTGCCAGTCAAAGTCAAAGTCAAGGCGCCAGTCAATATCTGGTCAAAGTTCGCGGCGGAAAACCGGCATGACTTCGACTGATTAGGGTCCCCGAAAGATATTGACTTGGTATGCCGACTAAGGCTTGACAGGAAAGGTGTATACACAGACCGGGCATGACACGGACCAGACTAAAAACCAACCGGGTCTCGGACAAAGTGTGTCACGGACAAGTGCATGGTCGACACGAGGCTCCAAAGGATGTTTGGGTAATCCCGTGCTCGCACCGAGAGGCGTAATAAGGCCAAACGGGCTTCTACTGGGATTTCTCCGGGTTAAGGACGTAGTGTGCAGTGTAAGGCCAAGTGCGCGTAGTGTGCAAACAGTCTATCTTCTTTTTCTGAGTAAAATAGAAATTTTCACATGTGTCTTAAAGAGAATGATGCATGCAAAAATTTTGAAAATGATTTTTTTTTTTTGAAATTTTTTTTTTTTGAAAATCTTTTTTTTTTGAATTTTTTCTTTTGAATTTTTTTGAAATTTTTTTTTGAATTTTTTTTTTTTGAATTTTTTTTTTGAAAGCAAATGAACACATAAGCACATAAGTACATAATTCAAACAATTCAAGGAAACGGGTCCAATAGTCAAAATTTTGACTTTTCCGAGGCGGTCAAAACAACACGAAATGTGCAAAACCAACACACAATACAAATGGTTTCAAATGTCGGGACGGAAGTTTGACCCACAAAAGCTTTTCTTTTTTTTTTCTTTTTTTTTTTTTAAAAAAAACAATGATACCGGTACGTGGCTTTGTTAGACCATAATTTATCCCAAACCCCGGGTTAGGGAGCGGTACAGGAAACTTAATGGTTTCCACCTATATACCAAATACCATTTTTTTTATTTTTTTTTAAAAAAAGATAAAGCTTATTTTTTGTCCCCAGCGGAGTCGCCACTGTGATGATGTGCCACCGGATTTTCTATTTTTTTTTTGAAAATCAAACGGAACGGAGTCGCCACGTCATTTTTATTTTAAGGGCCAAAACTTTGAAAAATGCCCGAGATTAGAGAGAGATTTGGGTTCGTAGGTCACGTTACACTCCAGGAAGAACGTTAGGGTTCATCCGGAATGCCTCGTAAAACGAGTCTTCCTAATTTAAAACCATTTGTATGTGTGTGTGTGTGTGTGTGTTTCTTTGGTTAAAATAAATGCAAACTGAGAAAACTAAAAATTGAGAACTCTTTGTAAGACATTAAACAAGTCCCATGATTTTTGGTATGATTTTAGGGTTGAGTTTTGATACTCAAAAGACTCCTTGAAGTTGAAAGTCAATTCTGCCAGAATGAAAAAGACAGTGGACACTTGATTTTGAAATGAATTTAAGAGTTTTAAAAATTCAGAATCTGGGGAAAGTCAGAGAATGAAAGTTGTTCAAAACATCTTACATAAGGTTACTGCATAATATTTTTATGATTGGAGATGATTTGATGGATCAAAACCCTCTGGAAATCACAGATGTGAAATCTGGATTTCCAGAGACTGCTAAACTGACCTTTGGAAAATAATTTGGAAAAGTCAGTTAGACTCATGTAAAAAATAAAGTAAAATTATTTTTGGAATCCTATGGATGTTGGATAAAAAAGGTATTTTGTAGTCAACACCAAATTCCAAGTTTTACTGTGTCCAAAAAATTAGACAATAGACAAAGGTCTTAGAGAAATGCTACTGGACAGCAACATTCTCAAGAAGGAAAATGTGATTTTAAGGGGTTTTGCATCCATGCTTTGTCCCCATTTCCTTAGGCTTTGATTAGTGATCACTAAACATGATTAGTGGTGATCTACTATATCAAGCCATCCTTAGGGTACATTAGGACTTGAAAGCACTTCATTTGCTTGGGATGGGGAGATTTAACTTGAAATAAAGATTTTATGTATGAAAATTGATTTTAGGAAAACACTTTCAAGGAAGTAAGAAACAATTTGTACCTTTTAAAATGGTCATTCATGGAAATTTATTCCAAGATGACTTCATTTTAGGTCAAGTAAAAACCAATGACATGAAATGAGAATGTGGACCATTTAGTGTGATCATCCATGGAGATGAACTCCAAGGTGACCACACTTTAGGTCAAAAGATCAAGTAACAACTATTTTATGTAAGAAAAGAGACAACAAACTAAGAGAATGTAGATCCTTATAGAGAATCATCCATAGAGGTGAACTTCCATGGAGATCCTCTTGGATCTTGGGCAAGAGATTGAACAACAAGTGGATGAATAAGTTACATCTCTAAAGTTTGAGATGTATGCATGGATGAGGGAGGTTTAAGGTAAGGAGAAGGAGGGTTTACCAATGGTGGTATCCTATCTTCCTTGGATTTGTGTTTGAGACTTGAATTTGAGAGTGTTTAGTGAGCGAGATTTGGGAAAATGATTAAGAAAAAGGTGGCAATTCAAGGAATTCCCACTGTTTTCTATAATATTTTCGCCAAGATTCTGTTGTGAGTGAATTGTTCTTGAAAATGAGACTGAGGGGCTCTATTTATAGGCCTCTGGAAACTTCAAAAGCATCCGCGTGGATCATTCTGAAGGCGTGCACTGTTTATTAAATGCTGCTGCAGGCTTTGGACAAGAGGAATATTTTATTCAAATACTCAACCAGCTGTTGTTTACAGTTTACCCTTTTCGGATTTTTACCATTTGTGAGATTCTTTAGCTTGTTTAACTCCAAATAGCAACCCCAATTTACCCTTGCTTTGTTAGAAAAGTTAAGGATGTTAGGGATGTGAAGGCTTTCGTTAGTTTTCTAACGAAAATACTAACAATTCAAATTGGAGCACTTACAGCGGGGCCCGGCGTAAAAAACATACACTTAGGCTTTATGACACGAGCTAAGCCAAAAACCAACCGGGGTCTTGGACAAAGTGTGACACAAAGAGTGCATGGCTTACACGGGCTAGGATGGGATGTTTGGGACGACCCCGTGCGCCCCCGAAAGGCATCTGGCAGGCCAATCGGGGTGCAACTGATAAGGCCATGCT
Organism: Adenophora triphylla var. japonica; assembly: GCA_022495995.1. Classification (NCBI taxonomy): domain Eukaryota; kingdom Viridiplantae; phylum Streptophyta; class Magnoliopsida; order Asterales; family Campanulaceae; genus Adenophora; species Adenophora triphylla. The sequence continues at coordinate 83,405 of JAFEMH010002165.1, read as the reverse complement.
GGGTTACGGATTGTAGTGTGCAGTGTTCCGAGGCAGAAAGTGCACGTGAAGTGCGGTGTACCGAGGCAGCAAGTGCGAGTAGTGTGCGGTCTCTAAAATTCTTTTTTCTCTGAGTAAAACAGAGATTTTTCAGAATGTGTCTTAAAGAATTTTGATGCGTCGTTCAAAAGATAGCAATAAAAATCAAACATGAATGGGGATGCACAAACATGGTATGATTTTGAAAAGACGACAATGTAATGCCTTTGAAAAAACCGTTCGAGGTTTAAAGTAACACACGCACACGAAAACGAGGAAGGGTAAACGAAAGTTTGACCCACTGAAGGCTTTTTAGAAAACAACGGCAGTTTTGAAAAAAGTATCCACGATCCCCAGCGGAGTCGCCAACTGAAATTACCCGGATTTTCGCGCGGACGTGGAAAGGCAGTTGTCTTTCGCGGGGGGTTAGTGTCTGAGACCTCGCTTCATGGGAAGGAAAATGAGGAGTCGCCATGCGGTTTTTGTATTTTGAGCCCAAAACGTTGAGAAACGGCTTTAGTGAAAAGGGTGTCGTTTTTATTGGTAGCAAAAACTTAGGAAAAGGCTTTGAAAACGGGGGTCATTTTTATTGGTAGCAAAAATGAGTAAAAAGGTTTTTGAGTACCAGAGATTGTTAGGTTCGGAGGTCACGTTACGTTTCGGGAAGAGTATTACGAGATCACCCGAAACGCCTCATATGACGAGTCTTTCTACCTTTCTCGAAAACGTGTGCATGTGTGTGTGTGCTTGCATTTTGAAATGGGGGGCTTGAATGACAAGCTTAATCTTGGTTTGAATGTCAAACGTTGATTAGGTGACTTTGTTTGAAAAGACGAGCGTTTGAATGACAAACGTCGGTTTTGAGTTTGAAAAGGAGTTCGAAGGACGAACTTTTGGTTTTTTGAACCGGACGAGTCATTGTTAACGATTTTTACGGGAAAAAGCGTATTAAATGATTTTGAATGTCAAAATTCGGCTTTTAGTTTGAAGATGAGCGTTCGGATGCCAAACGTCATTTCGCGCGTTTTGAAAGAGAGTTCGATGGACGAACTCCGGTTTTGAACCGGGCATTACATTGTTAACGATTTTTACGGGAAAAAGCGTATTAAATGATATGCAATCAACGAATCGGGTTGCGACTCGGACTTTGAAAAGTAAATACTATCACGATCCAAACGGGTCGGACTTTGTAAATGACAGTATTTAAAGCAGTATCGACGGAATCAAACGATCCGGAATCATAAATGACGATCAACGAGCCAAAACGGCTCGAAATTCTAAATGACGATCAACGAGCCAAAATGGCTCGGAATTGTAAATGATGATCAACGAGCCAAAATGGCTCGGAATTGTAAATGACAGAAAGTAAATGACGATCGACGGATCGATCGATCCGGAATGGTAAATGACATAAAAAAGTAAACGGAACGGGGTCGGAACGCCGTTTTAACCCGTGATTACTTCTCTTACGGGAAGAGAAGAGGATCGAGGGGCTAAAACGTATCGGACCCCGTTAGACGGAGGCATCTACATTTCAATAACGTTGTTCGAAATGGTTGTAGCGACTGGCGCGTAAACTGAGACAAAACGAGAGATTAGAGAGAGGGAGTTATACCTATGGCTAGGGTCGACTCCTTTGGCTTAGGGGTGTGTACGGGATACGGAAAGTAGTTTGAAAAGGTGTTTCGGAGTGGTGAGGGGCGTATTTGATAGAAATATGGATGTTTTACGCGAATCGAGACAAAACGGGAGCTCGGGAGGGGTGAAACTCAGTTGGGCCGTGCGTGAAGTGATTTTTTGGAGTAAATTTGTTGTTGTTTTGGCTTTGACAGCCCTCCTATTTATAGGGTGAAAATGTAGTTAGATTCCGGACGGACTTAGACTGATTTCCAGGGTTTTGTGGTATTTTGGAACTTTGAGGGGCTTGCTGGCAATTTCAGAAAGTTTGCACAGGGAGTCCGGTCGAACTTAGACTGTTTACCAGGGGTATTTTAGTCTTTTCCATTTGATATCTAATTGAAGGGTGATGGGAGGGCTATGGCATGGCTGCCACGTATCCCATGACTCACCAAATATGTGGGAGTTCGTTTCCGGGTCCCGGTTTTGTCCGTTTTTTAAAATAACAGTCCGGAAAATGTCCGAAATGCCCCCGAAAAGTGCCGGAAAGTGCGTTTCTCAGGAAAAGCCGTACTTTCACGTGCGATGACATGTGTTAAGTACGTTTCGACATCGGGATGCACGGGGCAGTCCCGGGACGTCTCGTTGGCTTGGCAACGGGGAGTTTAACGAGTTCCGGTTAACCTGGAGCGGGCCAGTTAACGGATTTCGGTTAACTTTCTGATGGATTTTGACGATTCGGATTTGGGTACTTAGAGGCATGCATAGCTGGTTGAGAAGCAGCCTTAGAGCGTAATGTGAAAGAGTTGGAGGTATATGGGGATTCGGCTTTGATCATCAATCAGACATCCAAGAAGTGGAAGACAGTTGATCCTTACCTGCAACAGTACCAGACTTACATGGACGAGCTAGTCAGGCAATTCAGAGAAGTGACATTTCACTACCTACCAAGAGACAGAAATAGGTTCGCTGACGCTTTAGCTACTCTAGCTTCGTTAGTCAAAATCCCTCACGGAATGTCTGTAAAACCATTCAGAGTTGGTCGGAGGGAGAACCCCGCTTACTGTTGCGAAGCCTACTGCTGTGAGATTCAAGTTGACACCGAGAAAAGTAAAGACCAATGGTACACACAGATTTATGAGTATCTCAAGAGGGGTGACGTATCTTTCCTAAGAGACGTGAAAGCCAAAAGCTTGCAGGCATTGAAGCGTTTGGCCAGACAGTTTACTCTACTAGATGACACCTTATACAAAAGGCATTACGATGGTCTCCTATTACTATGTGTAGATGCAAAATGGGCAGAAGCGATCATGGAAGAGGTACACGATGGTTTATGCGGCCCACACATGAACGCCAGAATGTTGAGACAGAAAATCACGCGGTTGGGTTATTATTGGATCACTATGGAAGTAGACTGCATCCAGTATGTACGGAAATGTCCCAAATGCCAAATGTGTTCCAATCTGAATCATGTACCCCCTCATGAGCTGTACAGCATGGTAACCCCTTGGCCATTTGCGACATGGGGGATCGATGTGATTGGCAAGGTTACACCACTGGGAAGCAATGGGCATGGTTTTGTACTAGTAGCTGTCGATTACTTCACCAAGTGGATCGAGGCAAAATCTTACAAAGTGTTGACTTCTAAGAAGGTGGCACAGTTCATTAAGGAGGATATCATATGCATATATGGGGTACCGAACGAAATCATCTCAGACAATGGGTCTCACTTTGGCGGAGATTGTGATAGATTACTGGCAGAATTCAAAATTACCAGGCACAAGTCCTCCCCTTATAGACCTCAGACCAACGGAGCAGTCGAAGCAGCTAATAAGACGATCAAGCAAATCATCAGAAAAATGGCAATTCGAGGTAGGGACTGGCCCAAGAAATTACCATTGGCACTTTGGGGGTATAGAACTTCTGTCCGTACCGCTACAGGTGAAACTCCTTACGCTCTGACATATGGGATGGAGGCAGTGCTCCCGGTCGAACTGGAAATCCCGTCTTTGAGGATCCTACTAGAAAATCAAATAGCAGAAGTTGAATGGCTCCGCAGTCGATACGACCAGTTGGCCACACTTGACGAGCGTAGACTCAAAGCCATGGAACACATCCGAGCCTATCAAAGGCGTACAGCAAGAGCTTTCAACAAAAAGGTACAGCCTTTAGACATAAAGGAAGGAGATTTGGTCTTGAAACAGCGACTTCCCAATAAGCTCAACCCTCTCGGGAAGTGGGCCCCCACCTGGACCGGTCCATATGTGATTAAGAAGATATTTTCGAGTGGAGCAGTTAAAATGGCAGATTTGGATGGCAACGAATTCAAGGAACCCACCAATCTCAGCAAACTCAGACGCTACTATGACTAAAAACAAACGCAAAAAGAAGCCCGCTAGATTGAAAACCCGCAAAGGGCAGTCTAGCAACAAAAAAAAGGGTGCGTTCAAAAGCTCGCTAGATTGAAAACCCGCAAAGGGCGGTCTAGGCAAAAGTTAGAGCAAACAAAAATAAAATAAAAATTTCCCCGCTCCTATCTTCCCTTTCTAAAATTAGTAGTTTGACAGAAATAAACTACGACGACCTGAGCCCCTTAGTTCTCATTGTGAAAGGGGAACGTAGGCAGCCTTTATCGGCGCGGTCCAAAAAATAAATAAACATCCAAATCTGCACTTGAGCAAATAATGAAGTCTGTTTTTTTTACTGAAGCAATAAATTTTCTTTTATTCCCACAATCAATGCATGATTACACTCATTCGATGAGTCTAAGCTCGACTATACTAATGACTACATAACTTGCAAAAGAAACTAAAAGGAATTAAAAGGCTAAATAAATCACTAATGTGTCTACATGTGACTGTGGGTGGATACTCAGATATATAGGTCTACTCCTTGGCGCTAGGCCCCTCATTTCCGTCCTTCTTCTTGGCAGCTCGTCGAGTCGGTTTCTTCTTGACCTCCCTCTTAAAATAAGGCGAATATTTCTTCTTCAATGGGGGAACATCTTCGATCGCCTTACCCTTCCATTTCCGCTCAGTTTTCTTGGGAAGATGCTCTTCCATTCTGTCTGAAGAAGTCTCCAAAGCTTCTCTATCTCTAAGAAAGCGACTCGTAGATATGTTAGGGATCAATCTCCGTCTCAAGTCATGTAAAATCTCCCTCATCGGTCCTAAGTTTTCTTCATACCATGTCAGATAAGCATGTGAAAAATAAGTGCTAAGGGTCCGCTGTGCAAGGTAAACTCGTGGCATCCCATGAGAACTCCATAAGCTAGCCATCAGAACCGAAACACCAACGTCCATTGGGAAAATCTTGGCAGAATCATCAAGCTCAGTAGTTCCCCAAGTTCGAGGACGGATCTGCTCCATACCATATTGGCGAAGTACCCGCTCTGCATAGTAAAAAGTGGTATCCTCGAAAGGTGGTACGCGGATTAAGCAGTGTCCAAGCTGAAAGCTCCGAATGAAAGAAATACCCCAATGCTGTACTCGCCACTGAATCTTGTCTGTATCTATCTCTGCCAAGTACATCTTCCACTCCCGCTCTGATAAGCCAGAAAGCTGATCAACCTACCTTCTGCAACCATGGAACCAAGGCCTAACACTCGAAGGAGGAATCTCCAAAACAAAAAGTTGATCCTCAAGCCATGTGGTTATCAATTTGGCACTGCCTCTAGTCATAAGTGGAGCACCCCTAGCCATCTGAGATATGCCATGAAGCGTCTCGCCCAAAAGAACCGGAATGACACTCCTCCCAGAACGGGCCTGATCGACCATGTCAAGACATCGACTGGTAGCTACCCCCACTTAAGGAGAGAATAGAACCTTGGAAAATAAGCAAAGGGCCAAGCAATCCAAGGCAAAATCCGAGCTAAAATCACTACCATGAGCGAATCTCCCCGACAAATCACATATGTCAATATCCACACCCTCGACCAAACTTCTGGCCTCAGCCGAAGGGATACGCAGGAATTTGGCTACTCTTGTCACCAACGGGACTCGATCTTGAGGGACTGCTATCAGGCTGACATCATCTCCTCCGCAGAGAGCAAGAAAATCTTCGTAAGTGGGTGTGATCTCATTATAAGAAAAGTTAAAGAGATGGTTGGATTCATCCCAGAAGGCAGCTGCTGCATGTAAAAGATTCTAGTTAGGATGCATGGGCAAAAGGGACCAAACACACTTTACCCCGAAACGTTTGTCAAAGGCATGACGAACGGAGCGGGATACTTTGGACACCCAAACAGCTAAATCGTTCTCAAAGAGGCTCTGTTTCTCCATCAAGACAGAAGGGTGAGAATTCATGATTAAAAAATAGTACTCACGGCAGAAAGAAGACAAAGAAAAGAGAAGAGGATGCTGTACCATCTGGGTTCGAGGGGAATTTATAGGTTTCGGTTACTGGAGTCCGTACAAGAAAAGAATAGTGAAAAGGGCCGTGTCAATCAGCAAAGGGCCGATCGACCCTTTTCAAGATGACTTCTGACCAACTGGCACCTCTCACAAAAGGGCCGATCGAAAATATTAAATTTCAAATTAACTCAATAAATCTGTACATAAAATGTTTGCATCATACTAACGAGTCAGCATAAAAAGTAGAGTCTGCATACAGTCTTTTCTTTTAAATTATTACAGGAGTTACAAAAATGTCTACAAAATAAAAGTCCTAATGGCCCCGACGAGAGGTCTATCTGCGACCATGAGTGAATCTGGAGGCTGAACTTCCCTCATCTTGAGGTCGCTGTCTGCGCTGAACCGGACCCGCATCTACCGACCTCCGAGACTGATAAGAAAGTCTCTGCACGGCACTCTTCAACAGACGGCTCAATATGTTGGTCTGCCGGACAGCTCGCACATAAGAGTCTCGGGTAACCTACAAAATCAGACACAAGGGTTACGGTATAGCTGAAGCATAAAAAATTGGTACATAAAGATAGGGGAAAGAGTGAAAGGTAAACCCCGCTGGCACCGTCTGGGGGAATCTGAGCAGCCTCAACCTCATCAGCCTCTGTAGGCGTCAACTCTATCCTCACCTGCTGGTCCCCTATCGGCACAAACAAGTGGTCAGGAAATGGGGGCATGTCTACGATCTCAGGATGCCCGATACCCATCGGCTCGGGGATATCTAAGCCTTGATCCCCTATACCGGCATCCTCACCAGCCTGCCTAACCACCTGCGGCGACCTCAAAAAGTGCTCCACAAAAGTCTGGTAATCCATATCACCCCGGAACTCAGAAGCGGGAACCCCATGCAGATAATCCTCCCTCCTCGCCAAGCGGTTGGGATACCACATGTTCCTAGGAGGGCGTTGGGGTTCATAAAGCAGAGCCCAGGCATAGTGCTTCCTAGTCACCCTATCCCCCAGATACATCTCATCGGCAGACAAGCCAACCAATAACCTACGGGAAGCAGTAACATCCCGAACATCACCAACCGCCTCTGTAACCATGGGAGTCCAAGGATAAAGCAGAAACTCATTCCTCCAGGGACCACCAAAGACAGCCCTCAACTCAGATTCACGGACTGTCTTCTGGACCCCCCTCATTCCTGTTCTCCTTCCTCCAATAGCACAAAACAGGCACGTCCCGGGTCTGATCACGCAAGGAAAACGGGGCAACATTGAATACTTCATAGACCCACGCCTGCAAAAGATACGGAAAGCAGATATGCATAAGGATATAAAGACAGGCAATAAGCAAGAGGACAGTAAAAAGGGCGAAGACAGGTATACCTCCAGAATGAGCTGAAACGCATCAAAAGAAGAGGTATTGGACCTCGAAACGGTGTCCAGAGCCCGATACAGTTCAGCCAAGCCGGCTCCCCCCCATGAGATGTCGCGCACCAGGTCCAAGTCCGCCAAAGCACCCAACAAGGAAAATCGGCATACTGGGCCCGAGTTGGGAAAAAGGGTCACTGAGAAGCCATACCAAAGGAATCCCCGAACAAGTGCGTCAAGCCCATATAGGTCAAGAGTATACTGATCAATGGCAGCTCTAACTAGCCTGTACAACTTTCCAGCATCAATGCCGAAAGTCCTGCTCGAACCCAAACTAGCACCAAACAGCTGGGTCTGACGAGCCGAGTCAGCATGGAGGGTCTCATCATACGGGAGCGCTATGTCAGTAAACCTCAACCCGGTCAGAGCAGCAAAATCTATAGGGGTAACTGTGGTCTCACCCCAACTCAAGTGAAAGGTGTGTGTTGTGTCCCACCAGAATTCTCGACACACCTTCACAACAACCGTGCACCACCTGGTCTGACCCATCCGTAGTACCATATCAAAAAAGGGAGCCAGACCCAGATTCTCTATCCGCTCACGAGGACTACCCTCACCAGCCGACAGAGATGCCCACAACTCGCCTACCGCCTTAAGGGAGCTATGCCCTTTCATCTTCTTCCCCTACAGGTAAACACAGCACAAGTATGTTACATTACTCGCATTTAAATAATGATACTTGGTATATGCATGTAATATTTTTATTGTTAAATCAAAAAACTCTCGTACCTTTATCCCAACACGGGAACGAAGACCCGTGGAACCGTGATATTCCTGACCCGCATAAAAATCAGACAAGTTTCGCAATGGGAAATATAGCCTCGAAGATCGGTAGTTGCGAGAAGCCCGTCGCCTCCTCGCATCCGCATCCCCACCAACATCACTCCTGTCGCTCTCCCCGGCATCGTGGTCACCACCCTCGTCATCATCACTACCACCTTGACCGCCGCCACTGCCGCCAAAGCTACCACCTTGATTGCCGCCACATCCGCCAATCTCGCCGCCTTGACTGCCGCCATAGGCGCCACCACTACCGCCAATATTTCCATACCCACTACCAAAACCACCAAAACCTCCGCTGCCACCAGCACCATGGCCACTAACTCCTCCACCGCTGCCACTCCCGCCAGCATAGCCAAAGAAACCACCACCATCACCGGTGTACGAACTCAAAGGCTGATCATCTGATCGATTCAGCAAGGAATTCAATTCGTCGACCCAATCTGGAGAAGCCATGGAAAATCCTTTACAAATTTGGCACAAAAGCAATGGTTTCACTCAAGTTTCTCGGTAAGCTCTCAGAATTTCGTATGTATGGCGAAGAAGAAGAATGGAGGAAGAAGAGGAAGACAGACACGGATAAAAGGACCGATCGAGAAAACTGACTAGCCCAGGAAAGGGTCGATTGACCCTTCTTATAAAGGGCCGATCGAACCTTATTTTGGTCTTCTCCTTGATCGACGAAACGGTCAGGATCTCATTTCAGCTCCACCGATCCTCGTCAAATATCCCTAGCCAATCAGGAGAAAGGGCTGATCGACCCTTCCTTCTCCCCACCTCGATAATATCATTTCGGTCAAAACCCTTGACCAGACAAATCAAGTACCGATCGACTCTTTCCATTGGATCAGATTTTCTCAATTTTTTACCCTTTTCTATTACCTATCATATATTTCCTTCTTAATTATTGGGTGACTCCCACACAGTCAAGCTCTCATAATTCCCGGGCGACTCCCACATAGTTACACCATGACTCCCGCGCGGTCATACAGTGACTTTCACGCAATCACATCTTCACATTCTAGGATGACTCCCACGCAGTCACGTTTCCTTGGGTGATTCCCACACAATCACATCTTTGGTTTGAGACACCACACGTCCTCCATTCTTGGGTACTAAACGCCTACTTTTCTGAACTACGACTCGGCTTTATTCCTCTTGGGATACGTAGGTAGCCCGACAAGGGTTCAGCCGCTCGACCTACCTGGTCACCTTTCATTTGCGACTCAGCTCGAGTTCAAACATCGCATCCGCAAGCTCATCTCTCCACCCCTGAAATCCCTTTTTTCAGGACGGATCCTATCTTAATCGTCGACCCCACTTATTTTACAAGAAGCGTCACCGAGGGGCTACTGTTAGTACCCGATCTTAAAAAAGGGGTATTTTAATTATTTTTGGACGGATTAGGGTTGACAAAACCCTAATTAATCTTTCAAATATTTCTCTTTCTCGCGTTGCTGACGTAAAAATTACGCTTAGTGAAAAGTGCCGATCGACCCTTCTTGGAAGTGCCGATCGACCCTTCTTTTAAGGTTCGATCGACCCTTCTTGGAAGTGCCGATCGACCCTTTTCTTCAGTCCAGGCCCATTTTCAACACACATTTTCAACGGAGAAGTCAAGACTAGACTTGAATTTCCCTGCCACACATCTCCCAATATTCTTCGAATCTTGCTAGATTCGAACCCCAAAGCCTTGCCACAATTGGTAAGTCTTTTACTCCGTTCTTTATTATTATTATTGGCATATTAGATTAAGGTAGTTTATTTGCATGCCTAATATGTTCTAACTGTGCCTATATGCTAGATTTAGGACTATTTTAATATATTTAAGTATGCATAGCCGAGGATGATCTAAGGTTTCACCCGAGAAATCCGATGGATCTAGGAACTATTTCTTTCCTTCCTCCTTAATAATAATCATCCCATGATCAATAATTCCCCAAGGATGAACGTTGATTAGTGCACCTTTCGAGGGCCTAAATCAAAGGTTCTAGGGTGTGATCATCAATTAATTCTTTCTCTCCCCTCCTCCTTATGCATGATCCCGCTTCTTCTATCTATTCCTGTAAACACCGCACACAACCAACACCCCACATGCTAGAAAGACCGATCCGTCGGGCAATAGGAGTGATAACGTTTCTTCTTCTGTTGTAACTTGACCCCCGAACCCAATCACATGTTTAGCCTTTTTTCAATGCTTTGGGCTATATCAAAGCGGCGTGGCGACTCTCATAAAATTAAACTAATATTTTTAATATAGTTTAAATCGAGTGTCACTTAATGAATATCCCATTTCGGTCCGACTTTCCATGATTATTAATTTTAAACTTCCGAATGCGTGTTGCATCGGGACGGGGTATTCACACCAGGACAAAAATTGAGGTTAATCTGGCAGCCTTGGCAGCTTGGGGCCATTCAGTTCCAAGACTGACCGGGGCTCCCAGAAAATTTACGTCCTTATTTGCTGCATTTCCCCCGTCCCGAAAAATCTTTCCTTTAAAACACATTTCTGAAAATTTCTGTTTTAACTCAAAAAGGAACATTTTTAGGAGGCCGCACACTACGCGCACCTTATATATCCTGTACACTTTGCACACACGTCCCTTTAACCCGGGGTGGTTGTTCAGTTGCAGTCATGGACAGTATTAGGATGCTCCCGGGTGCGCACGAAATCATCCCAAACTCCCCATGGCAGCCAGTGTCGAACAACGCACAGTCCGTGTCACACATTTTAAAACCGTGACTTTCGGTTGATTTTTGGTCTAGTCCGTGTCATATAGCCCAGTTGCATACCCCCGTAAAGGTCAAACCTTAGCCCATGACGGAAACCAAGATCCTTCGCGCAAGTGAAACTCTGCCAAAATTCCGCCAAGGAAAAATTGGCAGAATCTTGACTCCGGCATTGACTTTGACTTTGACCCACACGAGATACGTAAGAGTCGAGCCTGAGTCCGTGCCAAAATTCCAAAGATCTTTCGCGCAAGCGGAGCTCTGCCGAAATTCCGATAAGGAAAAATTGGCAAGATCTTGACCCGGCATTGACTGTGACTTTGACTCACGCAACGTATGCAACTTAGTTCAATATGACACTGTGTCATCCGGATTTTACCGCCCGACCTATGCCTATTATCTTCTTGGACAATGCCAAAAAGTCAAAACGTCAATCGCGCAAGTGAACTCTGTCGAAATTCCGTTAAGGCTGAAAGACGAGACTTTCCCGGCATTGCCTTGACTATAATCCGCATCGCTCGTGCGTTAAAAGTTCCTATGACCCACTAGACCCATTAGGAGCATTCTTCTCTCTCGGTCGGTGGGATCCGCATGCCCTATAGGACCCTCGCCCGGGGCTGTCCACCATGGGAGGTCGAAATACAGGTGGAATACGAGGAGCTTATAGACGTAGTGATGGAACCCACTGATCCAGGATCTAGAGTAGTTGCAAAAAAGAAGGGCCAATCCCCTTTTCCAACCAAATAGAAATAAATAAAATACATGGTTTTAAGTAAACTTGAACAAATAACGGAATCATAATTGCATGGTCCTATCTCTGGAATCCCTAATAGCGACCTCCTCGGTCCGATCTCCGATTTTCGATCTCGGCCTTTCGCGGTCAAATCCCTAATCGCGACCTCCTCGGTCCGATCTCCAATTTTCCATCTCGACCTTTCGCTGTCAAATCCCTAATCGCGACCTCCTCGGTCCGATCTCTGATTTTCCATCTCTACCTTTCGCAGTCAAATCCCTAATCGCGACCTCCTCGGTCTGATCTCTGATTTTCCATCTCGGCCTTTCGCGGTCAAATCCCTAATCGCGACCTCCTCGGTCCGATCTCCAATTTTCCATCTCGACCTTTCGCGGTCAAATCCCTAATCGCGACCTCCTCGGTCCGATCTCCAATTTTCCATCTCGACCTTTTGCGGTCAAATCCCTAATCGCGACCTCCTCGGTCCGATCTTCGATTTTCCATCTCGACCTTCCGCGGTCAAATTCCTAATCGTAACCTCCTCGGCCCGATCTCCAATTTTTCATATCGACCTTTCGCGGTCAAATTTCTAGTTGCGACCTTCTCGGTCCGATATCCGATTTCCGATCTCGGCCTTTCAAGGTCCAATCTTTCCCGATCAATTAGGCTTAGGAGAAAATGTGTTTTGAGCAAAATTTAAGCAAATAAGTGCATGTTACTTGAGCCTTCAGCCTAAACACTTACCTCCGAGTCTAAACCTTACCTACCCCCGAGTCTAAACCTTGCCTATCCCTTTCCCGCAGCGAGAAAGAAGTGGGTGAGAATACCGGGTCAGCGGCTTGTTAGTGCAGAATCCTCAGATAGCTCGCCAAAATCGTCAGTTTTGTCAGCTCAGAGAGTCAGAATGGCAGATTTGACAGAAAACAGTGAGGGTACAGGAAATCCAATGATTAGGAAGGAAGAGTTAGTCCTGGATTTGGAGATTTCCCATAAGGTTCATGAAGAGCAGCTGTCACTGCTCATCGGTGCTCTCCGCCTCCATGGAGTTCAGGTAACAGTTGAGGCAAATGGTTCTCTGGTCATGCTCGAAGATGAGACTTCAGAAACAGTGATTTCAGTCCCTTCATCCTATAACCAATACCCTCCATCCTACAGTCAATACCTTCCTCCATCCACATACGATCCCTTGCCAAGGACTACTCCTCTTCAGTCCTTTCCAACATCCCAGGCCATCAGGGCTCCATCGCCCTCAGCTCCTCAGAACGGATCGGGTTTCATCACACCTGTTCCTCAGTTTCAGCAGTACCTGCCAGTTTATACTCCAGCTTCACATAATCAGTTTGAGCCATGTGGCTATGTTTAGAGACCCCCCCGCCTGAATACGATCATGAGTGGCTAAAAGAACATTCAGAGGCCTCAAGTTTTTAGTTGTCATCCACCGGACTTGATGAATTCACCCGTCAGTTTCACCAGTTTGCGGCTGTGGTTCCCTCTACTGATAAGAGTCTTGTTGCGAGTTCCAGTAACTCGAATGTTTCCGTTGACCCCCATGTGGCAATATTGATAGAGCAAGTGAAACAGATGCAAGAAAAGCTTGATCTCATGATGAGTATCATTACTCCCTTGACCCAAGACATCGAACCAGGCAAAGAAATGATTCCACCATGCATAACCCAATGCCACCAGCACCAAGCAGCAACTGTACCCAGCTCAGCACCAGTTCCTCACAAAGGAAAGAGTGTCGTAGCCTCCTTCAGTCAAATCCAACAATGGAACCAATTGAACAATGGAAATCCAAGTCTTGAGAACAACAATGTCTCCCGAAAGCTCTGCTCCCTTCATTATGACAACGTGGAGATGCCTTTAAGCAAGATGCTGGAAGAGCTAATGAAAGAAAAGCTGATAAAGCCACTGGAGAATTGGAAGCCCAAGAACCCCAACGTTCGGTTGGATGAGTCTAAGCATTGTTTCTTCCATCAATACCTCGGGCACGACACTGATGATTGCTGCTATTTGAGGTATGAGATCCAGAAGTTGATAGAAGATGGGAAGCTCGAGAACCTCCATGGGCCGAAAACAGAAAGCTATGGTAAGAGATCGATTCAGGAAGTGCTGGGTCAAAAACGTCGTGTTGATGATTTCGGGATGCCCATGAGCAAAGTTTTTGACGAGTTGATGAGACAAGCCCTTCTCAAACCTCTCGAGAATTATAAGCCTAGGAACCCACGTTACCTTGACAGGACCAAGTTCTGTGAATACCACAATCATCATGGTCACACGATAGACAAGTGCCTGAATCTGAAGAAAGAAATTCAAGGGTTGATCTACGAAGGAAAGCTCAAGTTTCCTGACAGTCCAACCATCGAAGAGTAGCTAGGCTAGGGGTTACCTATCCTTGATCAAGAAAAAATAGTCTCTCAGTCAACTTTCGTAGGTTCTAGTACTTTCCTCTTTCAATCAAGTCCTCCTCGGACATTGTAATTAATCTTCAATCTTCTATAAAAGAGTCTTCTTCTTTTCTTGCTAGACTTAAGACATTATTTGCACACCCACATTACATTTAATGAAATGGTTTTATTTTATATGATCACTTGCATTACTCAACAAATAATCACTCGAAATAATTAACGTTCTGATTAATCGGTGTGAGAAAGTCAACTAATGCCTTCCCCATACACTTTCCTTTACATCACAAAAGGTCTCCATCAAGCCATACACTTTCCTTACCTCACAAAAAACCTTCATCAAGCCATACGCCTCCCAAATCATGTCTTCATCGTCACCTTGACCAAGTCAACGATGGCGGCAACATCAAGGAACAACAAAAGGCCACTCAGCTTCGAAAGATTGACCCCATGTCGACAACATCCTAGGAGTTCGCCTTTGCCCTCAGGTGCTTCAAAAAAAAAAAAAAAAAAAAAAAAAAAAAAAAACAGAGCAAGAGTGCAAAAAGAGTAATACCCAGCTAGGCTAAAAACCTTGGAAAAGGACGGTCTAGGCAAAAAATAGGGTTACACATAAAAAAATAAAATAAAATAATATAGTGCAAAAAGAGTAATACCCAGCTAGGTTAAAAGCCCTGAAAAGGACGGTCTAGGAAAAAAAAACAGGGTTGCACATAAAAAAATTAAAAAAAAATGAGGCCAAGGATCTAGCACCGCCAATCAAAAGCTTGACGAACAGGCAAAATCAAAGCTCGAAGAACAGATGTTGTCGATAACAATGAAGCGGTCAAAGCAAAGCCTTTAGGCATATGTGAAGCCTTTCTCCCCCAATGAAAGACGAAAATCAGGAAGCAATTGAAGTAGTTGTCCAAAAATGACTTGGTCAAGGAACAATCCTGAGGCCCATGCCTCATCATCCAACCTCCTCATCCGAGCCTTTCCACTAAAGGAACCGTAAATCCCATTTCCCGAAGCCAGGCGCAGTTCAGCTGAGGTCGAACTACGGCGACCTGAGCTCCTCACAATGAGGGGAACGTAGGCAACTAGAAATGGTCCGGTCATAAGCATATTCAAATTCCATAAAATCCGGTCTCATCAATTACCTCTCCCGTAAGAATATTCAAATTCCAGAAAATTCGGTCTCAGCAATGACCTCTCCCATAAACACATTCAAATCCCAAAAACCCTGGTCTCATCAATGACCTCCCTATACACAAACCTTTCTTTCACACCCAGCCAACCTTGATCCTCGACATTGGTTGAATTTCTCCTCATGATTAATAAGAATTTTTTTTTCATATCGAGATTAGTGGTTGAATAACCCGAACATTAATAAAGGGTTTTAAGCAATCTTGTGATCATTGTAAATAAAACAAGTTTTCAGATGTCTTGACAAGTCTTCCTTTTCTACATCTTAGGAAAAATAGTGCTAAACACTGATTTTCTGTCAGCAGGGGCTTCCATAAACTTTTACCAACCCTTCTACGCTTATACTCTCTCAAAAGAGTCAAACCCAAAGCGAGTCTTTGTGCCTACGTCGAATAAGGCCATCAAAATAACACAAAATCGGGATCTATTCCCACCTTTCGAAAAAATATGCCCCTGCATGTATAAATTTCTAAAAATCTTTTCTTTCACATCTTCTTAAGGTTGACCGATTGACTAAAGAAAATAAAAAAAAAGAAAAAAAAGGTAGGTTCCCCTCTTCTGCTACAATTCGCATTAGGGCTGCCTTGAAACTCTTCAAAGTTGGGGCTTTGCCAAGCCATTTCTTTAGACTGGGGCTTCTTTAGTCATTTTTGGGGTCCGAATCGGGTTCTTCACCATGTCACAAGATGGATTCAGTCTTGGTCAGATTAAACTCGGGATCACTTTCGCAGTACCAATCAGATTGGGATTTTTGCTAGGTCATCAGATTGGGGCTTCACCAAGTCACTTCTTCGAAACCTAAAACTTCGCCTACTCAGTTCATCCAACCGGGGCTTTGCAATCGGGGCTCTGCCAAATGAAAGGATCTTTCCTTGCTTTAATAGAACCTGGGGCTTTGCAGAATTTTTTCCTTAGACTGGGGCTTCGATAAGTTACAACCATCCTCAGAAGAGAGGTTTGGTCACTTTGACATTTGCTTTAGTCTTTGGTTCTAAAAGCCTGTCAGCATCAGCTTCAAATGCCAGAGTTTGGGAAAGGAACATTGATCAAGACCCGAGGTTTAAACGCAGTCTCAGCCCCAAGAGGGAATTCTAGTCCACATTGACAACATCTCAACAACAACAACAAGTTCAGTCCGCACCCAAGGGATATGACCCCACCTGCTCGAAACATGTCTCAAACAGTTCCCAAACACATTCTCACATTGCCTTTTCGCAAAAGAGTCAGCCCGTGGCTCATGTGACGTGCACAAAGAAAAATAAACTTAATTGATTACCAAATCAAAATAGGAAATACTTTTTCCCAAAATCTTCCCGTTATCTCAAAATGGAATAACGTTTTTTTCCAAAATCATTGTCCTTAGCCCGAAAGGCTATAAATTACCTGGTCCGGAAGACCGTATAAATTTTCCAAATCATTATCCGTGGCCTGGAAGGCTTTAAATTACCCGGTCCGAAAGACCATATAAATTTCCCAAATCGTATAAATTTCTCCCAAAAATCTCTGTTATCTATGTTAGAATTAAATCAAATAAGATGACAGCCCCCAAGTTTTCAAGATTCAACTTTTGCTACCTCTATCTCTAGTTCGAAAGAGATAGAGAAGTAAGCTTTAGCTTTTCAAACTTTTGCTACCTCTATCTCTAGTTCGAAAGAGATAGTGAAGTACGCTTTAGTTTTCCAACTATAGCTACCTCTATCTCCTCGATAGTGAAGTACGCTTTAGTTTTCCAACTATAGCTACTTCTATCTCCTCGATAGTGAAGTACGCTTTAGTTTCCCAACTATAGCTACCTCTATCTCCTCGATAGTGAAGTACGCTTTAGTTTTCCAACTACAGCTACCTCTATCTCCTCGATAGTGAAGTACGCTTTAGTTTTCCAACTACAGCTACCTCTATCTCCTCGATAGTGAAGTACACTTTAGTTTCCCAACTATAGCTACCTCTATCTCCTCGATAGTGAAGTACGCTTTAGTTTTCCAACTATAGCTACCTCTATCTCCTCGATAGTGAAGTACGATTTAGTTTCCCAACTATAGCTACCTCTATCTCCTCGATAGTGAAGTACGCTTTAGTTTTCCAACTATAGCTACCTCTATCTCCTCGATAGTGAAGTACGCTTTAGTTTTCCAGCTATAGCTACCTCTATCTCCTCATAGTGAAGTACGCTTTAGTTTTCCAACTGTAGCTACCTCTATCTCTTCGATAGTGAAGTACGCTTTAGTTTCCCAATTTTAGCTATCTCTATCTTCCTGATAGCAATGTAAGCTTTAATTGTCAATCAGGTGACAACCTCCATTAATTGTCAATAAGGTGACTCCTCCATGAATCATCAAAATCTCAAGGATCCTAGACACGTTCCTAACTATCTAGTGAGACTTGAACTACGACCAAGGCTTGATTCCTCCGGGATACGTAGGTAGCCTTTCATAAAGGTCCAGCCATCCGACCACATTGGTCACCTTGTTCCTCCATCATTCCTCAGTGGTGAAGTAGCCCCTCATAGAGGTCCAGATATCTGACCACATTAGTCACCTCTTCTTTCATCTAGCATATCCCCAGTAGGATCAGTCATTTGACCTCCTAGGTCACTTTCCTTCCATCTTCATAGCAAGGGACCAGTTTCTTTTTGCCATTCCCCGTTAAGTATCAGGCATACTACCTCTTTGGTCACTCAATTCCAATCCTTTACAGCAATTCCAGTCCAATTCCAATGGTTTTGCAAAAAACAGTTCAGGCTACTTATGTCACGCAAGAAAACTAGCCACATGGCCTGCTAAGTCGTGTGACACAACTGTCCCAACATCAGACATCAGTGACATGCATTCAGTTCCCACCAGGGTAATCCCCGACTTGTCATTTGCTGCAAACATCAGTCAACCACTCTGCAAACAACATGGGAGAGGGTTCATTCACCCCATGTACACCCATGCATTCATCCACCTGGTACATATACAAGCCAGAAATCCATTCAAGCCATTCAGCCAAGCCATCTACCATACCATCATCATTTCATGGACTCGTGCAACAAAACAGCCAACAATGTACATACAAAATATGAAATGACCAAGTCTGATCTTGTACAAAAGATCTGCATAGCAAAATAGCATGATTTAGGGTGTCTATTTTCCCAAAAAGGTTACAATAATAAAAAGTCATAATGATCTAAGGGGGGAGGGGCTACTCTGAATCATCTTCATCATCCTCTAAACCATCTCCATCATCCTTCAAACCATCTTCATCATCTTCCGAATCATCATCTTCATCTTCACCATCGTCCTCAGCCTCCTAAGGCTCGTCATCAGGGTCATCAGAGGGTGCCTCGTAGGCTACAGTCCCCATGCTATAATAGTCATCGGGCTCGGCAATAACAACGTAGGCAAGCTCCTAGTCCACGGCAGTCTCAGCCTCACCATCATCATCATCATCGTCACTCTTGACGGGTCCGCGAAGAGGCACATTTGCATTCTTTGTCCGAAGCTTTGGTCCACTAATGCCCCCACTGGTGCCCGCGTCATCGAAACGACCCTTCTTCTTTCTCAGTTGGCCAGGTGGGGAAATATTGATCGAATCCTGTGACCGGCACTGGTTCTTCCAAAAGCTCACGCCTTTCTGGAGCTTGCCAATCATGCCCACAGCGCCAGTAAAAGCCCTAGTCAAATGCCTGTAAGCCTGGGCTGACACCTGTTACAAGCAGACATAATAAATATCAGAATGCAGTTATTGATAGCAGAAAGGGATGCAAGCAAATCCAAAAGATGCAAGGGGCAGTACTTACTGATCTAGAACCTCGTGGGAGAAGCAGACGAGGATGAGTCTGTGACATGTCAATATGAGCTCGCCGCATACGGCCGCCACCCTGGTAATCAATGTAAGTCGGGGGCAAAGGAGGTCTAGCCACATGACCAGTCGAGGGTCCCGCACCCTGAGCATCATAGCCAACTCTGACCTGTGGGGACTGAAGCTTCCTAGCCACATACAAGGTGTAATCTCCATCCCGTGCAAAGAGATGTGCCGCCACGCCTACAATCAAAGCATCTACATTCGCCAGCTGGCGAGGCAGCCACATCCTAGCTGGAGGATCATCAGGGATTCGAGCATGCGTATTGGGCCCATGCTGTCTGTACACCCTCTCTGCTAAGTATAGGGCATCTCCGGTCAGACCCACCAAAAGCTTGCGGCACTCGGTCAAGTGAATCACGAAGTCCAAGTCCTCATCCTGATACCTCTCAGCCCAGGGGAATAAAGCAAGGTTGTGGGGAGCCCCCCTCAGAAGTGGCATCGTGTCAGCATACGAGGAAGTCATCCTACCCCTCGACCCAGATTCTCGAGTCTGCTGTCTGGCATTTTTAGTCAAGCGTCTGAGCGCAGTATTGTGATGTACCCGATTTTTGAAATCAAACGGAGTCGCCACGCCATTTTTGTTTTAAGGGCCAAAACATTGAAAAATGCCCGAGATTAGAGATTTGGGTTCGGAGGTCACGTTACACGCCGGGAAGGACGTTAGTGTGCACCTGAAATGCCTCGTAAAAACGAGTCTTCCAAACATTCAAAATCCTTTGTTGTGTGTGTGTGTGGGTGCGTGTGTTTTGGCCAAAATAAGTTGAAAATGAGGAAAGTAAAAATTGGGAACTCTTTTTAAGGCTTTAAACTGATCCCATGATTTTTCGGATGATTTTTGGGTTGAGATTTGGAACTCAAAAGATTTTTGGAAGTTGAAAACCATTTCTGCCAGAATGAAAAAGGCAGTTGACCCTTGACTTTGAAATGGACTTTAGGGCTTGAAAGCTCCAGAATATGGGAAAAGTTCGGGAATGAAAGTTTCTTAAAACACCTTAAATAGGGTTTCTACGAAAGAATTTTTCATTTTGGAGAAGATTTGAGGGGTCAAAACCTTATGGAAATGTCAGATATGAAATCTGGATTTCCAGAAACTGATGAACTAGCCTCTAAAAGAAAATTTGAAAAAGGGAGTTTTTATCACGAAATAAATAAAGTAAAAATATTTCTGGAATGATCTGGATGTTGGCTACAAAAAGTATTTTGTAGTCAACACCAAATTCCAAGTTTCTGCATGTCCAAAAAATAGGAAAATGGACTGAGGTCTCAGAACAATGCTACTGGACAGCAAAATGTTCTTGAGGGAAAATGTGATTTTTGGGGGATTTGCATCTATGTTCACCCCATTTTCATCCCTAGACTTGATTCCACTACTTTGTGTTAAGTGTTTATCATATTCAAGTCATCCTTGGGGAATTTTATGGGGTTTAAACATGTCCTTTGCAAAGGGAAAGGGGATATTTTGTAGAGATGAAATTAAAGAGACAAATCAACTAGAGATTTAAAATTTGGACCATTTGAGATGGTCATTCATGAAGATGAACTTCAAGATGACCATCTTAGGTCAAGACTTAAGTTAAATTAGACATAAAGCAAATCAAAATAAGAAGAGCAAGATGAACAAGAGGTTAAAAGGGAATTTTAGGGTTTAGAGAAGGAGGGCTTTACCAATGGTGACACCCTATCTTCCTAGGCTTGGAATTTGACTTGAGGAGTATCAAGATTTGGTGTTTGACTTGAGGAGTATCAAGATTTGGTGTTTTGGATTTGTGTTTGGGTGGATTCAAGGCTTGAATGTGTTTAGGGTTTGATGATAGAGTTGATTAAAGAGAAAACAAGTAGATAACACTTAAGTCTTCTATGTTTTCTCCCTAATCTTCCTCTTGAGTAGTGTTTTAAGCTTGAGCTTGGTGTGTTTTAGAGTGATTTGAGAATGGTTGAAGTGAAATTGGGAAAGGTTCAAGAGAAAATGGTGGCAATCTAAGGATTCCCACTATTTTCTCTTTATTTTTCGCCAAAATACAGCTTCTGTGTGTAAAATGTGTTGTGTAAACTGAGAGAGGAGGGTTCAATTTATAGCCCCCTGTGAGGGACAAAGATGTCCGCGCGGATCCGATTGACGCGTGCACTTTGTTCACTCACTTCTGCATGCCTTTTGGACAGAAGGAATATTTTCAAAAAATTCAAACAGTTTCTGTTTTTCAACTTGCCCAATTCGGGTTTTTCCAATTTCTTTTGCTTTTTGAGATTCTTTTATTGGTTTAACTTTAAATGGCAATGCCCACTTTACCCTTACTTTGTTAGAAAGGTTAGGAATTGTTAGAAATGTTAGTAATGTTATAACTTTCATTAATTTTCTAACGAAAAAGCTACCAACTCAAATTGGAGCACTTACAGTAGCCCCTCGGCGACGGTGCTTTCGAAGGAAGCGGGGTCATCGATAAGAGTAAGGCTCCATATTTGATGGGATGATCAGGTGATCGAGTGGCTGAACCTAGCGATAGGCTACCTACGTATCCGAATGGGAATCAAGCCAGTCGTAGTTTGGGTCTTTGACCCTGGAGATGATGGCGTTTTAGGTGCCTCAAACCTGATGAGCGAGTTCTGTAGTCGGTTATTGGAAAGAAACTCTGCTGGGGATAAGAGATGACCGTTTTCAGTCGGAGGGCTATCCGCTCTATTGGGGATAGGAATGACCGTTTTCGGTCGGAGGGCTATCCGCTCTGTTGGGGATAGGAATGACCATTTTTGGTCTGATGGCTGAAATTGTATATCCGCTCTGCTGGGGATATGAATGACCATTTTCGGTCTGAGGGCTATCCGCTCTGCTGGGGATAGGAATGACCATTTTTGATCTGATGGCTGAACCTAATGATAGGCTACCTACGTATCCTTAAGAGGAATCAAGCCAGTCGTAGTTCGGGTGTTTAACCCTAAGATTGGACTATTTTTGGGAAGTCGCCCTGAGATCTGACTATTTTTGGGAAGTCACCCTATGATCTGACTATTTTTGGGAAGTCACCCTAAGGTTTTGACTGTTTTTGGGAAGTCACCCTAAGGTTTTGACTGTTTTGGGGAAGTCACCCTGAGATCTGACTATTTTTGGGAAGTCACCCTATGATCTGACTATTTTTGGGAAGTCACCCTATGATCTGACTATTTTTGGGAAGTCGCCCTATGGTTTGACTATTTTTGGGATGTCGCCCGGGTAACAATTTCGGTTTGTCGAATTAGGGGATGATTACGATTTGTCGCTTTCCTCGTGTTGTGTGTTGAAATCGAAGTGATAGCGTTTTAGGTGCCTCGAACCTTGATGATGGCATTTTAGGTGCCTCGAACCTTGATTTGAAGGGATCGGTCTTACTTTTGCTGCCGAGGATAATGGGAAAAGAAGCGGGATTCAGTTAATTTCGCTGGGGATTTTGTTAGCCTAAGTTGGAGTTTAGTTCAGGAGTATGAACCTAAATGGGGACCTAGTTCAGGAGTATGATTCTAAGTCAAGGTTTAGTTCAGGAGTATGAACCCAAATGGGGACTTAGTTCAGGAGTATGATCCTAAGTAGAGGTTTTGTTCAGGAGTATGAACCTAAATGGGGACCTAGTTCAGGAGTATGATTCTAAGTCAAGGTTTAGTTCAGGAGTATGAACCCAAATGGGGACTTAGTTCAGGAGTATGATCCTAAGTCGAGGTTTTGTTCAGGAGTATGAACCTAAATGGGGACCTAGTTCAGGAGTATGATTCTAAGTCAAGGTTTAGTTCAGGAGTATGAACCTAAATGGGGACCTAGTTCAGGAGTATGATTCTAAGTCAAGGTTTAGTTCAGGAGTATGAACCTAAATGGGGACTTAGTTCAGGAGTATGATCCTAAGTCAAGGTTTAGTGCCTGAGGGAGACTATTTGAAGGTGTTCTCGCTGGGGAAGATTCGGGCTTACGAGAACTATCGGGGAAAAGGGTGACCGTATTGGTCAAGCGGCTGGACCTATGGTAGGCTACCTACGTATCCTTAAGAGGAATCAAGCCAGTCGTAGTTCGAAAATTGCTGGGGATGGTCTTTGATGGTTTGACGGTATTTGGGAGTCACCCGAGGTTTGACTGTTTTTTGGGAAGTCGCCCTAAGATTTGATGATAATGTTCTTTTAGAAAAGTAGTTGACTAAGATATGCTTTCATACCTGTGCTGTGCTTACCTGTAGGCCGCTGGAAGAGGCGAGGCTACGGCTGATGTTGATGAAGAGTTGTTGGGTTGCCGTTCGTGGGACGGTTTCTGCTGACGATTTGCTGTCTTTGGAGGCATTTTGACCTGAAGGAGGAGTTTGGTTGAGTCTGCATCTTGCTGGTGATCGTCAACCTTGTAGAAGTTGTTGAGCTTGTCTTCACATTGGGACTTCTTGCTTTTGAGAACTTGGTGTCTCTGACCGCATTGTATTTGAGAACTTGGCGTCCCTGACCGATTTGTATTTGAGAACTTGGCGTCCCTGACCGATTTGCATTTGAGAGCTTGACGTCTCTGACCGTATTGTATTTGAGAGCTTGGTGTCTCTGACCGTATTGTATTTGGGAATTTGGCATTCCTGACCGATTTGCATTTGAGAACTTGGCGTCTCTGACTGATTTGTATTTTGAGATCTTGGCGTCTCTGACCGATTTGTATTGGAGAACTTGGCGTCTCTGACCGATTTGTATTGGAGAACTTGGCGTCTTTGACCGATTTATATTTGAGAACTTGGCATCCCTGACCGAATTGTATTGGAGAGCTTGGCGTCTCTGACCGATTTGTATTTGAGAACTTGGCGTCTCTGACCGATTTGCATTTGAGAACTTGGCGTCTCTGACCGATTTGTATTTTGAGAACTTGGCGTCTCTGACCGATTTGCATTTGAGAACTTGGCGTCTCTGACCGATTTGTATTTTGAGAACTTGGCATCTCTGACCGAACGGTAGACACTGGAGGTGGTCTTCATTGGGGGTTGTTTTCATCCATTTGTGGACATTGGAGGTTGTCCTTAGAAAGTTATAGACGTCGGAGCTTGTCTTTGCCAAACTGTAGATGCTGGAGGTCGACTTTGGTGAAGATCATCCTTACCGAAAAGGGGGATTTGATTTCACGTTTGAATTCCTGCATTCGTTAGTGAAGAGGAAGATGCATATATGACATTCACGATGACAGATGCATGCATAGAGCCAAAAATGATTGTGATGATGCATTTACATGCTTTCGAAGATGTACTTAGCCTAAGCTTTTGGCAGGGAAATTATGATTTATGATCTTCAATCACTTAGGATTTTTCCTATTGATTCAAATTTTGTGCATGCTACATGAGCCCTTGGGAGATTTTTTGGCGGGGATGCATGGTGATGAAAGGGGATGCGTCGGGATGTATGTGTTTGGAGACTGTTTGGGACAGGCTTTGAGCAAGTGGGGGAGGTGAGAGCCCTCGATCGCAGTTTAAACAGCGGTTGTTGATGAGGTTTTGTTGACAGTATCACATGGACCTCAATTTTGATGAGATTGGATTCGGATCCCGGGTTTTGGTTGAAATTTTCCCTCTCATTCTTGGTCATCTGAAGGCGCGACGCTGTAGGGCACGTCGATATGAGCGACGCTTCTTTCATTTGGGTGAGAGTAACTTTGGCCGAAACCTTGTTCGGAGAATGATTTGATGGAATTGCTAATGCGGGAGAAACCACGATCTTGAATTCCGATGCTACGGGAAGGCTGCCGTGTACCAAGTTACAGAAAGCTGAAATTCTTTCTTGATAAAATTCGGGTCCAAAAGACCATCTTGACAAAGCCTTGGATCTGAGTAGGCAAAGTCCAGATTTTGAAGAAGCGACTTGGCGAGTCTATCTCGTAGTGAAGAACCCAAATGTGGATCCAAAAATGACTATAGAAGCCCCAGCTTGAAGAGGCGTCTGAGAAGAACACAGGAGAACCGCTTAGCAAGCCCCGGCGTGAAGAAATTCAGAAGAGGTCTTACGGAGACAGAGTCGTCATGTGACCAAGGAGGCACCCATCTTTTCAGATCTTAGTCAACCAGCCAATGGACAAGACTCAGAAATGTTTACGTGCAGGGGCACATCTTTCGAAAAGTGGGAATGAATCCCGATTTTGTGTATACACACTCGCTTTAGGTTTGACTCTTTTGAGAGAGTATAAGCATCACAAGGTGTGGAAAAGTGTATGGAAGCCCCTGCTGACAGAAAGACAGTGTTTGGCTCTATTTCCCTATGATGGAGAGAGAGAAGACTTGTCGAGACACTTGAAAACTTGTCTTATTCATGATGATCACAAAGTGCTTAAAACCCTTTGTTAATGTTCGGGTTATTCAACTCCTAAATCTGATATGAACAAATATTTTGATTAATCACGAGGAGAAAATCAGCTGATATCGAGAATCAAGCTCGGAAGAACGGAAAGTGTATAGGGACGATCCTTGATGAGACCGGATTTTTTTTTTGAGATTTGTTTGTGATTTCGACCGGACCATTTCTGGTTGCCTACGTTCCCTTCATTATGAAGAGCTCAGGTCGCCGTAGTTCGGGCTTATCCCGAATGAAGAGAGAATGAGTGTGAAAATTCAAGACTTTGAGGTTCTTTTGGGAATTTGAGGATTGGAGATTCGAATAACATATCCCCTTAGAGTGTCCATGAAAGACACGGATGCGAAGCCCCAGTGGGACATCCACGGCAAGTGTTTGTGGAGGAGAAATGAAATATGCTCACATGAAATGTCGAATGAATCAGACTTGAATTTGCACAATCTTTGATCATTTGAGCCGAGATGGATTTGGCTCCAATTTAAGCAAGCAATGAAGCATTAATTTGATTTAGACCTCGAAGATATTGGAATTAAATTACTATCCGGTAAGGATTGTAGCTGGGTTTCCGGGCTTCGATCGGCCATAGGGTGATTTGGAAAGTCGTGACCTCTTAAGATGAGAGGTTGGCTGGGCTTTTTACTGACTGAACCTCTAAAGATGAGAGGTTGGCTTTTTAGGGATGTGTTTGGGAAATCTACGGCGAGGAAGATTGATTGCCTCTAAGAATGAGAGGTCAGATTTTGACTTTGGCCAAAGGCGAGGGTAATGGCAATGGGAATATCCTCTAAAAGCGAGAGGATGGCTTAGGGTTGATTTAAGGTAATGGTGAGAGGAAGTCCAAGCCGTCGAGAACTTTTGTGAACTTGCGAGAATTCAGGCTCCTTTTTGATCATTGGAGAGCTTCTTGAGAAGTCGGAGATTTTTACTGAATTGTGAGGATCGACAGTCCTTCTTTTTTTTTTTTTTTGAAGCCTTTTTTTTTTTAATTTTTTTTTGACTTGGAAAGCTTCCTGAGGAGTTGAGGACTATCTTTGTCCTTCCTTCATGGCTTGAGATATTTTGCGCATTGCCGACTCTCGAAGTTAACTTCTTGGGCTTGCTTGGACTTCTCTCAGTAAGGAGCAAAAATAATGGCTAAACCGGGTTTCAAAACACGCCGATCTTGAAATGAAAGGGTAGTATTTAGTGAGGGTGAGGTAATGGCTTTCCTATGGGTGAAAGGTTTCAACCGCAATCCCTACTGGATGACCTAAACGAGATTAAGTCTTCGTTGCTTGCTTAAGCTTTAAATAAGAAAAGATCCATGCAAATTCATCGAGCAACGAGAGGATGATGATGAAAGGGATGTGAGCATATGAGATGCAAGATGGGAGTTGGTAAACCCCAATTTGGGAAGGATATCAATTGATTTTCTCACTTCGATTAATTTAGATATTAATTATTTCGAAGAATTAGTGGTTGAGCAGCACAAGTGATCATCTAGGATAAAACCATTTCAATTAAGTGTAACATGGGTGTGCAAGTGATGTCTCGAGTCTAGCAAGAAAAGAAGAAAGACTTATATATATATTAAAATTTTGAATGATAGTTAAGCTATCTTTCCACAACATTCGGGGTAGACTAAACCGACAAGTGTCCAGGACGGACTTAGGTGAAAGAAAAGTACTAGAACCTACGGAGGTTGACTAAAAGACTATTTTAGAGATAGGTAGCCCCTAGTCTAGCTGCTCTTTGCTTTTGGATCATGCATCTATTCTTCGACGCTGGAGACGGGAGCTATTGCAGGTCTTCCCATCAGGACTTCTTTGTCCACTTCTTGCTCAATCCAACCATTTTCCTTGCCTGCGATGACTGGTTCATTGACCTCACAAAGGGACGGGTCAAACTCCATTATGTCCCTAAGGCTTGAACCACCAAACTCGACCATGTTGACATTCGGGTTGTTGTTTCTAGGGAATGGGTTACTGATAGTATTGGGCCCTTCAGGCACTTCTAACCTCCCTTGCTCAATCAACCCTTGGATTGCCTTTTTCAAGGGGACGCAATCATCTGTCAGGTGCCCGTGGTACTGATGAAAGGCACAATGCTTGGAAGTATCCAGAGGAGCATTGGGGTTTCTAGGCTGATAATTTTCCAAAGGCCGGAGCAAACCTTCTCTCACCAAACCTCTGAAGATATCACTCAAAGGCATCCCAAAGTTTCTCAAGTCTTGGAGCCGGGATAGGGATGCATCAGGTTTCTTGGGAACAAAGGAAGTGGCATTGTTACAGTCCTGTCCCCCATAGCTAATAACTTCTTTACCTTTTGGTTGGGCAGGAGCTGTGTTGGAGGTGGAAGAAACCCGGTATACGTAGCAGGTGCGGCGGTCGAGCTGATTGTAAGCCTTTTCAAACTTAGCCCGGAATTAACCATTGCACGTAAGTCGGCGTAGGGGAAGTGGTGAGGGAAGCTCTCAAATGCGGCTTCAAGCATGAGTGAAAGATGTCTGCTTGCTCCTCGTCGGAGGGAGGAATGGCCATTTCACTAAGCTTCCAAGTTCCACCTCTTATAGAAATCCCCAATATTCTCATTAGGCGCTGCATCGTTGTTTGCGGAGTCAACTCTGTTTGTCTCCCATTCCAAGTTGGCTTTATACTTATACGTGAAAGTGCTTGTAATCTGTTCCCAAGTAGCCCTAGCTTCACTGCAATCGGAAAAACCATTTCAAAGCCCACGACTTCAAAGAGAGACTAAAGTAATCGGCCAGGCTTCGGTTTGTGCATCCCTTAGCCTTCATTGCCAAAGTATAGGTGTCCAAGTGAGTTTTAGGGCATGCACTCCCGTCAAACAATTCCAGAGTGGGCATCACAAACTTGTGAGGCGAGGGGGACAATCGAGTCGGGATACGTAGGCCGAAGAGCAGTGTTCTTTTTGGCGGTCAATTCGGCAATCTGTGCTTTCATTTCCTTGTGTTGCTCCATAAACCAAGCCAATTGGGGATCCAAAGGTGGAGCGGGAATTCTGAGCCGATATTTGAGCTAGGAAGAGGACTAGCTTGTTGGTGGTGCATTGGTGGAAGGAATACCATATCCGGAGCATAGGTGAAAACACGTCCTTGGCCCAAATTACCTGGGGAGTGTGAGTAGGAGCGGGGCAAAAGGATAGAACCCGGCTGACTTCTTTGTTGGCTTCCAATCGGCGAGAGAAGATGGAGGCGAGATCTGAGGTAGCCCGAGATGGCTTGGATTTCCGAAGTGAGGCCCATAAGTAGACTTAAGTGTGGGGCTGCTTTGTCCACTGGTTGTTGAATTGCATGGCTGGTTGTGGCGAGGATGCATAGCAGGAGGATCTTGTGGTCTGGTGATTCTAATGGCTGGGATGGGGGCTTGGTAACCCATTGAACCACGAGTGGAAGTCATGTGAGGAGCGACTAAGCTAACATCATTACGAGGGGGACTCACATTGTTGCCCGAACCAAAGCTGGGGTGGTATCCCACATCTTATTCTTGTGAAGATCAGGATTGATTGGTCCCGGCGAGGTGGGATTCCCATTTCTTTGTGGCATTTCGGGGTAGCCCAAGCATGAGAAGACATTGTATCGATTTTGTCCCCATTGAGTGCTGCGAGCTGGCTCGTCCGTCGAGGCTGCATGGATCCAGGTGGTGCGGTTGGGGAGCCGGGCGACCCCGAAGGTCGAGGAGCATGGGTTACGGTGGTAGTACCGTGGGAAGCCGGTGGTGGCATCCTGGAGTAGTCGGGTTGACCAAGAGCGGGATTGAGGTCTTCCTCTTCTTCCACAGTGAAGGTGCCATCTAGGTTGAGACTGGCGGCCAATCCATGGCTTTTGATAGCCTCCATAAGGCTGTTCAGCTGTGATTCTTGTCGCACTCTCATACATTCGGCTAGGCGATTCCATTGCGGTTGTTTGAGGAGTCCCGGGAGGCGGAGTGACGTTGTTCCCATCGTTACCGGTGATGCGGACATTACGAAACACAGAGTCGGAAAAAGACGGTGAAGGCGATGATGCGCTTGACTCTTCCCAAGCGATTAAACGGTGACCGGTGCAGAAACCAACCTTTGTGAGGAGGCTGCGGGGGAAAGACACGAGGGTTCGGATGTGCAGGAATTGATGGAGGGTAGGTGTTTGGGCTTTGGGCTCATGCAACATGCAGTTATTTGTTCACGTTTACTTAAAACATGCTTTATTAACCTAATCGGTTGGAAAAGATTGCTCTTCTTTTTCTCAAACTACTCTGATTCCTGGATCAGTGGGCTTCGTCACTACGTCTATAAGCCCCTCGTATTCCACCTGTATTTCGACCTCCCAGGGTGGACAGCCCCGGGCGAGGGTCCTATAGGGCAAGCGGGTCCCACCGACCGAAAAGATAAAACGATCCTAAAAGTCTGGCGGGTAATCGAGTCTTAACGAGCATTCGATGTAAATTACGGACAAAGCTGACGTCGAGAGTCAAGATGATGTCCGAGGGCTCGACAAAAAGTCGGCATGGTTCGGACTGATAAGCGTCCACAATTGATTTTGACTCGTCATCAGTTAGGCCGTAATTAGGCATGGAATAACCGTTAATCCTTGATGACTCAGTGTCATGCTGGGAGTCAGTGTATAATTTGTGCCAGTCAGAGCCAAAGTCAAGGCGCCGGTCAATATCTTGGTCAAAGTCTGCGGCGGAAAACCGGCATGACTTCGACTGATTAGGGACCCGAAAGATATTGAGTCAGTATGCCGACAACGGCTTGAAAGGAAAGGTCTATACACTGACAGGGCATGACACAGACCAGACTAAAAACCAACCGGGTCTCGGACAAAGTGTGTCACGGACAAGTGCATGGTCGACACGAGGCTCCATGGAATGTTTGGGTAGTCCTGTGCTCGCACCGAGAGGCGTAATAAGACCAAACGGGCCGCGACAAGGATTTCCCCGGGTTAAGGACGTAGTGTGCAGTGTAAGGTCACGTGCGCGTAGTGTGCAAGCAGTCTATCTTCTTTTTCTGAGTAAAATAGAAAATTTTTATGCGTCTTAAAAAGCATGATGCATGATTTTTTTTTTTGAAAATTTTCTTTGTTTTTTTTGAAATTTTTTTTTTTGAAAATCTTTTTTTTTTTGAAAAATTTTATAAACACATAAGCACATAAGCACAAAAATTCCAACAGTTAGGGACTTTATTCCGACAGTCAAAATTTTGACTTTTTTCGAGGCGGCCAAAACAAACACGAAAAATGTGCAAAAATCAACACACACACAAAAAAAGATTTCAAATGTCGGGACGGAAGCTTGACCCTCAAAAGTTTTTCCTATTTTTTTTTTTTTTAAGATAAAACTTGTTTGTCCCCAGCGGAGTCGCCACTGTGATGTACCCGATTTTTGAAATCAAATGGAGTCGCCACGCCATTTTTGTTTTAAGGGCCAAAACTTTGAAAAATGTCCGAGATTAGAGATTTGGGTTCGGAGGTCACGTTACACGCCGGGAAGGACGTTAGTGTGCACCCGGAATGCCTCGTAAAAACGAGTCTTCCAAACATTCAAAATCCTTTGTTGTGTGTGTGTGTGCGTGCGTGTGTTTTGGCCAAAATAAGTTGAAACTGAGGAAAGTAAAAATTGGGAACTCTTTTTAAGGCTTTAAACTGATCCCATGATTTTTTGAATGATTTTTGGGTTGAGATTTGGAACTCAAAAGATTTTTGGAAGTTGAAAACCATTTCTGCCAGAATGAAAAAGGCAGTTGACCCTTGACTTTGAAATGGACTTTAGGGCTTGAAAGCTCCAGAATCTGGGAAAAGTCAGGGAATGAAAGTTGCTTAAAACACCTTAAATAGAGTTTCTACGAAATAATTTTCCATTTTGGAG
Source organism: Adenophora triphylla var. japonica (assembly GCA_022495995.1). Classification (NCBI taxonomy): domain Eukaryota; kingdom Viridiplantae; phylum Streptophyta; class Magnoliopsida; order Asterales; family Campanulaceae; genus Adenophora; species Adenophora triphylla. Next base: position 52,154 of record JAFEMH010002165.1, on the reverse strand, counting down.
AAGATTTGAGGGGTCAAAATCTTCTGGAAATCTCAGATATGAAATCTGGATTTCCAGAAACTGATGAACTAGCCTCTAAAAGAAAATTTGAAAAAGGGAGTTTTTCTCACGAAAAAATAAAGTTAAAATATTTCTGGAATGATCTGGATGTTGGCTACAAAAAGTATTTTGTAGTCAACACCAAATTCCAAGTTTCTGCATGTCCAAAAAATAGGAAAATGGACTGAGGTCTCAGAACAATGCTACTGGACAGCAAAATGTTCTTGAGGGAAAATGTGATTTTTGGGGGATTTGCATCTATGTTCACCCCATTTTCATCCCTAGACTTGATTCCACTACTTTGTGTTAAGTGTTTATCATATTCAAGTCATCCTTGGGGAATTTTATGGGGTTTAAACATGTCTTTTGCAAAGGGAAAGGGGATATTTTGTAGAGATGAAATTAAAAAGACAAATCAACTAGAGATTTAAAATTTGGACCATTTGAGATGGTCATTCATGAAGATGAACTTCAAGATGACCATCTTAGGTCAAGACTTAAATTAAATTAGACATAAAGCAAATCAAAATAAGAAGAGCAAGATGAACAAGAGGTTAAAAGGGAATTTTAGGGTTTAGAGAAGGAGGGCTTTACCAATGGTGACACCCTATCTTCCTAGGCTTGGAATTTGACTTGAGGAGTATCAAGATTTGGTGTTTGACTTGAGGAGTATCAAGATTTGGTGTTTTGTATTTGTGTTTGGGTGGATTCAAGGCTTGAATGTGTTTAGGGTTTGATGATAGAGTTGATTAAAGAGAAAACAAGTAGATAACACTTAAGTCCTCTATGTTTTCTCCCTAATATTCCTCTTGAGTAGTGTTTTAAGCTTGAGATTGGTGTGTTTAAGAGTGATTTGAGAATGGTTGAAGTGAAATTGGGAAAGGTTCAAGAGAAAATGGTGGCAATCTAAGGATTCCCACTGTTTTCTCTCTATTTTTCGCCAAAATACAGCTTCTGTGTGTAAAATGTGTTGTGTAAACTGAGAGAGGAGGGTTCAATTTATAGCCCCCTGTGAGGGACAAAGATGTCCGCGCGGATCCGATTGACGCGTGCACTGTTCACTTCGCTGCTGCATGCCTTTTGGACAGAAGGAATATTTTCAAAAAATTCAAACAGTTTCTGTTTTTCAACTTGCCCAATTCGGGTTTTTCCAATTTCTTTTGCTTTTTGAGATTCTTTTCTTGGTTTAACTTTAAATGGCAATGCCCACTTTACCCTTACTTTGTTAGAAAGGTTAGGAATTGTTAGAAATGTTAGTAATGTTATAACTTTCGTTAATTTTCTAACGAAAAAGCTACCAACTCAAATTGGAGCACTTACAAGTATCAGCGGGAAACTCATCCCTGACCCTCCAAGAATAGCATCCGAACACCTCATATGCCCAGGTCTGCATGAGACAAATCAGACAAAGTCAGAAATTAAGGATAATGGCTATGAATACATATGTGTGTACAAAGATAAGTAAGGGTAAAGAGTTACCTCAAAGGCCATCTGACAACAATCAAAAGACTTAGCCTCTCCCCAGCTTATGTCATCGAGAGCCAAATACAGCTCAGCTAACCCGGCTTTCCCCAAGACAAGTTACCAACAGCTCCCCAATCCCTCAAAAGCTCCAAGAGGGCAGTCAAAGCAGTGGATGCCCCATTGGGAAAAAGCATATCAGAAAAGCCTGCCTAGACAAAGGCCCTAGCCAGCCTCTCAGCCCTAAGCCGGCTATCCTTAGAATCATCAAAGATGGGAAGGTATGCCCGGCTCTGCGCCTCAATAGCTCCATGAATCTCCCCCAACTCATATCCATTGCCTTTCCTATCCCGAAGAGCAAACCCAACCAGCTCCATCATCTCACCATTACCCAGGGGCTCGGGCTCAACAACAGGCTCAACAGCAATGATAGGTTGACCAGTGAATGGCATCCCCGTGATGACTGTGAAGTCATAAGGGGTGACTGTGGCCTCACCCCAAGTAAAGTGAAAGGTATGGGTGGTTTCCCACCAGAACTCCCGGAAAGCCTTCATAAGCTCTACACTCCTCTTGGTGCCACCAATGGCCTCCGCCATCTCAAAAAACTGTCCAAGCCCAGCTGCGTATACCAAGCCTTTCGGCGAATGTACCTCAGCCGCTGAGCCAGGCAAGCTCCTCCAAATTTGCCCAATCACCTCAGACGACCCCCGCGTGTGTAGCCCCTGCAGGTAAACACATCACAGGTATCAGAATTATCTCAGTCATTTATGTATCATCATACTTTGAATGCAAATCATTGTTCTCTCTGGGTCCGTTCCAAATGCCCAAAATATTTGGGTCCATCCCAATCCTTTCACAAAAATGCTTGGGTCCATCCCGATCTTTTCACAAAATGCTTGGGTCGGTCCTAACCTTTTCACAAAAGCTGTTATCTTTAGGTCCATCCCATGTTTTCTTTACAAAATTAGATTCAATTCAGCAGTACAAGCATTGCAATTTCATTTTTTCTAAAAGAACAGTCATCCCAAGCATGCAATTTTTGAAATAAATTCAAAATCAAAGGAATAACGAGTTTTTGCAAGAATCTTACCTCAGTTTTCTAGCAACTGGGGTATGTTTATCCTCCTGCGGGTAGAAATGTCCCCGCAGGGCTTGAGGAACAAACGGGCTGTGATTCCTTTTGCTTTTCTTCCGTCGCTCAGCCTACTCCGCTTGTTGCTCCGCCTTCTTTGTAAGGTATAAACGGGGAGGCATTATTGCAAACGATTTCAATGTTGATTGGATGGAGTTTGAAGCAAAAACCCTAGCTTTTCTCTTCTTTCTCCGCCCTTTCTCTCGACATCTTTTGGGTATTGTGTTTCAAAATGGCGAACTGGCTGGCATTTATTAAAACATATACGCTTGGCCTGTTGAGCCGTGTGATTCAACTTGCCTATGTGGCTTGTTTTTACAATTTTGACCCTATAGGCCCAATTTCACAAGCTCCTGCCCAGGTAGGCATATTTTACCCTTTGTGCCCCTGGCATTTCCAATTATATTTCTTAAATAAATCAAATTTTTCTAGTGCCCTGTGGCCTATTTTACAAATTTACCCCTGTGGCTCGTTTTATTATTTTTCCCCTAGCATTTTCAATTCCATCTCTCAAATAATTAGAAAAAAATCATAGGGTCCTTCCCACTTCTTTGCAAAATCCATTGGGTCCTTCCCATTCTCCATCCAAAAATCCCCATTATTCCCGAATGAAGGAATAACATCTCGCGATCCCCGTTATTCCCAAATGAAGGAATAACATTTCGCTATCTCTTTCAATCTCCGTTATTCCCGAAGGAAGGAATAACATTTCGACCTCTCTTTCGATCTCCGTTATTCCAGAATGAATGAATAACATTTCGACCTCTCTCACGATCTCCGTTATTCCCGAATGAAGGAATAACATTTCGCTATCTCTTTTCGATCTCCGTTATTCCAGAAAGAAGGAATAACATTTCGACCTCCCTTGCGATCTCCGTTATTCCCAAATGAAGGAATAACATTTCGCTATCTCTTTCGATCTCCGTTATTCCCGAAGGAAGGAATAACATTTTGACCTCTCTTTCGATCTCCGTTATTCCATAATGAAGGAATAACATTTCGACCTCTATCGCGATCTCCGTTATTCCCGAACGAAGGAATAACATTTCGCTATCTTCTTTCGATCTCCGTTATTCCCGAAGGAAGGAATAACATTTCGACATCTCTTTCGATCTCCGTTATTCCAGAATGAAGGAATAACATTTCGACCTCTCTCGCGATCTCCGTTATTCCCGAATGAAAGAATAACATTTTGCTATCTCTTTCGATCTCCGTTACTCCAGAATGAAGGAATAACATTTCGACCTCTCTCGCGATCTCCGTTATTCCCGAATGAAGGAATAACATTTTGCTATCTCTTTCGATCTCCATTATTCCAGAATGAAAGAATAACATTTTGACCTCTCTCGCGATCTCCGTTATTCCCGAACAAAAGAATAACATTTCGCTATCTCTTTTCAATCTCCGTTATTCCAGAATGAAGAATAACATTTCGACCTCTCTCGCGATCTCCGTTATTCCCGAATGAAGGAATAACATTTTGCTATCTCTTTCGATCTCCGTTATTCCCAAACGAAGGAATAACATTTCGCTATCTTTTTTCGATCTCCGTTATTCCGAAATGAAGGAATAACATTTCGATCCAGTAAAGGTTCGAACTACGATCTAGCTTGATTCCTCCGGGATATGTAGGTAGCCTACCTTTAGGTTCAGCCAATTCATCACATATGACACCCCTTTCCCCAGCGGATCTTTTCCGAACTACGATCATGGCTTGATTCCTCCGGGATACGTAGGTAGCCTTCCAAAAGTCCAGCCACTCGACCACCTTGGTCGTCCAATCCGTCTCGGCAGTTCGCCAGATTGGATCCTTTTTTTATCGACAACCCCACTCGCCCTACAAGTGACGTGTCCGAGGGGCTTCTGTAAGTACCCAAATCTGGCTCATGCCTTCCGGTTAAATTTCCCGGCGATTCCCCGAACTTTCATAAAGTTCAAGGGCGATTCGGGAACTTTTCTGAGCTTTCCAAGTAAGGAAGGACCTGCTAGGAATTAAAATTCCATGCAGGACCTCGCTGGAAAAGGACATTCTAGAATCTGCTACCTTGCAGGCTTCTAGAAGGAAAATGGATAAGGCTTGTCAGGTCGTGCGACACAACTTGCCATGACAAATTCCAATATGCCACCTTGCATGATTCTAGAAGAAAAACGGTTATGGCTTGTTCAGCCGTGCGACACAACAAGCCACTCCCATGCAGCTATAAATAGAGGCATGCACCTCTCATTTTAGGGACCCTTTTTCCACTCCTTGGCATCACTCTGCCAAAATACTCCCAGACACTAGTCTCTCTCCTCATACACCCCCTAAAACACACACTAATTCTCACAATACACTCACCATTCAATCAATCCAACACCCATTTCATATGTCCACATAGAACCAAATATGTCCACATAGAACCAACAATTCTCATTGAATCAAGGCTTGATATCAGTTCCAAAGGCTGATGTTTGAAGGCTCCTATATCTAACTTGATATAGGGGTCGTGGACCTTCAAGGGTAACACTCTCTATCTCTCTCTTTTTTAAACATGTATGGTTTAATCAACTAAATAGCCTTAAATGTGATGTAATAGTTGAGTTCTAATCATTGCATATCTATTTTAAGTCTCAGATCTCATAGATCAGTTGTTATTTTTCATATCATCAAATGTAATCGAATCATTTTGACATAGTTTTGCATAAGCACTAGAAATGAGTGTGGATCCCTCATATCCATGTCCTCTCGAAGTGTTCATTATTAATATGCATGCTCTCTGAGATCCATTTGTGATGCAACTTGACTACATTATTGCCTTACTATGTCTATAAATCTCAGTTGTAAAAGTTTCTGCAAATGGCTATGTGTGTCATGCGACACAACTTTCCATGCAAGTCCTGTGTCACGCGACAGAACAAGCCAGTATGCAGAGACTTCATCCTTTCAGCTGTAATCTGATTTTAATCTTTTCCAAGTTGTAATCTCATATCAATCTGCACTTTAAATATTGTTCTCCCCTCCCCACACATGGGATTCATGGGGGATCCATCCCAAGGATGAACAATAAGACTTCAAATGGCTTGTTCTAGGTGGATCTCTCACAACATGTTGTGACAATAGCATCCTTTGCACATAAAAATGTCATCTTTTACATTAAAAAATGTCATCTTTACTTTAAAATGAATTCCCCATGTCCCTCATGGTTGGATCTCTCTCCAAGGATTGCCTAGTGACCTTCTTAAGGCACAAAAAGGCATAGGACGAGAATAAAGATCCAATCTTTATACCCCTCCCTTAGTCCCCTTTGGTACTTGGAGCATCTCTTGGAGTATAATGGTGTAAAGGTCCTATCTTTACATCATTTCCTCCACTTAAAGATGCCATAGACGGATTCTCCTTTAGAAAAGGATGAACTTGAGCCCCACATCTCCGATCATCACTTGAGACGAGCATAAATGTCCTGACAAAGCTCAAATTGTCTCAAGATGTAGGATTGATGGGCAAAGTTAATTCCTTTCTAAAGAGTCTCATCCTTGGACTATAAAAACGGTATCCCTATCTTGATCTCATGCGACCCAAGGTCTCATCATGACGATCATAAGTCCAAGATGAGAACGGGACCAAAGTCCCTAACACATAAAAATCCAAGGAATCCCGAGCGATAACCTACTCATGGTTTATACGTCCGGAAGATAACTTGGTACATTCCCTCCTTTTCAAAAACACATCCCACACACGAAAACACAAAGGCAAGCATAAAAATCGGATCTTGGAAGACTTGCTTCGGCAAGGCTCTTTGGGTGAACGACGATCCGTTCTTGCCAAAGGGTAACTTAACCTCCGGACCCAAATCCTTTTTTTTCAAAGTTTTGAGGAAATCAAAATGGCGTGGCGACTCCGTTTTTCAATTTAAACTGAATGTTTCCAAACCGATGTGAGGCGGTGATCCCCTTACACGAGAAAGCGGTTCCAACATAAAATATAAAAATAAAAAGAGCCGCGAATCATGGGCACCACATTCACACTATCATCCTAAGAAAATGAGAGAAGATTGGGACCACGACAAATTTTGCGATTACCATCAGTTTAGTGGTCATGACACCAACAATTGCTATAATTTGAGGGATGCCATCCAAGACTTGTATGAAGCCGGCAAGATCAACTGAAGCATCACCACCTTGGGGCTCCAATTGTCCTCTCCCTTTTCCCTTTGAAAAAACAATATATATATATATATATATATATATATATATATATATAGATTAGGTCAACTTCCTAGTATGTTCTCGAAGAGTCGTTCTGTCGTTCTGTCATTCTAGTCCATCTCTATCCTCTCTAGTTTGTGTCAAGTGAACTATCTAGTCTGTTTCAAATATCATTATCAATAAAAGTTATCTCTTTATCCTAAACACTTTCCCAAGAGTTGTTTTCTTTATGAGTATCATTCAATCCATGCCGAATAATGGACCCTGATTCCTTAAAACGTCACGAAAAATAGAAACTTCTAAACAAGTTTGAAATGAAAACTATCCTTAGAAGGCTTAAGGCTAAACATTACTCTTGTTAAAAGTCGAAGGTCAACAAACAAAGGAAGCCAAAGGCTCTGCTATCAACTTTCATCCCAAGAAGAGAGGGGCTGCTCAATTCAAGGCTTTGAGAGTACAAAAAAAAAAAAGGGGGCTCGCTAGGTCGAAACTCTCAAATCGTCCTAGGCAAAAATAGAGCCTCCACAAAAAAAACAAAAAAAAAAGGAAAAACTCTCAAGCCTTCATCGCCCCACAGCAAGGATGGAATTTCAACAAAGGCAAGAAGGACTCTCCCACAGAGAAAAAGATTCAAGTAATACCTACGAAGAAAAGAGGATCCCTCAACATCCTCTTACGTTGAAGCCTGAATAGCAACGCAAATGAAGAAGACTTTCAACATCAATCCATAAAGAAAAATGTTTAGCCTTAAGTCATGCTAATGATTGGCTTTCTTTTCAAACTCGTTAAGAAACTTCTAGATGATGCAAGGTCCATTAAAAGTAGAACAACTTTTCTAGACCTTTGAGCCATGTAACGTTCTTTGTTGAGTCTAGGGGCTTCCTCTTAGCCATTCAAATACACACTCTTGAAATCCAAGCAGCAAAACTGGGGCTTCCTAACCTTTCCGTCCCCAGTCAATCTCTACTCAAACTCTTAAAGAGTAATCAAATCTACATTAGGAGCTTTCTCCTCGTCACTTCTCACTCTCATCATCAGAGAATATACTCCCCCAAAAAGAGTCAATGCTTGGATCACCTTCCAAAAAAAAAATAGAGTCCGTCTCTCCTCAACTAAGCTTGAGATCTCATCTTTTTCCTAAATGAGATTCTTCCATCTGAGTCCCCTTTGAGTAAACATACTTTTCAAAAAAAAAGAGAAGAAAATGGCTTGCTAGGTTGAAAACTCGTAAAGAGCGGCCTAGGCAAAAGTTAGAGCACAAAAAGCAAAAGACGCAAAAGAGATGCCCGCTAGATTGAAAACCCGAAAGGGTGGTCTAGGCAAAAGCCATGGTGCGTCACTAAAGAAAAAAAATCAAAGGGAAAAAGGAGGGGATACTTCTTCAATTCACGCAGCCTCACAGGCCTATTCACGAAGTCATCTACAGCATACAAGAAGTCTTGGGGCTTATTGTCAAGAGAAGCCTTGGAAAATACGTGCTTTGGATTAGACAGCATAAGTTCTACATAGCAAAAACCATTGAAGTGGTTTAGACCTTGTTCAGTCAATGATAATCACATGAAAAACTTTGGGCTTGACGATGAAAAAGTCCTGCGACAACGAAAAATCCTTGAAGTATCCTGAACCTTAGCATTGAACTTGGGTTATCTCAACGGAATACTATTAGGTGACTATCTCATTCGATTTTCAGATGGACCTCACGAGTTGGTCTCCTAAATCTAAATCACACAAAAAACTTTCAATTCTCACATAATAGAATTCATTCTCCCCGCTGATTCTTAGAGTCGAGTGCACATTGATCATCTTGAACAAACAAATGCTTAAGTGAATATATGTTGTTATGCAAATGCTTTCACTAACCCTCTTGCAGGAATTAAAGTGCATAAAAGCACGTCAAATGCCTACTTTCAGATCAAACATGTTGAGTGTTTGGATTTCGCTAACCATCTATCAATGCATCTAATTAAGTGCATCGATCATCTCTTCAAGCGTCAAGCATCCATCGCGTCAAGCATCCATCACGTCAAGTGCCATGCGTCAAGCATATTCCAACAAAAATCCCGATTCAGCGCCCTTACAGGTGGATCATCACCAATTAGATGTGTCAAGCATCTACAGGTAGTATGTCGAGTACTCACCTCAACAAAAAAAAAAAAAAAAAAAGCTCGGTCTTGAATCGCCAAGATCGTCACCAATTAGGTGCGTCAAGCATCTACAGGTAGTATGTCGAGTACTCACCTCAACAAAAAGCTCGGTCTTGAATAGCCAGGATCGTCACCAACAAAAAAGCTCGGTCTTGAATTGCCAGGATCGTCACCAATTAGGTGTGTCAAGCATCTACAGGTAGTATGTCGAGTACTCACCAACAAAAAAGCCCGATCTTGAATCGCCAGGATCGTCACCAACAAAAAGCCCGATCTTGAATCACCAGGATCGTCACCAATTAGGTGTGTCAAGCATCTACAGGTAGTATGTCGAGTACTCACCTCAACAAAAAGCTCGGTCTTGAATCGCTAGGATCGTCACCAACAAAAAAGCTCGGTCTTGAATCGCCAGGATCGTCACCAACTAGGTGTGTCAAGGATCTACAGGTAGTATGTCGAGTACTCACCAACAAATTAAAAAAAAAACCCCGGTCTTGAATCGCCAGGATCGTCACCAATTAGGTGTGTCAAGCATCTAGGGTGGGTATGTCAAATATTCATCTCGCCAAAAAGACCGATTCAGCGCCCTTACAGGTGAATCGTTATCAAAAAGCCATTTCTTGAATCACCAGGATCGTCACCAATTAGGTGTGTCAAGCATCTAAGGTTAGTATGTCAAATACTCACCTCAACAAAAGCCCGGTCTTGAATCGTCAGGATTGTCACCTCAACAAAAGCTCGATCCCAAATCGCCAGGATCATCACCTCACTTCAGTCTCAAAAGACAAATCGTTTGAATGCAAAGGACCGGACAGGTAAATCTTTGTTTTCTAACATCTTTCCCTGCAGGTTCAGAGCCCAAACAGGCGAATCTTCAAACAGACAAGTATATTCAAAATTGGGTCATGATTTGATTCCTCAGTATGAGTTCGCCTTTTCAAAAATAAAATCTCCTCGATTTTCAAAAATGATTTTCAAAATACCTAAAGCAACCTTTTCGTGTTTTGGAGTTGAACTACGTTTTGGTCTGATTCTCTGATAGAGATACGTAGGCAGCCGTGCGGCACGACCATCCCAGTGTTCAGAATGATGTCTTTTCTATCAACGACACTTCTTCTTTCATAAGACCTGTCGCCGGGGGCTCTGTAGATACCCCATTCTGAACTCATAATTACATGATTATACTACTCTTCATCTCTCTTTTTGTGTTTTGATGAAAGCATATCAGTTTCGTCATGTTTCGTTAAGTTTTTAACTAACCTCGTTAGTTTTGGACCTAACTGACTAACGGAACAACTGAAGAGGGCAAAATGGTCAAAATACTAGTTGTCCCGCGTGGGACATACGTGTCTCGCGCGAGACAACCCCTCGACAGGATGTGCAGAATCACTTTCCTTCTCCGTTTCAAACTCTTTTCTTGATATATATCATCCAATCCAGGTATCCAATCATGAGAGGGTTCTGGAAGCTTCCTTGGGATGAGTCCCAATCCACTTGAGTCTCCTAAACTTGGTGACCAAGTCATGCATCCACCTCTTTAAACCCCTATAAATACTGGATGACTTCCAGAATTTCAGAGGTCCCCGATCCACGATCAAAAACACATAACACACACATTTTATGGGTTTCTCTCCCTGAAAGATTCCTACAAAATCACCCTAAATCACCTAAAGTTTGTTTATCAACCCTGTTGATCAACAAACATCGAAGCCCGAATCAAGGATTGAGGCGAAGCTCCGTCCGCATCAAGATCCGAATCAAGGATTGAGGCGAAACTCTGTTCGCATCAAGGTTCGACTCTAAACTTGAGTCGAAACTCTGTCTGAATCTCTTCTCAAAAAGGTAATCATCCTTTAACTTTCGTTTCTCTCCTCAATACCTCTATTGATTTTAGAGTAGTGTAATCCCATCAAAAGGATTAGCCTAGAGTCCCTTCAATTCATGAAGGCGATCTCGAAGCATACAATTCGACATTCCTAATTAATAAATTAATTAGGTTTATTTATTTCTTCTTTTGTTCTTTAGATTGACTAGATTAATAACACCCAATTAGCAAGACCAATCTTCGAATTGGGTGGAATGGATGCTTTTTGACCTACCCATTCCATAACTTAACCCCCGAACCCTTGAATCTCTTAGAAATATCCAAAAGGTTTTTCTTATTGTTTTCCATCAATAAATGATAAGTGGCAACTCCAAGATGTTAAAAAATTCACGCATCGCTACACTATGTAACAAGAAAGGCAATCAAGGGTCAAGCACTCTCAGATCATCTGGCAAATTTCCCTAGTAATGAGGACCGAGGCCCTGAACCCCAGTTTCCATATGAAGGAATTTTTGCTTTTGACCTTGAGAATCGATGGCAACTCTTCTTCGACGGAGCTGCTAACAAAAGGGGAAATGGCATAGGGATGTTGTTGGTGGACCCAAAAGATGAGCACACGCCGATAGCTGTCAAGCTGAACTTCTCTGTCACAAACAATGTAGCGGAGTATGAAGCCTGCATAGCCAGTTTAGAGGCCGCCCTAGAAAGAAATGTCAAGGAACTTGAGGTCTACGGGATCTCAGCCTTGATCATTAACCAGGTCTCAAACAAATGGAATACTGTGGATCCTCACCTACAGAGGTACCATGCCTATATAGAATAATTGACAGAGCAGTTCAAAGAAGTGACCTTCCATTATTTGCCAAGGGACAGGAATAGATTTGTAGATGCCTTGGTACTCTAGCCTCACTGGTAGAAATCCCCGAGGGAAAGGTAGTAAAACCATTCAGAGTGGGTAGAAGGGAAACACCAGCCTTCTGTTGTGAAATAGAAATGGGACCCGAGCTTGCCAATGAACCTTGGTACAATAAGGTTTATCAGTTTCTCAAAAATGGGGAAGCGGCATTCAGAGACGAAGAAGGTAATCTGAAAGAGGGCATCAAGGACAAAAGTTTGCAGGCTTTAAAGCGACTGGCCTCTTACTATGTCATTCTGGGAGACGATCTATACAAAAAACGGTACCAAGGACCACTCCTGCGGTGTGTCACCAAAAAAAGAGCTAATGAGTGAAGTCCATAATGGTCCCTGCGGTCCTCACATGAATGCCAGAGCATTAATGCAAGTTATCCTCAGAATGGGCTACTACTAGATCTTCATGGAAACAGATTGCATTCAGCATGTCTGAGAGTGTGACAAGTGCCAGTGGTTTGCCATCCTTAATCATCTCCCACCTCATGACTTGTACTGCATGACGATGCCTTGGCCATTCGCAACTTGGGGTATTGATGTAATCGGGTAGATAACCCCAACCGGAAGAAATGGGCATAAATTTGTGTTAGTGGCAGTGGATTATTTCACGAAATGGGTAGAAGAAAAGTCCTATAAAGTCCTCACATCCAAGAAGGTTGCTCAGTTTATCAAAGAGGACATCATGTGCAGATATGGGGTACCAAACGAGATCGTCTCAGATAACGGGACACATTTTGAAGGAGATTGCTTTAGATTGCTGTCAGAATTCAAGGTCACTCGCCACAAATCATCCCCGTACAGGCCTCAGACCAATGGAGTAGTAGAAGCTGCAAACAAGACACTTGAGAGAATCATCTGAAAGATGGCCACTCGCGATCGTGACTGGCCTCAGAAACTACATCTAGCACTCTAGGGCTATAGAACATCTGTCAGAACAGCCACGGGAGAAACCCCTTTTGCTTTGACTTATGGAATGGTAGCAGCACTGCCTGAGAGTTGGAAATTCCATCATTAAGAGTTCTCTTAGAAAATGAAATTAATGATGTAGAATGGTTGCGCAGCCGGCATGATGAGCTCACCCTGCTTGATGAAAGGAGACTAAAAGCAATGGAACATACTCGAGCCTATCATAGGCAAATGGCTAGGGCATTCGATAAAAAGGTCAAAGCCAGGGACATCAAGGAAGGAGATTTAGTACTGAAAGAGAAGCCCCCTACCAGAGACAACCCTCTAGGAAAATGGGAACCCGTTTGGATCGGCCCGTATATGGTACAAAAGATACTATCAGGAGGAGCAATGAAACTTGCGGACCTGGATGGAAATCCTTTCATTCACCCAGTCAACGGTGACAAGCTTTGTCATTATTATGTTTTTTAAAAAAAAAGAGAAAAGAGAGTGCAAAAAAGAGTAATACCCAGCTAGGCTGAAAACCCTGAAAAGGGCGGTCTAGGCAGAAAACAGGGTTGCACCAAGAAAAAAAACAATAAATAGTTCAAAAAGAGTAAGGGGGCGTTTGGTTGAAAGGAAAGTGGGGGAAAGGAATGGAAAATTCCCTCTTTTCCATTCCTTTCCCCTGTTTGGTTCAATAATTTTAAAAAAAAAAATTCCTTTGGAATGTATAATTCCTTCAAATGAAGGAATTCAACTTTCCTTCACAAAATTGATGGAATCTTCAATTCCTTTGGCAATGGAAAAAAAAAATTTTTGACCAAAATACCCCCAAACCCTACCCACCCCTACCCCCTACCCAGCCCCTACGCCCCACCCCCCACCCCCAACGAAATTTTTTTTTTTATTTTTTTCTACCTACCCTCCCCCCACCCTACCCCACCCCCCCCCCCCCCCACCACCCCCCCCCACAAAATTTTTTTTTATTTATTTTTTTTCTACCTACCCTCCCCCCACCCCCACCACGAATTTTTTTTTTTTACGCCTACCCTCCCCCCACCCCCACCCCCACCCTCCCCATCCCACCCCCACGAAATTTTTTTTATTATTTTTTCGCCTACCCTCCCCCCACCACCCCACCCCCTCCCAAAAAAATTTTTTTTAAAAAAAAGGGTAAATTGGTCATTTTATATGCTTTCATTACATTTCTATAATTTGTATTTTCAAATCAAACGTGATTTGCCAAGGAATTGAATGACAATTCCATTCCATTCCGTGCCAACCAAACGGAGGGGGTTGACCAGTTTTTTTCCATTCCAATTCCTTAAGGAATTCAATTCCATTGACAATTCCATTCCTTCACTTTTTTTCCACCGAACCAAACGCCACCTAATACCCAGCTAGGCTGAAAACTCTGAAAAGAGCGGTCTAGGCAGAAAACAGGGTTGCACCAAAAAAAAAGAAAAAGAAAAAAAAACAAAACAAACAAGTTCACTAGAGTCGAACTACGGAGACCTGAGCCCCTTAGTCCTTTTTGTAAAAGGGGAACGTAGGCAGCCATAAATGGTTTGGTCTAAATGATAAATAAACATCCAGATTTCCATAAATTGTGTCTTGGAAAATTCCAAGATAATATCCCATGTTTTTTACAAATTAAAAACTTCTTTATGAGTTCAAGCACGGTCTACTCTTGACTCTCCTAACCTGCTATAAAGAAAATATATACAATAAAATACCTAAATAACTAATCTGTTTGCAAACAAAGCAATAAGTGGATGTTCTGAAAAGTCTCTCAAATCTATCAGTCATCAATAGTGGCATCATCCCTATTCTTCTTCCCACGACCTCGACCTCTTCGAGTGTTCTTCATCTTCTTCTCAATGATGTCCATCTTCCTCATACCTGTCTTGGGTGCCCTCACTGGAGCCTCGACCAAACCTATGTCAATAAGTGCTCTCTGTACCTTGGCACGAGACTTTATCTCCTCTCGCTGAGCCTCGGTGAGAGGAGGAATCCCCGACAGTCTCTCGTATCTAACTTCCATATCCTTGATGAAATCACCTGACTGGTTATATCGACTGGCCTTTGCCTCGGCCTCCCTCAGAGTCCTGCTGGAGTCACTATCAGCACCCAATAAGGCCTAGCGCCTCTCTCCCAAAACAATCTGAGTCGCCCCCATCTCTCTCTCATACCAATCCAGATAAACTGTGGTAAAAATGGTACTCTTCCTGCTCTTCAGAATGTCTCTGGGTGGAAAAGCAGCATATGTCCATGCCCTCGAGAAAAAGGAGAAACTACTGGGATCCCTCATATCCAAGGATGCCACCTCCATGGTACGAATGCTCTCCCAGTCATCCACTGGCTCCTATAAGGCCCCAAACTGTCTCGATATTAAGCATGGAATGTAGAAATATGAACAGGATAGCCCTGTGACCCTCACTATGTAGGACTCCTGAAATGTCCTCCGAGTCTGCAACCTCCTGTGAGGCACCCACCAATGAATATCTGAAGTAGACAGCCGAGCCATCATCAGCTCCCAGCGGTCCTGATCCTGATGTCTCGGCGTACCTCTCAGAGAAATCAACCAGGGATAATGAGTAGGCAAAGCCCCAGGTAAAGCCCCAAGCCGCTCCTGTAACCACAAAGTCAGCACGGCTGAACTCCCAGACATCATGAAAAGGTCCCCTCTGGCCATCCTATCAATGTCATGCAGTGTCTCTCCCAAAATCAAAGCGACGATATCTCTCCCGGCTCTGCAATCTCGAACCATGTCTAAAAGGCCACTATGGCACACTCGAAAAGACTCAACAGTGAGCAGGAAAGAGAACACGCAAAGAATAAAGGCGTCCATAGATACCATAGTCCCTGCATTACCCGGAGACATGAATCTGCTCGAAATATCAGAAATGTCAATCCTATCAGGAGCTATCACATGCCTTCAGCTTCCTCTGGAGAAATCTGTAGAAAAGATTTCAACTTTGGGATCACTAGTAAGCCCCCGACCAACGGAATCGAAATAGCCTCGACTTCCTGACCCCCAATCAGTGCTCTGAAGTCCTCAAAGGTGGGAACAATCTCATTGTAGGAAAAAGAGTAGACATGTCGCCGGACGTCCCAAAACCTTGCAGTGGCTCTCAAAAGACCCCAATCTGGCGGGAGATCCTTCAAATGCCATAAAGATTTGATCTTGAAAGTGTGATAAAAAAGTCCCTTATGAAATTGGAAGTTATACCTCATCCAAGACTGAAGATTGGAAAGAAAATGGTCTCTCCTCTCTTTTTGCAATCGAACCGGCTTTTCCATTGCGACGATTGGATTCATTAATTTTGGGCTAAAAATCTATTCTAAAATGATCAGGGACAATATGGGAGTAGCCAAATTCAGAAATGAAGTTTCTAGACCCTTCCTTGGCTTTATTTGCAGAAAATCAGTTCAGACGAAAGAAACAGCCATGCGGCCTTTTTTTCTCTGGACCAAGCCGTGCGGCCTTATTTGCTGCTATAGAAAAAAAAATTATGCAGTAGCCAAAGCTGCTGTCCAAGTGGAATTTTCACCCCACTTTCTCAAAACCTGCATAAAAACCATTCCCAAACACATTCCATATGTCCCAAACACAATCATATACATCTTGGCCCAATTTCCACCACATTTCCACACAAAAAATCGCCCTGAGGCTCAAGTAACGTGCCAAAATAGCAATAACAATAAAAAAAAGGTAATAATAAACCAAGTCTTGCCTCTTCGGACACTCATCATGAAGGGACGGGAAATTACCTAACTGTCTCGCCCACTCCCGGGCTATAAAAAAATCATTATCATTACATGTCTTTGCCCACTCCCGGGCCCCCAAATAAAAATAAATAATTACAAATTATTTGTCCTGCTTGCATCAATTGTTTTTGTTCCTCTCTCTCTCTCTCTATCCTAAGTGTAGAAAAAAAGGACCCTAAGCAACAGACTCCTTGTCGCTGCTCAGCTCATAAAACTCAGGGTCCCTCATCACGTCCTCCTATTCGACAAGTCAACAGGCACATGCTCATACTCCGCCTGCTGCTCCAAGATGTCGATATTAGGCCCACGCCCGCGAGGCATGCCACTGGTCGAAGATGATGGGTATCCCGAGGCCGATGATGAAGAAGCTTCACCCCAAACATGCCTCCTCTTGCGCTCAGGCTCCTGTGCATTCCCTGCAGCCCTTGAAGCACAAGCCAGCTTCCTCAAGAGAGACCGAGCCAAATGCTTCCATCCCCTGTTCTATCGCACTAAAGTGTCATAAGTATGAGCAGGGACCTGTGAGAAAGAAGAAAGCTCAGAAAATCCCAAAAAATGATTCAGAATTGCAGAAATAATATGGACATAAAAGAAAAGAAACACATAAAATAGAAATCCAAGGATCACTTACAGTGCTATCAACTGGTTAAGTGAACTCGGCCTCTCTCGTGCCAAGGACAGGTACCATCAGCCTCCTTGGCACCCCACTCACCACATAAGACAAATGAGCCGAGGGATCAGGTGGATCAGTTGGCTGTGCCTCTCCATATCCCTGGGCGGCAGCTATCTTCACCAACCTCTGTGGCGTCCTCAAATGCTCCTCCACAAAGGTGGCATAGGGAGTATCATAATCAAAATAATCATCTACTACCAACCCAGCCATGTACCTTTTCCTCTCGTCCTCTGGCCAATCCTTAGGCTGCAGCATAAGAGGGGGATTATGAGGGTTAATGGCGCCCAAAGGAGGGTCATGACCATGCTGCCTGGAAAATCTGTCGCCCAAGTATATCACATCACAAGTCAAGCCTGTCAGGCATCTCCTCTGCCTCGTCACAGCTATGGCACCGCCCATCTGAGCTGCAAGATACCAACCCCAGGGATAGAAAGTCACCCTCTGACAACTGTCCTCATTGATCACAAGCTTCACCATCTTGTAGTCGAAGGTGATCCGGGTCTTCGTGTTGAATTTGTCCTTAGCATCACCCCTCCAGCGTACCATAGCCGGGAAGATGGTGGGATCGCTCTGCTGGTTCCACGGAAAGAACCCGATCACCTCACAAAACCAAACCTGCATGTCAAAACAGAAGGGTTATTTCTCTTACAGATACTAATAATCACAAATTTTGAGGATACATTCAAAAAGAAAGAATAGAAAGAAGATATGAGAATACCTCCAAAGCAAAGGAGAAATAGTCCAAAGAAGCCGCCTTATTGCGGCTATACAGATCCAAAGAAAAGAAAAACTCAGCCAATCCGGCCTCACCCCAAGAGATCCCCCCAACTGCCATCAGATCATCCAAAGAATCCAACAAACAAGTCATCGCCACCGTCCCAGAGTTGGCGAAGATGGTAACAGACAAAGTCAGCCACAGAAAAGCCCTCGCTAGCTGGTGAGCAGTCACGGGACTGGTGGCAAAGCCCTCAATGCACTGATGATCTTAATCTCAATCAGACGGCTCTCCATCCCTAACCCCTTCTGGCGAATGTCAAACCCCACATAATCCCTAAACTGTGCATCAGTGATGTGGTCTCTCCAGGTAACAGGTCGATCAGTAAACTACAAGCCCGTGATAGCAGTGAAATTGGCAGGGGTCATGGTAGCCTCTCCCCAACCCAAATGAAAGATGTGGGTAGTATCCCACCAAAACTCAGAAAGAGCCTGGGTCAGTCCCTTACTCTTATTCGTCACGTGCACACCCCAGCCGATGGCCTCTACAAAGGCATGAAGACCCGTAGCCTCAACTAACTGCCTCGGGTTGTGACCCCCCTTCCCAATATCGGGCATCCTCGCCCACAGCTTTACCGCGATCTCAGTGGGCCCTCGTGACTTGCTCTCCTGCAGGTAAGCACATCAAAGGTATGTTAGTCCCTCAACATATCTCAGAAATATATATTTCGCGAAAATTTCAAAGTAAAGCATTCACAAATATTTTTCTAGCATAATTCATATCAAATGCATGTTTTTCATCATATGGAACATATCACACTGAGCACATGCTCTCTCAAGAAAAAACAAGCACAAAACATCTCAGTTTTTTACAAAACCTCTTATACAAAATTAGTCTCTCAAACAAACATGCGTGAATCGTTGTCATCGTCCAAAGTATCATTCTCGCATCCATAATCACAAATTAATCTATTTTTAGCACATGCAAGAACTCCGTCCCACTTTTGGCATTATTTTACCCACTTTATTTTCAAAAATTGAGTCATACTCATATTCCTTCAAACAAATTGCACATGCATGATCACCTATATATCTAGTTCTGTATATTAATTGTCAAAAGCACGGAATCATCAACAAAATCACAAAAAAAAATCCAAAAAATTCCCAAAAATTCGAATTTAGCCCTAATTTTTGAAAATAATCAACCAAATCGACGAAATAGAGCAAATCAAAAGTGCTTACCCCTATAGATTGAGGCTTCATCGATTTATGATCCCTTTTATTAGGATAAAACTGA
This sequence comes from Adenophora triphylla var. japonica, assembly GCA_022495995.1. Lineage (NCBI taxonomy): Eukaryota > Viridiplantae > Streptophyta > Magnoliopsida > Asterales > Campanulaceae > Adenophora > Adenophora triphylla. The sequence goes on along the minus strand of JAFEMH010002165.1, from coordinate 33,116 downwards.
GAAGGAGGCACCGCAAAATCATATTTTCGGTCGGTCCTCACGAATTCCTTTCTCCTCAATCTCGTGGCTTGTGAGAGATTACGGCGCACTTGACGAGGCATAATGTACCCACCTTGTTCCATGAGAGTAGTAAGAACTTGAGATTTCAAAGAACTTTACATTTTCTCTCTCTTTTCTCTCTTCTCTCCTCGTCAACAATGGCCAACGACAGCCACAGCTCATTTTCTTCCTTCTGTTTTAACAATCTGGTGCGACGGAGTATCAGGCCATGCGGCCTCTTTTTCTCCATCCCAAGTCGGGCGGCTTTATTCGCCTCATGCTGAATTTACACTTCTGCCCCTGGCCTTTCCAATTGAACAAAATTCCCCATTATCTTCGAAAGGAATAACGTTGTCTCCCAAAATTTTCCCGTTATCTCCAAATGGAATAACGTTTCTTCCAAAAATTTCTGTTATCTTCGAATGGAATAATGTTTTCTCTCGAAAAATTTCCGTTATCTCCAAATGGAATAACGTTTCTTCCAAAAATTTCCGTTATCTCCAAATGGAATAACGTTTTCTCTCAAAAATCTCTGTTATCTCCGTTAGAATGGAATAAAATCAGGTGATCCCTCCAAATTGTTAAACCAATCAGGTGATCCCTCCAAATTGTCAAACTAATTAGGTGACCCCTCCAAATTGTCAAACCAATCAGGTGATCCCTCCAAATTGTCAAATCAATCAGGTAACCCCTCCAAATTGTCAAACCAATCAGGTGACCCCTCCAAATTATCAAATTAATCAGGTGACCCCTCCAAATTGTCAAACCAATCAGGTGACCCCTCCAAATTGTCAAATCAGTCAGGTGATCCCTCCAAATTGTCAAACATATCAGGTGATCCCTCCAAATCTTCAAACCAATTAGGTGACTCCTCCATCAACCATCAAAACTCTGAGAATCCTAGACATGTTGCTTAAACTGTCTAGCGGTTTCCCTGAACTACGATCATGGCTTGATTCCTCCCGAGGATACGTAGGTAGCCTTTTAAAGGTTCAGCCCTCCGACCACATTGGTCACCCCCTTCCTTTACCACTCCCCAGCGGTGTGTGAACTTGAATGTGCACTCGCCCGCGAAATTTTGTTTTTCAATGATAAAAAAGAAAAAAGGAGTCGCCACGCCATGTTTTAGAGGTACACTTTGAAAAACCTTTTAAGAGAGAATGGGTCCGGGGGTCAGGTTACGTGTTGGGAAGAACCGAGAGTTTACCCAACACGCCTCGTCCATAGACGAGTCTTTCTAATTAAATATCCAATTAATCCATAAGTGTGTGCAAACATTGATAATGAACAAATGTAGTAAACATGTATTTTATTGATATGAACTTGGAAACTTACAACTTGCGAACCAATTATTCAGGGAGGCCACTTCCCTTATACAACAGATCAATGCAGATTACAAGGGAAAATGGTTTCTGCAAATGGGCATAGAGTGTCACGTGACACAGGATGTGTCTGGCTAGATGTGTCACGTGACACAGGATCTAACCAGTCATAATGTGTCGCTTGACACACAGTGTCCATCTGCAGATACCTACAGATTTGAACTCAGCAACACCAATAACCAACACAGATCCAATTGATCAATCAGATAAACTTCAAAATACGCAATTAACAACAATTCAGCCCAGGGAGTGTGGATATGGCCCCCTTGGGGTCTAAACACCAATTTCCACAATAATCAAGCAATTAACAACCAATTATCCAAAACAACTAAGTTAAACAGAGAGATTGCGATTGGGATTCAGTAATCAAGACGGATAGAGTCTGATTACTGAATCCAAGGAAGAGAAAACAATAGAATTATTAGAGGAAGAAGGTAGAAGAGAGAGGGGAAAGGGAATTGAGGATGTTACCCTTGTTGCTTCCATGAATTCTGTACCAAGTTAGGTACAGAACCCTTCTATAACAGCTTCTGGTCCTGGAGAGCTTGGGAGGATTAGTTGAAGGTGGATCTAAGGGGTGATAGAAAGAAGTGGGTTGAATTGGAGGGAATTAGAGGTGAATTGGGAAGAGAGAGAGAGAGGTGTGTGTGTTTAGTGTGTGTGTTACGCTGCAATTTTGGCAGAGTAACAGTGTGTGCAGTTGGGATCCATTTCTAAGAAGGGAAGGGTCTTATTTATAGGCTGCAGTTGATGGTCTCAGTGTGTCGCACGACCTTCTGCAACCACTTTCCAAGCCTCGACTTGTCGCGTGACACAACAAGTCCCCAATTGCTTTTGGCACCAAAATCAATTTCTAGATCATTCAGGGAAAATACCCAAAAGGTCCAAAAAGGTTTTATTCCCAGGAGGTCCTTTAGCATGAGCAAGGTACGAAAAGGTACTTCCTTCGCGGGAAACTTATGAAATGTTTCCGGAAGTCTCGAGATAGGCCGGGAATTTACCAAAACACCCCTTAATGCAATTTTATCACATTAAAATGCACCTAAAAGGGTCACGAATCGGATTGGCATACTTACAGAGCCCCTCGGCAACGTCACTTTTAGAAAAAGTGAGGTTGTCGATAAAATAAGACCCAATCCCAAAGAGCGGCAAGGGATAAGGTGGAGGGCTGGACGGTGATCTGGGGAGATCGGATTGTTGGACCTTTGGAGAAAGGATTCCTACGTATCCCTAAAAGGGAATCAAGCCAAATCCTAGTTCGGAAACGAAACTGACAAGAAGCAAGAAAGGGTAGAGATGTGCCTTCATACCTTCGTTGTGCTTGCCTGTAGCTGCCTGAGGGGCTGGTGCTATTGCGGATGGTGCAAGGATGTAGCTGCCAGAGGGACTCATGCTGCAACTAGTGGTGGCGAGTAGCTGCCGGAGGGTCTCATGCTACCGCTGGTGAAAGGTTATAGCTGCCGGAGGGACTCATGCTACTGTTGATCTTCGTAGATGCCGGAGGGACTCATACCACTGGGTGTTGGTGCAGGGTAGCTGCCAGGGGACTCACGCTACTGCTGGTCTTTGTGGATGCCGGAGGGACTCATACCACTGGGTGTTGGTGCAGGGTAGCTGCCAGGGGACTCACGCTACTGCTGCTGGTCTTTATGGATGCCGGAGGGACTCATACCACTGGGTGTTGGTGCAGGGTAGCTGCTAGGGGACTCATGCTACTGCTGCTGGTCTTCGTGGATGCCGGAGGGACTCATACCACTGGGTGTTGGTGCAGGGTAGCTACCAGGGGACTCATGCTACTGCTGCTGGTGGGGATAAGTGTAGCTGCCGGGGGACTCACGCTACTGCTCATGTTGGTAGTTTACTGGTTCTGCCAAGTGCGAGATTGACGGTTGGCTTTGGGGTCAGGGACTTTGCCTGGTAGGATGGGAACATTGCTTGCTAGGGAGCGGGCTCTTGCTGGTGCTTTGGCGGCGAGGCCGGTGATACTGATGAACGTTGCTTGGGGAGACTGACAGATGTGGAATCTTTTTCTTGGTTTTCGCTTCGAGGGGGCAGTCCTTTGACGGTGCTCAGTTGATCATTGTACCTGTGGGGGAATCTACAAAGCATGCCTCAGGGGTTAAAGTGAAAAATATCAGACCATAGGGGTGGTTTTGGAATATCTGGTCAATGAGTCACGTTGTGTCGCACGACTACATAAAGCTCATAGACAGACCCTTATAACGTTGAACAGTCGCCACTTTGAAATAACATTTAGAGGGAGGCGAGCGGTTTTGAGAGGAGAAACAAGCTATTCGTACGAATTCAAGGGAAATCAAGTGAATCAAGGATGTTGATTTAGTTTTTTGCTCGCAAAAGATGCCTCGCCTAGCTCGTCCCACGAAGAAGGGGCCTCAACAAGTCAATTGGCCGCTTGTAGGAAGAATGTTCAACGGAATCAGAGGCCATTCATCCCTCAAATAGTGAGAGGAGATTTCTATCCACAACTCAAGGAACAGACTTTCGCGCCCGGGAAGAAGAATACGGTATTTTCGTAACCCTTTCCCTTCATTGCATTGAAAATTGGTTTTTTATTTTGTGTCAAGATGTTCGAGATTTATCTGCGAAGTTTTGAATTTGCTGCATGATTCTAAGCTATGAGAAATTATGGATGCATGTTAAATGTTTCAACCCTAGTTTTACTTGGAAAAGGGAAAGTACAAAATTACAATTGATTTACATTCTTCTTTTGGAAAAAATTGAGATATTCATACCTGTGCTGTGTTTACCTGCAGGAGTTGCGTACCTGAGGCTCACCAGAGGTCGTTGGTCGGCTGTGGGATCTCTTGCCCGACAGCCAGGAGCTGGAGCATTAGCCGAAGGGCTTGGTATATGCTGCCGGGCTTAGCCAGTTCTTTGAGATGGAGAAGGCCATCGGAGACACACAGCGGAGCGTGGGGCTGGTGAAGGAGTTCCGAGAGTTTTGGTGGGAGACTACCCATTCTTTTCACTTTTCTTGGGGAGAGGCGACGGTCACGCCGTACGACTTTGCCGCTATCACAGGCCTTCCTTTTACTGCCGAGCCATTATACTTGGAGGAGCCTGCCCTTGAGGATGATCCTCAGCCTCCCACCGAGGCATACTTCATGGAGCTGGTTAGTTTTGTTCCCAAGGATAAGAAGGGGAACGGGTACGAGCTAGGGGAGCTTCATGGTCACATTGTTGGGCAGAGTAGGGATTATCCTGCTGATCTGGCAGATACTGAGGAGGGCCGACTGAGGGCTAAGAGGTTGGCTAGAGCTTTTGTATGGGTTGGATTTTCTGACATGCTTTTTATTAATGGCACGTCTTCCGCTTTGATTTCACTGTTGGAGCTTCTGAGGGATTGGGATGCTGTTGGGACTTTATCCTGGGGAGAGGCAGGAATCGCTGAGCTGTACTTGGCTTTGGATGATATCAGCAGGGGGAGGCAAAGTCCTTCAGCTGCTGCCATTTGGCTTTTGAGGTATTTCTCAATCTGACCCCATCTTTTTTAATATTCTTTCTTTCTGTCATTTCTTACTGTCATTCTGACTTGCTTTGATCCTTCTTTTCCAGGTTTGGGCCTATGAGATTATCGGTTTTTATGCCTGGCGGGTTCAAGAGGCATACCCGGTCATTATATTTCCTGCTATGAGGCGCTGGGTGAAAGACGCGCGGCAGAAGGTCCGAACAGCGGATACCAGGGGACGAGTGACAGCTTCTTACCCTGATACTATGATCTGCTTGCGAGGGACTCCCGGGAGTCTGAATCTATTTCCCTGGGTTGACCGGTATGCTGAGCTTGATCTAGGACATGATTTACGTTTTACCGAGTGCCGCAATCTTTTGGTAGGCCTGTCTGGGGATGCCCTGTACTTGGGAGAGAGATTCAGCAGACAGCACGGTCCCGATAGCATTGCTAGAGTCCCAGTTGATCCTCTAGCGGATATATGGTTCCCTCGGAAACTGGATGATGTAGTTGCTTTGATCTAGGGGGAGGCTGCATTCAACTATACTGGGGATGGAGATTACGGAGCTTATGTGACGACGAGGTTGAGGTCACCGCAGGTGGAGCCGAGACGTGATGCTCAGGGCACAGGCCCTTCTACTGGATATGTGTCAGACATGCCCTTGCCTCCTCCCTTTATCGATTTTCAAGATGGGGATCACTTGAGACGGGCTCCCCTTGATACCAGCAGGATTTATCCTTATTTTCATCTTCCGGAGGGCACCCGATCTATAAGTACTATTCTCCTCTTTCTTTATTGTTTTGAACTGTTTACATCTCTTGCTTTTCACTGTGACTAGCTCCCTGATTCCTCCTTGTTTGGTTGCACCAGGTCTTGGCTGACATTTACTGGAGCTTTGCTCATCACTACACCGGGTCCATGGACATGATTGATCAGCTGGAGAGGAGCGCTCGTTACTGGAGGGAGCGGTGCTTGGCTCGGAGCTCGGATGACGATTCTACGTCCAGCTTACCTGGTAGGAAGAGGGCCCGGACTGATATGGCCGCAGATGATACTCATAGGCCCAGGACCAAGACTGCCTCTCGTCATCCCCCTAGTCCTCCTAGCTCTGATTAAGAGAGTGATGCTTCTGTAGATCCACACGAGATTGAGACCATGGCTATCCCTGCTGTTCATACACTTTTTCGTGATGATCCCGTTATTTATCACGATCCTGCTGTTGATCCGAATCATGCACATGCTGAGGGAAATGATGCAGATGGGGAGGAGAGCGAGGGAGATGACGATGATGATTCTGATGATGATGATGGCTCGGAGTAGCTCCTTGGATCAAATCACAGCTCTTTTGATTATTGTACCCCCTTTTGGAAAGAAACGGACAAACACTCTTTTCTTTTCCTTTTTGTAAAAACTTACTTGCCTTGCATTTTCTAAGCTTAGTACATTATTATTAGTTTTTTTTTTGCTATTTGCACGAGTCCATTTTTTGGAAGAATAGGAAGGAATGGTTTTTTAAATGGTTTTGGCATTGATAAGAATGTGGTTTGAATGATTTGATTGTGTATGGCATGTATATATGGAATGATGGTTTGTATGAATGTGTATAAGAACTGAATGAACCCCTCTCCCAGGTTTAATTGTAGGATGATGGCTTTGTTTGCAGCTTTGAACAAGTCGGGGCATGCCCTGGTGCAGAACAGATTGCAATCTTTTGATGTCTGGTGTTGGACTCAAGGTGTCGCACGACTCAAGACAACATGTGCACATCCTGTCGCGTGACACAACAAGTCATGCTGATAGGTCTTCCAAACCAAACTTCCACATTGCCTCAAGATCTGTCCCTTTTGCTTAGAGTAAGAAATTCATCAGCCCCAACATAAAGTAGGCCTTTAGTAACATGTTCATTCCCAAGGATTGACGTTATAAAGCAAGCCTCGGTATTTATGCACATGCACATATCAATTTTCCTTTCCTTTCTCAAGCCCCAGTTTGGCAAGTAGTTTCATTGCAAACAACACATCATGTAACCAAGGAGGAGATCGTTCTTCAAGCTTCAGTCAGTCAGTCGGCGGACAAGACTTAGGAATGCTTATGTGCAGGGGCACGTTTTTCGAAAGGTGGGAATGGCTCTCGAACTTGTGTATGACACTCTCGTTTTTGGGTTTAACTCTTTTGGGTGAGTATAAGCATTAAAAGGCGTGGAGAGGTGTATGGAAGCCCCTGCTTGATAGAAATGCAGTATTTAGCTCTATATCCCTAAAAATGTAGAGAAGAAGACTTGCCGAGACACTTGAAAACCTGTCTTATTCACGATGATCACAAGGTTGCTTAAAACCCTTTGCTGATGTTCGGGTTATTCAACACCAAAGCTGATATGAACAAATATTTCAATCAATCTTGAGGAGAAAGCTGACTGATATCGAGAATTAAACTCCGAAGGGTAGAAAGTGTATTTGTGTATAGGGATGGTCCTTGAGGAGACCGGATCTTCTGAGATCTAGAGTGTTGACGTACACGTCACTTTGGAGGGTCGAAGAAGGATACAGATGTGAAGCCCCAGTGGGACGTCCACGGCAAGTGTTTGCGGAGGAGAAATGAAATATACTCACATAAAACTTCGAATGAACGGAGGGAATTTGCACAATCTTCGCTTGATGGCCTGAAACTGCTATCTGGTAGGAACTGCGATTGGGTTTCGGGGTTTCGATCGGCCCTTGGGTGATTCGGGATATCATGACCTCTTAAAACGAGAGGTCGGCTAGGCCTTTTGCTGGTTGAACCTCTAAAGTTGAGAGGTTGGCTTGCAGGGATGTGTTTGGGATTTCTAAGGTGAGGGAATTTGTGATTGCATCTCCATTGCCTCTAAGAATGAGAGGTCAATCTTGGCCAAAGGAAAGGGTAATGGTAATGAGAATATCCTCTAAAATCGAGAGGACGGTTTGGAATTGTTTTCGGTAATGGTGAGGGGACATCCAAGCTGTCTTTTTATTCACTCTGAGACTCCTCTTAAGTAACGGCCGAATCCTTTGACTTTTTGCTTTTGAGAGAATTGCTGGGGACTATGCTCTCTTTCTTTTCTCTTTTTTTTATTCTCTCTTTTTTTGTATATATTTTTTTTTATCTTTGTCTCCTTTTTTTTATTTAGAGAGGAGAATTTCAGCTAGTCCCCAGGATGGATCATTGCTTTCCGTCGTTCTTGAGCTTGGTGACGGTCAATCTTTTGAATCACGGGAGTGTCAAGGATAGTCCTTCTTCTTCTGCGATGGCTAAATGGGTTTCAAAACATGCCGATCTTGAACTGAAGGGGTATTGTTTAGTGAGGGTAAGGTAATGGTTTTTCCTAAGGGTGAAGGTTTCAACCGCAGTCCCTACCGGATGGTCCGAACGAGATCAAGTTTTCATTGCTTGCTTAAGCTTACTTTGAGAAGGATTCATGCAAATTCATCGAGCAACGAGATGGTGAGGACGATGGAAGGTATGTGAGCATATGGGAATCGAGGTGGGGAGTCGGCAAGCCCCGGGATATCAGTCTATTTTCTCGCTCAGATCGATTCAAACATTAGTCATTTCAAAGCATTAGTCGGTGAGCATCACAAGTGATCATTTGGAATAAGACCATTTCAACTGAGTGTAACGCGGGTATGCAAGTAATGTCTCGAGTCTAGCAGGAATAGAAACAAATATTTTTTTATTGAAATAAAAAGACTCCTAACATGGATGTAGCAGACTCAAATCATAAAAGAATAGACATTTGATATCGAAATGAAAACAATCTAGACCCTATAATGCCTGACTGACTAACTTCTTCACTGTGGAAAAGGATCGGTAACCGCCTTGGGAGGAGCTTTCTCAATTCTGCCTTCATCAACCAGCTTCTGAATAAGTACCTTTAGAAGGGAGCAATCATTGGTCAGATGTCCAGGGTATTGATGATAGTAACAATACTTGCTGCGATCCAAACCCGGACTGGGTTTAATGGGATGATAATTATCAAGCGGCTTTATCATTCCCCTTCGCATCAACCCATTGAAAGCTTCCTTGGTTGTTATTCCCAGGTCATCAAATTCTCGTTGTTTGCGCGGTGGACACCGACCACGATTCTGGACACCATTTTCCTCATGAGAACCTACCTCGATCTTCCCTTCGTCAATGAGTTCATGGATAATCACCCTCAACTGTCTGTATTCACAAGTGGTATGGCCATGATATTGGTGATAGTAACAATATTTGCTTGGATCCAGCTTCATGTTGTTATGCGGGGGACTATAATTGGTTAATGGTTGAACCAGTCCTCCGCTCACCAAAACCTTGAGGAATTGATTCATAGGCATTCCCACCTTTCCCCAGTATGCTTTCTTCCTTTCCATTTGAATTGCCTTTGAAGGGGTCCCGGGTATTGGAGTCCCTTGCTGGATAGGGTTCACAGCAGGAATGAAAGACATCTAATTCACAGTTACGTATGAGGCTGATCCTGAACGCTGATCATGCGGGTATGATAAGTTGAAACCATATGAACTCATCGGTGGTTGAGAAGCACTTCCTTGAAGGGGAGCTTGGTCAGAGTAGAATGGCAGTGATCCTTTCTGGTTGAGATGTCCGTTCACAAAATGACACGATTTTTGGGAATCTGGCTGATACTGACTTTGCAAACCAATCTGATTAAGAGAATCAAAAATCTCGGGGATCGATTGTCTATCCGGAATCTGAGTTTGGACCACTTGAGGTGCCGGGGAAAGAATCTTATCTTGCTCATCCTCATATATCCTTTTCACCACATTTCCAGTTCCATGCTCAACATTACTAGCACCGATGATTTCTTCGTATGACCCATTTTCGTGCCGAATTAGTGTGATCCCTCGGACGCGCATCGCTTCTACAAACCTAGCATGCGTTTCTTCTTCTCTGGCTTTAGCAACTTGGATGAGCAATTGGGCCTTACATTCACGAACCATGGCAGCCTCAAGAGCAGCTTGCAACTCCGCCACCGACAAATCATTCATGTCCAACTGACCTGAAGTGAGAGGAATTCCAGACTGAGCGGACGGTATAACTTTTGCACCAGACATCTCGAATAGCAGAACAGATGGGAGCTTCGAAGGAACTGCAAATATTCTGGATATGCGAACTAAATGATCACCCCTTGTAACAGAGCCCACACCCAACTTGTCACCGCTATAAAGGTTTATGAGAAGGTGAAGGGAGATTTTTGAGGAAATACGGGAGAGGGAAAGGAAAAGAGGGACAGACTCGCGCAAACAATTTATTTATCTTCAAGTATAAATCAATGTTTTAAATCCTAAGTACGGTTGGGAAAGGAGAAGCCTTTATTTATACAAACTACACCTTGGGGGAACCTAGGGACGCAACATTCAAATCACACTAAATGTTTTGCATTAAAATCTATAATAGGTAATGATACCTAACCAAAACCTAACACCGTATGGGACGGAGAGGTTGTCGAAATTTCTGGGGAAATTTGGGCAGCATAACGGGTATTCTTGAAGAATTTCAAAGAAAAATCCGGCATGACCTCTCGTCGGTGCACGTTGACAATGCGGCATGATCTCTCGTTAGAACACGCCACGGGAGTGACATGTCCCCAAGTGAAATCATGTTGCGTTGGCAACATGCCCACAAGATGCGAGGTTTTGGGGAAGGTATAAGGACCTATGATAAGTTTCAAAACAATTCATTTTGGGGTGATTAAAAACGTTGTATCAAAAACCAACCGTAGGTAAGGTTTAAGTGTGGTGCCACCTATAACGCACTAGGGGAATAGGCTTGATTTCAGCCGCTCAAGTGTGGGCGAATTTTATGGCCGTCCGCGATGCCGTCAATCGCACCCGAGGGTTCTAAGTCTATGTGGTGTAGTGTGCGGATTACTATGTTCTTTTATTTACGAAAAACAAAATTTTATTACTTTATTTTATTTACTTTTGAAAAGAAAAAGAGAAAACACACACACTCTCATAGGGAACAAGGGGAATAACAATCAACTGAGCCAAATTCGATTCAAGGGACTGCCCTCAAACCAGCTTCTGAAGATATGTTCAATGACCATTCCTGTCGCGTGACACAGGACATCATGGGACATAGATGTCGCACGACTAGGGTGATCACTGAACCAGAATTCCTGCAAAATCAAATCAGCCCCTGCCTCTCCATGGCAAGGGACAAAGCATAATAACTAAAGCACAACAAGAAAGGCCACAAGACACACAAGGATCACAAGTCTCATAGTCAACAAAATGCATGTACCACAAAGGATCATCAAGGATGCACACAAAGATGGATATATTGGATGTTTAATCGAATGAAAGCTTGACCCTCTTAACTTTGAAAAATAGGTTTTCAAAAGTGTAGAGTCCCTAGCAGAGTCGCCACTGAATGTGCGCTCGCCTGCCAAATTTTGTTTTCCAATGATGAAAAAGAAAAAAGGAGTCGCCACGCCATGTTTTAGAGGTACACTTTGAAAAACCTTTTAAGAGAGAAAGGGTCTGGGGGTCAGGTTACGTGTTGGGAAGAACCGAGAGTTCACCCAACACGCCTCGTCCATAGACAAGTCTTTCTAATTAAATATCCAATTAATCCATAAGTGTGTGCAAACATTGATAATGAACAAATGTATTAACATGTATTTTATTGATATGAACTTGGAAACTTACAACTTGTGAACCAATTATTCAGGGAGGCCACATCCCTAATACAACAGATCAATACGGATTACAAGGGAAAATGGTTTCTGCAAATGGGCATAGAGTGTCGCGTGACACAGTATGTGTCTGGCTAGATGTGTCGTGTGACACAGGATCTAACCAGTCACAATGTGTCGCGTGACACACATTGTCCATCTACAGATACCTACAGATTTGAACTCAGCAACACCAATAACCAACACAGATCCAATTGATCAATCAGATAAACTTCGAAATATGCAATTAATAACAATTCAACCCATGGAGTGTGGATATGGATAGATCCACACCCCCTTGGGGTCTAAAAGCCAATTTCCACAATAATCAAGCAATGAACAACCAATTATCCAAAACAACTAAGTTAAACAGAGAGATTGCGATTGGGATTCAGTAATCAAGATGGATAGAGTCTGATTACTGAATCCAAGGAAGAGAAAACAATAGAATTATTAGAGGAACAAGGTAGAAGAGAGAGGGGAAAGGGAATTGAGGATGTTACCCTTGTCGCTTCCACGAATTCTGTACCAAGTTAGGTACAGAACCCTTCTACAACAGCTTCTAGTCCTGGAGAGCTTGGGAGGATTAGTTGAAGGTGGATCTAAGGGGTGATAGAAAGAAGTGGGTTGAATTGGAGGGAATTAGAGGTGAATTGGGAAGAGAGAGAGAGAGAGGGGTGTGTGTTTAGTGTATGTGTGTTACGCTGCAATTTTGGTAGAGTAACAGTGTGTGAAATTGGGATCCATTTCTAAGAGGGGAAGGGTCTTATTTATAGGCTGCAGTTGATGGTCTTAGTGTGTCGCACGACCTTCTGCAACCACTTTCCAAGCCTCGACTTGTCGCGTGACACAACAAGTCCCCAACTGCTTTTGGTGCCAAAACCAGTTTCTGGATCATTCAGGGAAAATACCCAAAAGGTCCAAAAAGGTTTTATTCCCAGAAGGTCCTTTGGCATGAGCAAAGTACGAAAAGGTACTTCCTTCGCGGGAAACTTATGAAATGTTTTCGAAAGTCTCGGGATAGGCCGAGAATTTACCAAAATGCCCCTTAATGCAATTTTATCACATTAAAATGCACCTAAAAGGATCGCGAATTGGATTGGCGTACTTACAGAACTACGACCCGGCTTCATTCCTCCCGAGGATACGTAGGTAACCTATTTAAAGGTTCAGCCATTTAACCTCTTAGGTCACCTTTTTCTTCCTTTAAAGCAAGGGACTTGTTTCTCTTCACCATTCCCCATCAATTCCGAACTACGATCGTGGCTTGATTCCCCCGGGATACATAGGTAGCCTATTTTAGGTTAAGCCAATCCGTCACACATGACATCCTTTCCCCAGCGGATCCAAAACTACGATTTGGCTTGATTCCTCTTCGGGATACGTAGGTAACCTTTACAAAGGTTCAGCCATTCGACCACTTTGGTCACCCAATCCCAATCCATCTCGGCAGTTCACCATATTAGATTCTCACTTTATCAACAACCCCACTTGCTTCGCAAGTACCATTGCCGAGGGGCTTCTGTAAGTATCCAAATCTGGCTCACATCCACCAATCCGAGTTTCCTAGCAATTTCCCAAACTTTCATGAAGTTTAAGGGCAATTCGAGAACTTTTCTTTACTTTTTGAGCAAGGAAGGACCTACCAGGAATTACAAAACTGGATAGGACTTCGCTGGAAAGAAGCTTCCTAATCTGCCACCTTGCCTTGTTCTAGAAAAAGGCTGAGTCGACAGAAGAAGAAGCCGTACGGCTTTTTTTATCACATGGTCAGGCCGTGCGGCTTCATTAGTAGCCTGGCAGAAGCCTTTAAATAGAGACCTTCTCTATCTCATTTCATATACAGTTTTCATAGCAAAGTCACTCTGCAGAAATACCTACTCGAAATACTCTCTCCTAAATTAATCCAAACCTAATCTATTCTAATAGATTTAGCCCAAACAACACTCTTAAGAAGATAGAGAAGCACCAATATTGGTAATCTCTCCTTCTCCCTACCCTAATCTACATCTATACACTTTTACTCTCATTCTCTTGTTACTTGTTGAATACCTTCCATTATGCTCTAAAGTTCCAATCTTTAATTATGTAGACCTATACTTCCCTTCCCTAAACACAAATGACTCATGGAGATCCTCTCCCTAGGATGAACAAGATCCCACAAGTGGCTTGTTCTAGGGATGATCTACCAAAAGAGGAGTGACCCCTTTTATATTTGTGTCTAAAAATATAATCTTTATGAGTTAAATGTTTTCCCCTTCCCTAGATCTAGCTTTTCCTATTATTGTCCACCTATTGAGGTATTAAGGGCATAAGAAAAATCACAAAGATCCCATCATTATATATTTCTCTCTTAGATTCATAATCTCCCTTGTCCCTTTTAGCATCTCAAATGGGGAAATTAATGTAAAGACTCAATATTTACATTGATTCTTTCACTTTAATGCCACCATTTCTTTATTCCTCCCCATGTCCCCAAGGTTGGAATCTTCTCCTAGGATTGTCTAAAGCCTATTAAGGTACATAGGAAGAATGTAAAGATCCAATCTTTATGTCTCATTTCTCTAGACTCATGGTTATTGAGCATTTCTAAATTGAAAATTTGTGTAAAGACTCAATCTTTACACCAATCTCATTACATAATGCCATAATATTTGTCCCTTTTAGAGATCCATGATCTCGGACCCAAGATCTTCTATGATCACTTGAGATAAATATACCAAAATTCCCCCAATAAATCCACAAATATCTCAAGATGTAGGATGAAGGTCCAAGATCCGCACTATTCCATTCTTGAGCTTATAATGAGTTCTTTGATCACATTTGAATAAGATCCCCAATGAAAGTTAGATTAAAATATACCAAGGCTCCTATGCCTAGATTGGTTGAATAATCTAATGGGAGGGTAGATAGGTCCCCTAATGATGATCACAAGCTCAAAAGTGGGTAGGGGATCAAAATCCCGAAAATATCAAAGACTAAGGCATCTTGAACTAAAACCCTCTTAAAATGGTTCCTATGTTTGGATAAAGACTTGGGACATTCTTTCTCTTTCTTAAATCACACACACACTCGCACAAATTTTGGACCTTGGAAGACTTGCTTTTGCAAGGCTCCTTGGGTGAACGCCAAACGTTCTTCCCAAGGGGTAATTTAACCTCCGGACCTAGTATCTTTTTTCTTTTTTTTCAAAGATTTGAGGATTATCAAAATGGCGTGGCGACTCCGTTTTTCATTAATTTGATTTTTTCCAATGAGTTGACTCGGCCCTCGTAATGATATGGAAACTACCCATGTGGTATGGCATTGCCCATCTTGGGGCAATTCACACACTCTCTCTGCACCTGAGAAGTACCCAAGAGGAAATGCAGCAAACTTCCATATCTCCAGAAAGAGAAGTAAATCGAATAGGTCCGCCATGGAAAAAGGAGCTACCATCATAGTAGCAATGTCTTTCCAACCCAGCAAAGGCTCCTGCCTCATATCAAACTACCTGGAAACAAGGGACAGGATGTAGAAAGGAGACTGATCCGTCTCCAAGACCCAAGGGTCGCTGACCAAATGTCCACGGACTAAAAGATTTCGGAAGCACAAGAGTAGCTTGAAGTCTCTCTCGCAACCATAAAGCAAGCAAAGTGGGGCTTCCTCCGCGCATGAATAGGTCCCCCATCGCCAGATCTTCTATACCGTGAAAGGTTTACCCCAGAACCAAAGGAACGATATCCTCGCCCGCTCGGCAGTGGCCTACCACATCCAACAAAGCGCTGTGACCTATCCCGAGGGAGCTAACCATGAAAAGGGTGGCTATCACGCACAAAGAAAACACGTCCCAGGAGACATCACTCCCGTCGTCGCGCATGAAACTGTCAAAGTTGTTTCAGCCCCCAACTGCTCAGAAAACCTGCCAAAGCTGCCTCAGTCTCCATATACCACGAACATTTCAAGCTCATGCGACATGCACAAAACATAAAAAAGGAGAAGTAGAAATAACTCCTAAGTTATCACCAATAAAGTGCAAATAAAAGAGTTCATTACATGTGAATACATTGTGCATATAAATACAAATATTTTGTTGCTCTCCTCACTAATATGCATTGAAAAGAAAAAAAAGAGTCCTACTCTGAGTCATCGGCACCACCGCCTGGTAAAGGCACCCGCATCTCGGCACCTTCGCCTGCCACCTCATCATCTTAGCAGAGGCGCTACCACATCCTCATCGTCTCAGCAGAGGCGCCACCACGCCCTCATCATTTTAGCCAGAGGCGTCACCATGCCCTCATCATTTCAGCCAGAGGCGCCACCACGTCCTCATCATTTCAGCCAGAGGCGCCACCATGCCCTCATCATTTCAGCCAGAGGCGCCGCCATGTCCTCATTATCTCAGCAGAGGCGCCACCACGTCCTCATCATCTCAGCATAGGCGCCACCACATCCTTTATCATTTCAGCCAGAGGTGCCGCTAAGCCCGCCACTGTAAGTACCCCAATTCGGACCACTCTCCATTCGAGCATACGGGAAACACCGAGGACTCATGCATTCATGATCCTAAAGACCCGTAACGTCCAAAAGGTCCAAAATGATCAGCCAAACCAAGGGAGGACCTTTCAGGGATAAAAAGGAACTCAAGGACTTTGCAGGAATAACAAAAAATGGCCAGTTGACACAATGGTCCGTACGGACCACTTTGCAAAGCAAGAATGGTCCGTACGGACACTTATGTCAACATGCCAAAATAATTACAAAATCTCCACAAAGTCCACAATATTCTCTGAAATCCAGGAAACCCAAAAAACAGGTAATGACACAAAGGTTCGTACGTACCACTTTGCAGTTTTTTGAGGCCTATAAATAGAAGGCTCCCCCTTCCATTTCATTCACACCTCAACTCTCTCCTCTCTTCCCCCAGCCTTAAGGCAACTCCCCAAGATGTCCTGACGTCTTCCGGACCTTCCCGAGGCCTCCCGAGCCTTTCCGAGGAGCTCCAAAGCCCTCCCAAGGCACTCCAAAGTCCTCCCGAAGTGATTCCGGTCAAACTCGGTCCTTCCCTAGGCAATTCGGGTCTGTCCCATGGCTTCCCGAGCCATCCCGAGGTACCTTAGCCATCCCGAGGCAATCCCGGCCTCCCGAGCCTTCCCGTGGTGCTCCAAAGCCATCCCGAGGCACTCCGAAGTCCTCCCGAAGTGACTCTGGTCGATCCCGGTCAATCCCGGTTTGTCCTAATCGACCCCCGACGTCCCAAAAACCCTATTCACCCTCAAAACAAACACATTCCTCTGCAGAAGATAGACACAAACCAACATTGGTATAATCTCCTTTCGCACATTTAAATACTGCTCTAATTTAAGTCTTTAAATACTTTACTACTTTAAATTTACTGCTTACAATGTAGTCTAAGTTTACTATTCACGCAGAACCAAAACGTACAAACAATCCCACAAGGCCTTCCATTGCACTATGGAGGTCTGACGGTGATAGCGGTTTGTTACTATTCCCGCACTGTCTTTTCAATTATTTAATTAATGCATTTTATTTAAAAGCACACACACATAGCATTTAAAGAAAGAAGGGTATCAAAAGACTCGTGTATACGAGGCGACTCGGGTGAGCTCAACATATCTCTTTTCGAGGCGTAACCTGACCTTCGAACTCAAAAATCTCATCACACAACAAAACAAAACAAAACAAGCCTTTTCTCAATGTTTTGGGCACAATCAAAACGGCGTGGCAACTCTAAACGAAAAGCAGCACGACCGCACAGCGCGAGATGCTGTCCGGCCACAGATTGGGTAATTTCAGTTGGCGACTCCGCTGGGGATGTTTTATTTTAAAAACTTAAAAAAAAAAAGATTTTTAAAACAATGATGAGGGTCAAACTTTCAGTTTTACTCTTTATTTAACTGTTTTGTGTGCATGTGCTTTACTTTTTTGCTTATTCAAAAAATACAAAAAAATGCATCATAATACATCTGTGTACATACATTTAAAATACATTCTGCAAAACTTTCTGTTTTACTCAGAAAAAAAAAACAAATTTTAGTGACCGCACACTACGCGCACTCTTATTCTGTACACTACACACTACAACCCCAAACCCGGGATGGTCTCAGATGCAGTTCGATTGGTGTTACTATGCCTTTCGAGCGCGCACGGGATCTTCCAAACTTCCCATCCTAGTCAGTGTCGACCATGCACTTTTGCATCACACTCTGTCCAGACTCGGTTGGTTTTTGACCCAGTCCATATCATAAAGCCTGGATACATATCCCATGTCGGCCATTATCTGAGTCAAAGCCCAGAAATCAAGATCTCTTGCGCAAGCAAGACGATGAAAGGTCATGCTAAAATCTTGACCCGATCTTGATTTCTAAAAGCTACACTTAGACAATGATCTGTACCGGATATATGTCCATGCCCACATGACTCCAAGTCGTCAAGCCTTTAATGCATCATCCATGACAATATGACCTAGCCAAAACCTAAAGTCATAGATCCCTTGCGCAAGCAAGGTAAAGAGAGGTCATGCCGAACTCTTGACCCGATCTTGACTTAGGTACTTGTAACGATGTGTTGCCTTTTTCGCGGGAAAAATTCGATTTTCGCGTTTCTTTGAAAAACCAAATAAAACCGAAAAAAACGGAGTCGCCACGCCATTTTAATTTTGAAGGGCCAAAACTTTGAAAAAAGCCCGAGATCAGAGATTTAGGTTCGGAGGTCATGTTACGCGTCGGGAAGGACGTTAGTGTGCACCCGACGCGCCTCGTAAAACGAGTCTTCCAAGCTGAAAATCATTTGTGTGTGTGTGTGTGTGTGTGTTTTGGCCAAAATAAGTTGAAACTGGAAAAAGTAAAAATTGGGATGTCTTTTTAAGACTTTAAACTGATCCCATGATTTTTTGGAAAATTTTTGGTTTGAGATTTGGTACTCAAAAAACCTTTTGAAGTTGAGAAGTCACTTCTGCCAGAAGGAAATGGCAGCAGACACCTGATTTTGAAATGGATTCAAGGGTCCTAAAACTTCATAATCTGGGTGAACTCAGAGAATGAAAGTTTCTCTAGACTCCTTGAATAAACTTTGTGTGAAAGAAATTTCCATTTTGGAGAAGATTTGAGGGGTCAAAACCTTCTGGAAACCTC
Source organism: Adenophora triphylla var. japonica (assembly GCA_022495995.1). Classification (NCBI taxonomy): domain Eukaryota; kingdom Viridiplantae; phylum Streptophyta; class Magnoliopsida; order Asterales; family Campanulaceae; genus Adenophora; species Adenophora triphylla. The sequence continues at coordinate 14,401 of JAFEMH010002165.1, read as the reverse complement.
AGATATGAGATCTGGATTCCCAGAAGCTGATGAACTAGCCTCTGAAAGAAAAATTGAAAAGAGGAGTTTTACTCACCCAAAAAATAAGGTAAAAATATGTCTGGAAAGCTCTGGATGTTGGCTACAAAAAGTGTTTTGTAGTCAACACCAAATTCCAAGTTCATCTGTGTCCAAAAATTAAGACCATGGACTGAGGTCTGAGAAAATTGCTACTGGACAGCAACTTCTCAAGAAAGAAAATATGATTTTAAGGGGGGTTTTGCATCCATGCTTGTCCCCATTTCCCTAGGTTTTGGTTAGTGATCACTAGACATTTTAGTGGTGAATCAACTATACCAAACCATCCTTAAGGTACATTAGGACTAAGCATTTCATTTGCTTGGGGAGGGGATTTTACCCTTTGAAATCAAGATTTAGTGCTTGAAGATGGTTTTTTAGGGTTTTGAAAGTGCATTTTTGCAAGTAAGAAAGAAAAGCTTTGAAAATAATGTTGATCTTTGTAGAAGATCATCCATGGAGATGGTCTTCCATGGTGATTTTCTTAGATCTAGAGAAAAAAGATGAAAGAACTACATTTTGTAGTTTGAAGATGCATGCATGGATGAGATTTAGGGTTAGGAAGAGGAGGGTTTACCAATCTTCCTTGTGTTCTTGAGTGTTTGGCTTGAGTGTATGAGTGTTTAGGGCTTTAATATGAGAGTGAGTGGATGAGTATGAGTTGGGAAAGATTGGAAAGAAAAAGGTGACAATTCTTGAGAATTCTCACTGTTTTCTCTCTATATTTCGCCTTGAATTTCGTTGCTATTGTGTTCTTCCTTTTTATTTACGTATTTGGAGGGCTCAATTTATAGCCCTCTGAAAATTACATACTTGTCCGCGCGGATAGGATCGAGCGGCGTGCCTTTGTTCATTAAATGCGGCTTCGGCTTTGGACAAGAAGAATAATCTTTTTCAAAATTTAAATTGACCGGCCGGTTTTTGTTTCCGGCATTGCTATATTTGGTTTTCTTCATTTGTTTTTCTTTTTTGAGATTCTTTTTAAGGTTTAACCTTAAATAACAATGCCCATTTTACCCTCACTTTGTTAGGAAATTTAGGATAGTTAGGAATGTTAGAAATGTTATAACTTTCGTTAATTTTCTAACGAAAATTCTAACAAGCTCAAATTGGAGCACTTACAGTAGCCCCTCGGCGACGGCGCTTTCGAAGGAAGCGGGGTCGTCGATAAGAGTAAGGCTCCATATTTGGCGGGATGACCTAGCGATAGGCTACCTACGTATCCCGAATGGGAATCAAGCCAGTCGTAGTTCGGGTCTTTGACCCTGGAGATGATGGCGTTTTAGGTGCCTCGAACACGGTGAGCGAGTTCTACGGTCGGTTCTTGGAAAGAAACTTCTGCCGGGGATAAGAGATGACCATTTTTGGTCTGATGGCTATCCGCTCTGCTGGGGATAGGAATGACCATTTTCGGTCTGACGGGTATCCGCCCTGCTGGGGATAGGAATGACCATTTTCGGTCTCTGCTGGGGATGATTGCGATTTATCGCTTTCTAGCGATAGCGTCTTAGGTGCCTCAAACCTTGGAGATGGCGTTTTAGGTGCCTCGGACCTTGGAGATGGCGTTTTAGGTGCCTCGAACCTTGGAGATGGCGTTTTAGGTGCCTCGAACCTTGAAGATGGCTTTTTAGGCGCCTCGGACCTTGATGATGATGGCTTTTTAGGCGCCTCGGACCTTAATGATGATGGCTTTTTAGGCGCCTCGGACCTTAATGATGATGGCTTTTTAGGCGCCTCGGACCTTAATGATGATGGCTTTTTAGGCGCCTCGGACCTTAATGATGATGGCTTTTTAGGCGCCTCGGACCTTAATTTGAAATGGCCTTTCGGTGGACTTTGTCTGCTGCCGAAGGAGAGGGTGACCGTTTTGGTCGAGGGGCTGGACCTAATGATAGGCTACCTACGTATCCCTAGTGGGAATCAAGCCCTTTCGTAGTTCGAGTCTTACTCGAGATTTCGTTGGCTTTTGAGATTCCGTTAACTTTGCTGGGGATTTCGTTAGCCTTTCTTTGAGGAAAATCGAGACGTATTCGTGCAGGAAATCGGTCTTACGTTTGGCTAGGGGATGATTTTGATGAAAGATACGGGATCTCGTTATCTTTCTCGGGGCACTCGGTCTTACGTTTGGCTAGGGGAAGATTTTGATGAAAGATACGGGATCTCGTTATCTTTCTCGGGGCACTCGGTCTTACGTTTTACTGCCGGGGAAGATTTTGATGAAAGATACGGGATCTCGTTATCTTTCTCGGGGCACTCGGTCTTACGTTTTGCTAGGGGTAATTTTGATGAAAGATACGGGATCCGTTATCTTTCTCGGGGCACTCGGTCTTACGTTTGGCTAGGGGGTAATTTTGATGAAAGATACGGGATCCGTTATCTTTCTCGGGGCACTCGGTCTTACGTTTGGCTGCTAGGGGTAATTTTGATGAAAGATACGGGATCCGTTATCTTTCTCGGGGCACTCGGTCTTACGTTCTTGGGGTAATTTTGATGAAAGATACGGGATCCGTTATCTTTCTCGGGGCACTCGGTCTTACGTTTGGCTAGGGGTAATTTTGATGAAAGATACGGGATCTCGTTATCTTTCTCGGGGCACTCGGTCTTACGTTTGGCTTAGGGGTAATTTTGATGAAAGATACGGGATCTCGTTATCTTTCTCGGGGCACTCGGTCTTACGTTTGGCTTAGGGAAGATTTTTGATGAAAGATACGGGATCTCGTTATCTTTCTCGGGGCACTCGGTCTTACGTTTCTTTAGGGGGCAATTTTGATGAAAGATACGGGATCTCGTTATCTTTCTCGGGGCACTCGGTCTTACGTTTGGCTAGCAGGGAAGATTTTTGATGAAAGATACGGGATCTCGTTATCTTTCTCGGGGCACTCGGTCTTACGTTTCTTTGCTAGGGGCAATTTTCTTGACAAGGGGCTGACTTTGGTTAACTTTGGTTAACTTTGTCAAGTTGGGGATGGTTGCGAGTCCTGAAATTTTAAGGGGCAAAAGGGTCATTTTGACCCTTGCAATCCTATCCGCGCGAATAGGGATGGAAAGTCAGGGGTATTAATTAGGGCCAACGCCCTTCTTCTTCCCCATTCAATTTTTTGAACACAGACGAGAGAGGGAGAGAGCAGAGCCGCCATTGTTGGCCTAGGAGCTTCAAAATTCGTCCGTTTTCTTCGATTTTTTGAGCAATGGAACACGGGGAAGGCGCTTTTCAAGGCCAAGGACGTGGCCCGGTAGCGGAGAGGCGATTGGAGCTCGTCCGGATGAGGAGGCATTACAATCTTTCGCAATCGGTCGAGGAGGAGCATTACCCCGATGCTTGGCAACATTGGGCTTCGGATCCGCATCTCCGAACGGTATACTTCGAATCCTCTTGATCCTCTTGTCGATTTCTTGCTTGAAATTTTTGGGTGATTTTTGAATTTTTTTTTTTGAATATTGAATATTGATATTGATGATATGCAATGTTGCAATGAATTTGTGAGTGTCCCAAAAATGTGCATTTTGCTTGGGAAAAGAATTGGCATTTTTGCCACATTTTTTTTTTTAATTCGAAAATTGCATGTGAAAATTCGAAGAATTGTGATTTTTTTGGGAAATTGAATATTGCATGTTCTTGATGATGATTTTTTTTTTGAAATTGAATTTTGATATTGGTGAATGATGATGCAATGCATGCATTTTGTTTGGAAAGAATGGGCATTTTGCCAATATGAGATGTATGTTTAGGATTTTTTTTTTTGAAAAGTGGGACGGATTTTTCCTCCCGTTGTATGTAAGATGGATGATATGTATGTATGCATTTTTTTTGTTGAAAATGGGACGGAGTTTTTACTTCCGTAGGAATGCATCCTTTTTTTTTTTTGATGAATGCATTGGGACTTGCAAATTGTTTTCTTTCATGCGAGAAAAATGGGGCTATGCTCATTGTATCTTTGTTATCTTTGTCGAAATTTCTTCTTTTTTTTTTTTTTAATGCAAATGCAATCTTTTTGACATTTTCTCTCTTTTTTTTTTACAGGGCGGAAACCGTTTTGTGACGGAGCAGCTGAACAAAATGAAGACTCGAGGATCGGTGGAGTCTGTGATTGACTTGTGGGACCGGCTTCCGAATGCGGGCCGAGGAGCTTTGCCGAGTCAGAGACAGTTCGTTGTCGAGACGGGGCTCAGGAGTTTGTCGAGTGCTTGAGGGGTGGTCAAGTTCCACTAAGTGCAAGAGCTTGATGTTTGCTGCGGCGCGGCCTTTGGTGGGACGCGACCCATACCTTCCACTTCTTACGGGCGAGGCGGCGATTACGCCTTCGACTATGCTTTGCGATCACGGGTGCGTCGCTTCAATGGACGCGGCATTGAGTGGAGAAGATGGCTACGGTGACGCGGACTGCGGGACCTTCTTGGATTTTCCCCTATTCCCAAAAGGGGATGGGGATGGAGTATGCCGTGGTCTACGGCAAGATCGTGGAGACCATAGCGAGTTATGAGGCTGGGGAGGAGAGGATAGGCGCCGTCAGATTGCTAGGGCCTTCTTGTGGTTTGCCTTTTCGAGCACCCTCTTTGGTCATCTTTGAGGACGGCGGTCTTTGCCTTGCGAGGTCCTTGGAGGACATGGAGACGGTTGGAGATATTTCTGGGGGAGGCGAGTGGTGAGTGTACTTCGCTCTTGATAGATACGGCAGGAAGAGGCTGTGAGCTCCTATCTTGCTTCGAGTTTGCTCTGGAGGTATAAGCTCTCTTTTTGCTTTCCCTCTTTCCTTTGAGCACGCACTTTTATTTGCCTTTGGATTGATTGGATTTTTACCTTTCGCGGTATGGGCGTTGGAGTTTTCCACGTCACGGTGTGGAAGCGGCTGAGGCGTACGTCGGGCGTATCCGGCCATGCGATCTTGGTCAAGCATGCCGGGAAAAGATAAGCTCCGGGGCGTACGACTCTCGGGTACGCGGATTGCCTTCCTTTGACGGAGGCCGAGACGGATGAGGGGATGATATTCTTCCCACAGGATCGCTTTGAGGTAGCGCGGTGAAGGCGGCGAGATACGGGACCGGTGCGGCGGAGGATTTTGAGGGGTTTGACTGCGATGCATATTATGCAGGAGAGAGGGTGACGCGCCCGGCATGGCGTGAACTCGCCTTTGAGGACACCGGTGGAGCCTCCCGCCGATATGATGCATCCGAGCGATCGGTCCGTGACTGGGATGATTACAGAAGCGGTCGGCACTTCTCGGACTTCGTGGCGATCGAGCCATATGCGACGTTCGTCTTGAGGAGGCGAGGATGCCTCGGGTTTTGGAGAGGGAGGGGCTTGGGATCCGCGGTACCCTCGGACGGATTTTTCTTACATCCAGGGATGGGGTCCGATTGAGGGTGCGAGATCCCTCGGCCGGCGGCTTCCACGAGCTTTCCGGCCTCGTCAGGAGTATGAAGGTATGGCTTCACCTTTTCCCCTTCTTTTCTTTCTTTTGTTTCATCATCTCTAGCATCACTTCTCTTTTTTTTTTTTGACGCTTTTGCTTTTGTGCAGTTTTCGGAGGTGGTCGTCGAGACAGCGGCGAAGCAAGTGATCGGGCTAAGAGGTTCATACGGAGGATGGTTGCTTGCGGGCGCCTCGAGGCTAGGGCGAGAGACCACGGCCGGCACTGTCCGACGGGAGGCTTCTCCTATTCCCTCGGAGACTTCTTCGAGACCCCTCTTTCTCCTCTCATTGATCACCGCGCGGCCTTTGCCTTCGGATCACGTCATTCTTGGGGATCCGCACGGGCGAGGACACGTACAGCGGCATGGTGGGTCGTCTCCGTATGTTCGGGAGTCGGACGCCTTCACCTTCGGATTCGATTTCTTCGAGGATGCAGGTTTTACCCTATCGAGTGTGCCGGTTGGTCCCGACGAGCCTCTTTACGGAGATGAGGACGATTCGAGCCAGAGACTTTCGGGGCTCTGACGAGCGGGCCCGAGTCGCAAGAGGGCCGGGGAGACATCGGGTCTTTGGAGACTCCGATTGATTTTTTGAGATTTAGATTTGTACGGATCATGCACATTTTTTTTGATGTAATAATTTAGGATTTTATTTATGTTTGTTTGTTGTTTTTTTTTTTTGTACACCCTCTTTTTTTTTTGGAATGTAATAATTTAGGATTTTATTTTATGAATGCAATGCAATACGAATGCAGCGTTGCATGAGCCTTGGTTTTTTTTTTGCAAGTGTGTTTGGTATATGGACTGGTTTGGGGAGGGTTTTTGCACAAGTTTCGAGCAACGGGGACGGAATATTCCCTTTTTGGTGTAGCGGCTTGGTGTTGCGAGATTTTACGATGGGGAACAAACGTATCCGCGCGGATGGGGACGGACATCGACCTTTGTCCTTTGATTTTGCTTTAAATACGGCTTTGCTTTATTTCAAATTCAAATATCCTCTTCAACCTCCGGTCAAAGCTGACCATTTTCGGGGAGGAAGAGAGAAAAACCATGGAAAGCCTTAGAAAAGCTCCTCAAAGTTATCCCAAGAATCCCAAATGTCATTTTTCAACAAGTTCAAGGATTGGTCCGGGAAATTATGCATGAGAGAAGGTCTTTCTTTGAAGAACGGTACAAGGTACGATGCTTGTGGTCTCTCGAAAGAATTGGTTCGGATTATGACCTCTTAAGGGCTTCTTCTTCGTTTTGGGATACTAGAAGGCATGTCTTTTGCCTTTCCTTCAACGAGATTATTCCATTGTGGAAGAATTTCGGGCCTTGCTTGGAGGTCGGAGGTGGAGGAGATAGCAATTCCTTTGTCAGGAGGAGCTTCTTTTGTTGACAAGTTGTGCAACCTTCTTCATCTTTCCCGGAGGAAGCACGAGGTATGATCCGCGGTCCCGATCATTTGATATTTCCGGTCTTCCCGACTGATTTAGGGGCTTAGGCTTGGTGGATGATGCCTATTGGGATGCCTTTGCACTTTGTATGTTTGGCACTTTGTTCATGGTCTATTCCTTTGGGATTTGCCATCGATCTGCTTGGATGTTGTCGTTCATTGTCGCACAGGCGAGAGATGTCGTTCCTTTGATTCTTGGGGAGACTTTTCATGCTCTCGATAGATTAGCTACCGGACGGCGGTACATGCGCGGGGGCAGCCCGTTTCTCTTGACCTGTGGGCGATGGAGCGTTTGGGGTTCTTCGGGAAACCTCGATATGATCGAGGCCTTGGACTTTTGCCGGGAGAGGTGTTGATGTAGATTTTGATGATCGGGGCTCGTGGGAGCGTTGGATGGCGGGTCGCCGAGGCCCGAAGATATCGAGATGGTTGGTGCCTCATTGGCGGGTGGAGACTCGCGAGTGCTTCGGGACGGGTCTCGTGGTTATGCTTAGGGGCTTTCTCGGTCCGGTTTCTACATTAGGCTCACGGTCACTTAGGCGGTTTGGCTTGGAAGCGAGGTTCCTTTGGAGGGCTTTGATGATGTAGCCACCGGGGTGGTGGCTCCTGTTTCCATGGATGATCCCTCGGTGTTTCCATTTCTTTCCCGAGCATGGAGGTATGATGCCTTTCCTCCTCGGGTCATTCTCGAGCGTCACGAGACCGGTGTTCTTGACCACTTGGTACTGGATTGAGTACGAGGGGCATGCAGGAGAGACTCGGGTGGCTATTTTGAGACGGCGTGAGGCCATTGTAGGTGCGGAGGACCGAGGCTGTTTACGAGAGGAGGAGGGCGGCGAGGGCCAATCCTCATGACGGGGAGCGGAGACGACGCGGCCGATTATGAGGCTTACGTCGAGACGGGAGAGGAGGGCTCCTATGTTACCGGCTAGGTTACGGGAGATGAGGGATGACGCTAGGGCTACTAAGGCCACGACGGAGGCCGGTTTGATAGACCCTGTTCCTATACCGAGCTTGGTAGGAGGAATGCAGGCATCTTTCCGGTTCGAAGAGAAAGACTCGGAGGGGAAGAAGAAGGGAGAGGCCGATCTGAGTGGCTTGGAGTGACTACGAGGTTTCCAAGTATCCCTTTCTTGCCATGTGAGACACATTAGTTTGATTATGTATCTTAGTTTTCCTTTAGCGGGTTGCCGGTTGTAGGAATGAATCGGGCTTAGACTCATCAAAGAGCTTTTAACTTGTAATGAATATTTGAATTGCTTTAGAGTTTTCGAGACGCTTTCATGGTCGATCAATTGTATTGATGCCAAAGTATGGCTTTTATTTGTGCTTTTAGACCGAACCGTTTCCGGTGCCTACGTTCCCCTCATTTTGAGGAGCTCGGGTCTTCGTAGTTCAGCTGGTGAACTCTTTTTTTTTTTTTGTTTTTTTTTTTTTTTTGGTGCAACCTGTTTTTACCTAGGCCGCCCTTTTCGGGTTTCTAACCTAGTTGGGTATTACTCTTTTTAGCACTCTTTTTTTTTTGTTTTTTTTTTTTTTTTTTTTTTTTTGGTGCAACCACTGTTTTTACCTAGGCCGCCCTTTTCGGGTTTCTAACCTAGTTGGGTATTACTCTTTTAGCACTCTTTTTTTTTTTTTTTTTTTTTTTTGTTTTTTTTTGGTGACCTGTTTTTTTACCTAGGCCGCCCTTTTCGGGTTTCTAACCTAGTTGGGTATTACTCTTTTTAGCACTCTTTTTTTTTTTTTTTTTTTTTTTTTTTTTTTTTTTTTGTTTTTTTTTACGCGTAGTATCTGCGCGGCTTGTCACCATTCTTTGGGTGTACAAAGGGATTCCGTCGAGTGCAAGTTGCATGGCTCCTCGGAGAAGATCTTACGGACGACATATGGCCCGACCCATACGAGGCTCCCATTTGCCGAGAGGGTTGATACGGGTGGGGGCTTTTCTTTTAGAAGCGAGATCACCTTCTCGGATCTCCCGATGCTTTACTTTCTTGTCGAAGGCTCTGGCCATTCTTCCTTGGTAGGCCGGATGTGTTCCATGGCCTTCGGTCGGCGTTCGTCTAGTAGGGCCAATTCGTCATGGCGACTCTGGAGCCATTCGACCTCGTTGATTTGGCTTTCCGGCGGTATACGGAGCGAGGGTATTTCCGGCTCGATTGGGAGTACGGCTTCCATTCCGTATGTGAGGGCAAAGGTGTTTCCCGATTGCCGTTCGGCGATGTTACGTAGCCCCGAGTGCCAAGTGTAACTTCTCGGGCCAATCTACGCCTTGGACGGCCATTTTCCGGATGATATTTTCGAGTCTTGTTTCTTTGCTTCGACGGCTCCGTTGGTTTGGGGCTGTAGGGTGATGACTTGTGACGGGTTATTCGAATTCCGCCGGCGGTTTTCACGTTCCCGCCGAAGTGGGATCCATTATACGAGATGATTTCGGCGGGCAACCCGTATCGGCACATGATGTTTTCTTTGATGAAGAGGGCTACTTTCCTTGAATTGAGGATTTTGTAGGACTTTGCGAGCATCCTTTCCACTTCCTTCGAAGAAATGACCAATCTGCGTCTCTTTAGGCTCTTCCGCAGTTCCCAAATTCACACTCGTCAAAATCTCTTCGGCAGCTTGGGCTCGATTTTCCTCTTCCGGACAACCTGCTTAAAGATTTATTTTTTTGTTGTTTGATTTTTTTTTTTTTTTGTTTAATGTGTCTGCTTCTTTATCTAATGAATTAAAAATTTTTATTAATTAATTCATCATTAGTTAAAGTGGCAATCAAGGGATACTCAGAAAGGTTCGTCATTTCATTGAAAACGAAAAGGGAATACAGTGCTTGCTACAGACTCGTAGTCTTCAGGCGTAAGGCCGTCGGACGACCCTAGAGACTCGATCTTAACAAAGAGAGGCTGGGAGGACTTGTCCTAGATTGACACAAAAGGGACGGGGGACCAATCCAAGCTTGGTGATCATTTCCTCCTTGGTCGCGGACGGGCTGAGAGAGTTTCCCAATTCTTTAGCGGCATCGCTATTGGTGGCCTCATGACTCGGGAAGCTGTCTTTGTTTTGTTTTCCTTTCTCAATTGCTTTGCTATCATCTCTTGGGTGAGCCGAGATCAATCGGAGTCGCACACTGGACTTCTTCTTCGAACAATTCTTTGCATAATCGAGACCATCCCAATCATCGAGGAAATTCCGTGGCCTTAGCTTTTGGCACTTTGTCGGTTCGAATTCGGAGTTTCGGATCTTCTGGGCGTAGGAATAGTGGTTGTGAGCTTCTCGAAGCTGTTCCACAGTCGAGGCACGCCTACGAAGGTATACTCACTCTTCATGGTAGTGGTAGCCCCGGGTATCTTGGGTAGGTCCGGGAACATTCTACGGACCGGGTTAGCCTTGGTTCCTACCGAACTTGTTGAGGCTATCCTGTAGCTTTAGCCATCTGCCGTAGGAGTGGGCTCTGTGATGTTTCCTGGTTGTGTGGGACCCTTTACAAAGTAGTCGGCCAAATTAGGAGTGAAGGGGAGAGATTTGGGATTGTCGGCGGGACCTTTCTGTGGCGGCTTCAAATCTTTTTCCCTTTGCGGTGTCGGCTGGGGAGGCCTCATATCCCGGGCCGTGGCGAGTATTTTGTCCTTTCACTTCGATGAGTTTGAAAGTTCCTTGTTGGCGCTTCCCAGGGCCAGAGGCCGGAGTAGATAGCTCATTTTTCTCATCATTTTCAAGACCAGGTGGGATTTTATCCCAGTGGCCGTCGGATCTATGTTGCACACTTGGGCCTTGGGAGGCTCGGCCCAGTGAAGCCGTTAGCATGTGACCTTCCTCGTCATGTTTGATTTCGAGAATAGGTATTCCGCTGTATACATTGCCCTCTAAAGTGACTAAATCCCCGTAAATGGTCGTCGAGATCCCCATTCGAGGCGAATTTCACACACCTTGGTGGAGGCTTGAGGCGACCCGCTTTGACTTGGTGCAGCCAAGGTCTTCCCAGCCAGGGCATTGAAAGTAATCGGGATGTCGATAACACGGAATTCCACGAGGTATCAATTTACTGTCCAAACCGAGAGGTCTAAAGTAGCGACTCAGGAATTTGCTCGGGATGTTGAGTCGTAAGCTTTATTTGTGAGAGAAGAAGGCTTCAAGTACGTAGTCTTGATATCAAGCGAAGCTCATGATCTTTCTTTGGAAGAATGTTCATTCGGACCCATTATCAACCGGGACCCGAGGGAGGCGTCGTTCATCATTTGGGATTTGTGATGAAGAGAGGCTCATTATGATCGGCCCCAAATTGAGGGAGGTCGAGATACGTGAAAGTGATTATGTTCCCGTAGTGGATGTTTCCAATCGGTACATGCCACATCATCGGGAGTAGCATCAATAGGCACGAGTGCGAGCCGGGCTTTCTTCCGGCTTCGGCTTATGGGGATAAGACGAAGTGAGTAGAGACCGAGAGGAAATGTTGGCTGTGTTTGCTTCAAGCGGGTGAGCACGGGATCCTCTTTTCGAGTGCAGGTTTGTTTGTCTTAGCGTAGGGGCGGCGATCTTCTTTTGGTGCTTGATGCATGGCCTTCTTATACGCCTTGGGATTTCCTTGGGAAGATTTGCGCCGGATCGGGTTAACGGATTAACTTCCTCATCGATCGTCTCTTGGTGGATTTCTTCAATCTTGCCAACGTTAACGGGGAGCCCTGTTTGGCTATTGGCCATTGATTACAGCGGACTGGCACGGTGCGGTGAGCTTGAGTATCTTGGCCTCTTCTGGGCGGCCCTTATAGCGCTTCCCAAGTCACCGGCTTTCGGGTTTGGGGTTGTGTTGTTGCCCCTTGGATGGCCTGAGCTAGGGCGTCCTCCGATTCATTCTCATGGCCGGCCTTGCTCATTGTTATCATGCAGCAAAGAGTTGCTATTGTCGGGACTTGGCGGCTTTCGATTTCATCCTTTTGTATAGTGTAGCCATTCTTGTTCCTTTTACGTAATATTGAGTTGGAGATGATTATAGCATTACGTGTGGGAGCGCGTCCGGTATTATGCCGGTTTCTAGGACTTCTCGAAAGGCGACATACATTCGGGGAAGGTGACCTCTTCTTGGGTAACCACGACAAGGAGTGTTACTTTGTTACGGGGTGGATTTGATCTAACCGTGGTTATTTTCTCATTTGGGCGGATGGGAGTTAATTTTCCTCTTTCGATCGGATCTTCGACTATCGGCTTTGGATCGGACACACGAAAACCCTTTCCCAAAGCATGGTATGCGGTGTTGAATTCTAAGACATCCACGTGCTCGAGATCCATGAAACTTCATGGCCTTCATGTCCTCGGTCTCGTATTCGTCTTCCGAAGTTTCTTCGTCGTAAACTAGCGATAACCGGCCATTGTGCACGGCTCCCGTGGGCTCATTTTACGGCATGATTGTTCCAGTTGTTTCCGGATCGGGGTCTCGGTTGACTCTTCGCTCTCGTCGTCATCATCATCGTCGTCATCGTCATCGGAATCTTCTTCCCATACTCTACGGGATTTCGGTGAGAGGAGCGACGGTCAAATCTGTTAGGGGAAGAGGGGTGCGTGCGGCCGCGAAGTTGTCATATGCTCCCATTCCGGAAGTGATGGTAAGCTGCGATTCGGCTTCTCCTCCCGAAATTGCGGGGAAGAGTGAGAGGGCGGCACATATTTGACGCGGAGTAGGATATAGAAGGAATCCTCCTCTTCGATTCTTGGCTTGTTCTCGGGATCATATTCGGGCTCTCCCAAAGCCAATTTGCGAAGTGTACTAGCTCCGAGATGCTCTTCGGCCTCTTTCTTTGATAAGCCCCGGTACGAGCGCCCGCGGAAGCTTTCTTGCTCGATTCTTCTCGATTGTTCTAACCATCTTGTGTAAATGGTTCTTTCATATTGAATGGAAAAGCCCGGTTCTTCGGTATCGGCCTTCCCTTCACCCGAAAAATAGCGGGCCTCGTATTCTTGCAAGGAGTCTACGACATGAGACGAAGATGGAGTTGATTCGTTCGATATCCTCGAGTGAGGGAATCCGGGTCGGGATCCTCGACGAGATTGGCCGCGGGTATTTGGGGACCTTCATCGCATCTTCTGGGCGTGTGAAGATTCTCCGCATTCAATCATATTCACGATTATGGTTCCGTGGCCGGCGGATTTTTGGCTGTGTTAGGCCCTTCGGGGCCTTCCAACTTTCCTTGCTCTATTAGCCCTGGATTGCCTTTTCGAGTGAAGCATTTGTCGATCGGATGTCAGTGAGCTTGATGAAAGGCCTGATACTTTGTAGTATCCGGGAGCATTCGGATTTGGGTTGGAAATTCTCCAAGGCGCAGCAAGCCTTCTTTTACCGAGTCCCTAAAGATGTCATTCGGGGGCATTCCAAAGTTTTCGAGATTTATGACCCGTGATGCAGGCTCATTTAGGTTTCTGGGAGCAAAAGGAGTCGTGTTGTTACATTCACATGTCCCGCATAGTGAATCGTCTCTTTGCCTTTGGCGGGAGCTTGAGCGGTGTTTGCGGGGAGGAGCCCGATATACGAGGCGAGTGCGGCGGCGGTTGCGATTGTAGGCCTTTTCAAACTTAGGCTGCGAGTTAACCGTGGCCCTTGAGTCGAGTATGGGAAGTGGCCGAGGAGGCTCTCGAGATGTGGTTTCAAGCATGACTGGAAGATGTCCAGTTGTTCCTCTTCGGAAGGAGGGATGGCCATTTCACTGAGTTTCGAGATTCCACCGCTTGTAAAAGTCCCAAACATTCTCATCGGGGCCATTTGCTTGTTGTTTGTAGGTTGACCCTATTTGTTTCCCATTCCAAGTTGGCCTTATATTTTTACGTGAAGGCATTGGTAATCTGGTCCATGTGGCCACGGCTTCCGGGTTTCAAACGGAAGAACCACTTTAAGGCCTTTGGACTTCAAGGATAGACTAAAATAGTCGACTAGCTGGCGATTGGTACATCCTTTGGCTTTCATCGCCAAGGTATACGTGTCCAAATGGGTTTCGGACATGCGGTTCCATCAAAGAGATCCAGATTTGGCATCACGAATTTGTGGGGCGGAGGAACAATGGAGTCAGTGCTGTAGGCGGAAGGCGGAGCTTCTTGGCGGTCGGTTCGGCAATCTGCGCTTTCATTTCCTTGTGTTCCATGAACCGGGCCGGATGAGGGTGCTTGTGGCGGAACCGTGGCATTCAAGCTAGTGGGCGAGCTAGAGAGAGGAGCTACCACCGGAGCGGGCGGGTGGAGGGAACGGCAGTAGGTCGGGGACGTAGGTGAAAACTGTCTGGGGGTGAGTTACCACGGGGAGCATGAGTAGGAGCCTCGAGCAAAGGGTAGAACCTTGCGGCTTCTTTGGATTTTCAGCGGCAAAGTAGGTGGGGGCAGCCCAGATGTGGCCCGGATAACTTGGATTTCAGTGGGGCCCGTAAGTAGGCTTGAGTGCGGGTTGCTTGTCCGGATTGTTGAATTGCATGGAGTGCTTGTGGTGAAGGTGTGTAACAGAGATGCTTGCGGTCTGGTGATTCGAGA